>VZRI01012198.1:76776-119380 GCA_013397515.1 Upupa epops | reverse complement strand
GAGTTCCCATCACTGAAGGTTTTATGGTGCTTTTGTGGTGTTTTTTTGTGGAAAAGTTTTACATCATTATACCAGCAGCCTGTAGTGTGTTTTAAAATGATTTTCCGCCTTTCAAATTCGGCTCGATGCCATTGTCTTCTTTCAGCTACCTGTAGAGCCCAGCAGGANCCACCGGGACGTCAAAGGAGATAACATCCTTCTTGGGCTGGACGGCTCTGTGAAACTGAGTAAGTATTGTGGGTCAGGCCGGTGGTGTGGGGATGCTTTTGGCTGACCGTCCCCTTCTTGGCAGTGCTGCTGGTGGCAGGGCACCGAGCAGCGCTGCAAGCTAAGGGCACAACTGCAGCGTACGGAGACGTATAGAAAGGAAAGAAGTGTCAAGGGTGAATTTGTGTGTGGATGTGCCTTGCGAAGGAAGGGCTGACTTTGGCTTATGTGCTCAGCTCACCCCTGAGCTCACCAGACAGTCATCGATTGTCAGGATGCCTTGCGGAGGAAGGGCTTGGAGATCTAAAACTTCAGGTGAAGCATGCAAGAATTTCAATGCAGCACATATCTCCAATGGGGGAATTTCTAGGAGAAGCAGGAAGGAAATTTATGTCAAAGAACTGCACCCGACATTTCCTAAAGAACTCTGAGGGTAGAAAATTTTAGAAATTTAAAATTTCTTTAAAACTTTGGCCTTGCTGCAAACCTATTCTTGAGGAAGTACCAGCTATTGCATCACATAGTAAAGATGTGGCAGTAGAGGCAGAGAAAAAAGCTCTCATAGAAATTAGTGCATTTCTCACTTATTAAGGCATTTCCTTGTTTTTAAGTGTAAATTAGTCTGATTTAGCCACATGGTTTCTGCACATTTCCTTTGAAATATCTGTAATTCTTTATGGCAGAAATCCAAGACAATACAGAGTTGTCGCATCTGGGTACCGTATCCTAGGAAAGCAAAAATATCCTGAAGCTGTAAAGAAAATAAAAATAAGTTATCATCTAAGGGCTTGAATGAAATGCAAGACTAGATCAGAGATAAGCGCATGTCCTCACTAGGTGACTTGGGCAACATGGAGAGTAGGAGGAAACTGATACCAGCCTCTCCCATGTTCTGGCATGCCTGGAGGAGAGGAGGGATGTCCTTTATTAAGCCTCTGGTATTCATCAACCCTATTTCTGGTGGGCTTGTGTTTCATGGCTGACTGACTCTTTAACTCAATTATAATAGCAGCGAGGTATGAATTCTCTCCTCAGTGGAATCCATCCAAGAGAGAGGAACTGCAACTGAGGAGTCCATTAGTTGGAGACAAAATGGAGGCAAAGCCCTGAAACATGCTTTTTGCAGAGCAGGGCCCACTAGTCAGGATCCTTTGTTTCCCCAGGAGAGGTCTCCAGTACAAACAAAGCACACAAAATCCTCAGTCATTGACCAGCTCTGGAGGTCCAGCAATGGCCAAACACCAAGCAAACACCATGAGTACGCCTGCCTCAGGCAACCCAGTGCAGTGTGGGAAACTCAAGCCCCAGAAAACGCACAGGCCCATGCAGTGCACTGTAGAGTGTGAGATCCCAAAGCATTGTGGTCACATCAACATAGTACCCTGCCTGGCCTAATTAAAGAAACAGAACTAATTAAGCTAGGCACAATGACATATTGATTAGGTGGTGGAAACACAGCCTTGACATCTAGATGTACTAGTGGGATAACACAGCACTTGGCTTGCCTGTTGCCCAGATAAATCAGAATCGTTATTCTCTGGAACTGTAAGAGTGGTGCTGACTGCAAGCACTGCCTTCACACGGGCTTTAATGCTGCATTGTGTCTTGGTTTTCTTTCATATTACCCAGAACTCAACAGTCATCTCCCTGTTTGTGGGCACAGTTCCTGAAATAAGATTAACTTTGTCTCCAGGCGTCACTTTCCAGCCAGCAAACCAAAAGCTGTGCAGGAGAACAAAAACAAGGAGAAGAGGGAAAAAAATCAGGCAGTGTTGGTGACCTTCAATTTAAGATAGGAAAAATTCTAAGAGCATTTTTATGGGGAAATACATAAATCCATAGCTTAGGATTTTCATGCTTTCAAGCCCTCCTTATTTATCTAAGTATGAGGAGCTGACAGTTTTCCTGATGGAGGCTGACCCTAAACATGCAGATCATAGCATAATCCACTTCACATCCTACCCTGTAGTCTTCTCTGTCCAGGCTCACCCTGCAGCACAGCACCCTGCCAGCAACACTGTCATCTCTATAAATGCCACAGCGACAGTGACCACAGGTGGATCCATCCTCCTGGTAGTTCTATTGTGTCACCTTCGTTTGCCACTTCCATTCTCATCAGTCAGGACATTTCAAAAGACCAGACATCTTTTCTTTGCCTGAATATTCTAGAGGGCTGTGAGAATGTTAATATTTATGGGTCTGCTTTGCTGGGAAATCAGATATCTTCACATCATGTTGTAACTATTTTGAACAGCCTGTTTCAAGGCAAAGTGAATCCCAAGATTCAAGCAGGGCTGAGAAAAAAGTGAATATTTTATTATCCGTGAACTCTCTGATCAAAGCAATACCAAAAGCTTTTCTCCATCTGCAGAGAAAACAATGAAGAATGTGGAGTAGGCAGAAAATCTGATGTTCATTCAATAATATGTCTGTCTGTACTTCTGACCCCTCCTCCCATCAAAGAAAGAACTGCCTTTCAGTCTGCAAGTATGTGCAGGCATCCACATTTATCAGACTGCTTATGTCTCTATTTTATTCCCTTTAAGTCTGTAAAGAAATGCAAAAGGACTGGTGAAGCAAAATCACTCCCTCCCTGGTAAAGGTGTCAGAGCTGTTTTGTTTGAGAACAGACAAGAGGGGGCACTCATGCATTTCCTGCAGGAGGGCTTTTGATTTACACCACTTTAATTGGTAGGGAATGTATCTGAAAGAGCCCTTGTTCAGAAAAGATGCAGGAAAAATAGAAAATAAAAATAACACCACAAATAAGCAGAAAATTTCTCAGAAAGAACCAAAACTGAGTTGTGTGGGTGATGTTAGAAGACATTCTGGAGCCCCTTGCTGGGAGGCCTCTGCAAATCAGCCTAGGTGGGAAAATCAGTTGTTGCAGAAGCAGAGGTGCAAGTGAAACTCTTATGGGGTGACAGAAAGGCTGGCAATAAAGTGTAGTGTGCAGCAGTGGGCTAAAGATGGCCTGAGGCCCCTCACAAACATTTACATTTTCAGGGTAATGAAAAACGGCAGGACAGAGGCTGAGAATAGCTATAAGAGATACTTCTTGTAGGGCAGTCCTCATTTTACTAATGAAACAGTTTGGGCTGCCTACACAGGGTCACACAGAAAAGTTAAATAAATCAGTCTGCTAAAGGTGTGAAGTCAATTTATGTAACTTATAGCGTATTAAATCTCCCTGTGAATAGTTTCATTCAGGGTAAATAGCCTTAGATTACTAGAGCTTAATTTTCTAGATTAGCAGAAACAAAATATGTTTTGATAGCAAAGTAAAACAAGATGGAGGGAGAATAAACATCCAGTTAGTAACTTAGCCCTGCATTTTTGCTCTGTCTTTGCTTTTAGCCGCAGAGAATCCAAAGCTACTCATGTAGAAAAATAAAGTATATTATGCATTATGAATACCATCTAATAACCTCAGCAGCAAAAGACTATAAGGAGCAGAATTTGCGTTACAGTACTTTAAGTACAAACCTCATGGTATTTGCTGTGCCACTGCCAGTTCCTTTTGCTGCCTACACTTCTCTCATGGGTATTCTGACTGGAAAAGAACCATATTCCTGCTGCAAACAGCAGAGTCAATTAACTATGAATTAACGTTTACCTTACACAATTTGACTAGATTACTGGATAATGATATTATCAGAAACATGACTACTTCCTTTGTTAAAAACTACATTCATTCAATCAGTTAAGCAAAACATCAATTAAAAACCTTGCTGTGCTCAGAAAGCTTCCCTTTTCTTTCCTTAGCTCATCATCAGGCTATCCTCAAAATAGTTTTTGTACCAGTAAGATAAGTCATGCACTGTCCTTTGTATGCTTCCCATTGGCCTCCCCATTATCCCAGGTTCTTCAAGAGATCTACTAGCAAAGACCTTATGCTAATACAACTAAACATGTGAAACAAAACCGAGGTGATTGGCTGAGGTGAGTCTGGGCTTGTGGATGCTAGTTTATGTAGTGTACCTTCTTCACAAGGAAACCCAACTTAGGAACATCTTCAGTTCCTCACTACAGTGTTGTAGACTGCTTATTAATACCAAGACTAGGAGTTTTCCAAGTGAATTTCACTTCAGACACAAATCACTACCTGAAGATGAAATTAGATTAGACAAGGAAATATTCACAGCATAAACATGATGGCACTACAGGCCTTGTTTTTCTAATTAACGGCTGTATGAAAATGAATTTTTCATTTAATTACTCTGTTGTTAAAAACTAAGTTCTATCGTAGACTTTTCCCATGAACAGGCTGACTGTAAACACAACAACATCCTCAAGTGTTATCCCTTTGAAAATGAAAAATTTCAGGCTTGCTTTAGCAAATTTCTGACCTATTTTAGCAAGATGGGTTCAGAACTGTAGCTTTAAATTGAGTATAATACAGTTTCCACAACTCTTAGTGAAAACTTCACAGGAATGTGAAAGTGGGAGGAGCAGTCCAATGAGAAAATGAAAGCAATGCAGTAAATCTGAGATGTTTTGGGCAGTCATTCACAAAAAAAAAAAAAAAAAAAAAAAAAAAAAGAGGTGAATTCCTTTTGGGGGAGAAAATGCAAGTGGAAATTAGATTACTGAAATTACAAACCCAAGACGTGGCCTAAAACATTACAGAACCTTAAGGTCCATGATCCTATACACTAGGTTAGAGGCAATACAAAGACTGATTAGATAGCCTGTAGAAAACTAAGATATTACTAATCACATGGATCATGTAACAAACCCATAAACAGTACAAAACCCAGAACTCTTGTGATGGCTCCGCATAGCTTTTTAAGCAATCTAAGATGAAAGCTATTCTTTCCTTAAGTCACCATTCTTTTCCCTAGTAAGCTGGTAGAAGTGTTATGCAATATACAACATTTATAAGGTACAAGAAAACTTAATTGAGTCCCCTAGGCTGCATCACACTACACAACTGATAACTGGGCTATTTTCCACCTTTTTCCTCTAACAGATTTGTGGTACCTTCATATTCCTTGTCGCAAACACCCATTGCCCCCAAAGCAGAGTAAACAATACCAGAAATACTCTTCACTTTATTAGCAGGAAACAATATTTGAAATTTATTGCTGAATGAAATCTTCAGGCATTTTGACAGTGAGCTTGCTCCTGGATTTAAAGAAAACTCATCAAATCCAGAGGCCAACTGTTTTTCAAACCACGTTCTTAAGATCTAGGCAGAATGCTTCAAAAGGCTTTAAGAGATCACTAACTCTGAGGCATCAGTATCATCTGTATAATAATCCAAGAACAAGACCATGCCACACTAAGCCATCAGGAGCCTCTTTCTGGAGAAAAGCAATGACATTTGTTGAAACATATCTAAGGGATAAGGTTAAGAAACCAAAACAGGAGAAAACCAAAAGTATTACATTTGTCAGACTGAAATTACTTCCCTTATCCCTAAAATTACCTGCAGGAAATCAACAAAATAACACCACATTTTACTCTTTTCTTCTTACTTTTTTCTTTTTTAACAACAGTTAGCTGCCATTTAAAGCCAAGAGGCTTTAGAAATGCTTACAGCCTACAGAGACGGTTTTCATCTAGGATTTGTACTCCTGCTTCCAGGCAGCCAGTTTTCTAAGATACTCACTTCAACACTTGCAAAGATTTTCCATTTACTTTATCACTCAGTCACAGCCCCTGGTCCTTAAGGCACCATCTTCTGTTCTTCTAATTGCACAACACTGGCCCTATGTTTTCGTTTTCGGTGTCTCAAACCCTCTGGTTTCCCCTAAGCCTATCAGTGTGCATGTATGAAAAGCTATCAGAAAAGCAGAGGCAGCACAGCATTCACTAGCCTCCCTTGAGAGCTGGTAACCCTGTGTAGCCATGATCTCTTTGCCTCATGGATCTATACTGACAAGCAATCTGACTTCTCCTCCTTCTAGCTACTCAGTTACTTGACTTCGAGAGCAGGAGAAGGAGGTTTGCAGAACATTGTAGGTATGCCCAGGAAGGTGGTAACCATGCAACTGGAAGTCTGAAGTCTTCTGAGGAAGGTGTTGTGGGTGATCTGCTTTCAGGTCTCAACCCCTTCTGGCATCAGGCTACATTACAGACCCCTCAAATCTGAAATTTAATGTCAGGCAGTTTTGTACTATCTTACAAATTAGACACATTTAAGAAATTAAAAGACAGAGGATAAAAAGGGAAACAATTAAATCGTAAGAATAAGACATGCTTTCAATATTAAAAAAATTAAAGCATTATGCATATTCACCCATGTTCAACAGAAGAAAATTCATAATACTGCATATAACACTTTAAAACCTATTGGGAAAGAAAACCAAGAAGGGTGAGGGCAAAACATTCAATCTCCTTAAGCAGCAGCTGAAATAGGCTCTAAATTAATCAGAATCTTCAGAAACTGTAATGAGAAGGGACTGATGAAAAACAGCTGCACCCCAATCCCTATAAAAACCTTCAAAAAGAAGAGAATTAAGTGATAATGTTGGTGGAAGGGCATATCATCACAGGATGGTCTCCTGCTGTTACAAAATGCCAGAGCAAAACCAAGTACTTTCCCAAGGGGAGATAATTACGATGAGTCTCAGCCTTGTTTTCTAGTCTATAGTGTAGTGATACAGCTCTCAAGTGAGCAGACTTTAAAATGTACTGAGCACTGACAGTAAGAGCATTTAGTTCTAATATTTATTAAAGATTGTGTTCTCAACATCTACTCTGCCTTCAGCAAGGAGATTTGCTTGAGAATAAGGATGTGTATTCAAAGTAGAGCTTTGTACATGAGGGGAATAGAGGGGAGGAAATATAAATGTATGCTGACCATTAAGTGGTGAAGGTCTTCACTACCATCAACTCATTAAAGTTAACTCACAACTCAGTACTGGTGATGGAAAAAGTATTCCACAGAGAGACAGGATATAAGTTGATGTCTCTCTGGAAACCAATTGTCTGCACAAAGGATATTTTGTAGAACAGTGAGAGATGATGCTTAACAGTTTTTAACAGTGTTGCACCAAAAAGTGTTTGGCAAGCCCAATGGTGCAACAGGGTGATGCTTTACCAAGTCTGTAGTTGATGGAAAGAAGAAAAAATTACTTTTTCATGATTCTTCTGGAAGTGTAGATTGATTTTTGACTGAATGCCAGATGTTCAGGAGTCTCACATGGAAATGCACTATAGCATCGGAGTTGCTGCTTCTCATCTAAACCAAGTCATCAGGAGAGGAAATTACTTTTGTGTAGAAGATATTTCAGATATAGATGCTCATCTAAAATTCCTAAGGAAGCTCAGATATTTAAATCATGGAATCATAGAGTGCTTTGGATTAGAAAAGACCTAAAGGTCATAGAATCATAGAATCATCAAGGTTGGAATAGACATTCAACATCATCAAGTCCAACCATCAAGGTAATTTAGTCCTCTCTTCCTGCAGCAAACAGGGACATTTTTAAGTTCATTAGGTTGCACAGAGCCCGATTCAAACTGATCTTAGAATCCTGGAATCATAAAATCATCAGGGATGGTAACTCCACCACCTCCCTGGGCAGCATCTTTTAGTGTCTAATCACTCTCTCAGTAAAGAACTTCTTCCTAATATCTAATCTAAATCTCCCCTGACACTACTTGAGGCCATTTCCCCATAGCCTATCATTAGTAATTTGGCAGAAGAGACCAGCACCAGCCTTGCTACAACCTCTTTTTAGGCAGTTGTAGAGAGCAATAAGGCCTCCTCTCAGTTTCCTCTTCTCTAGACTAAATGACCCCAGTTCCCTCAGTTATTCCTGATAGGCCATAGAGTTTTTCCAGACCTCTCACCAGCCTTGTTGTCCTTCTCTGGACCCACTCTAGCCCTTCAATGTCCTTCTTATACTGTGATGCCCAAACGTGGACCCAGTACTCAAGGTGCAGTCCCATGAGTGCAGAGTACAGGGGCACCATCACCTCCCTACTCCTGCTAGTTACATAGATCCTGATAGAGGCTAGGATGCCATTGGCCTTCTTGGCCACCTGGGCACATTGCTGACTCCTCTTCAGCCAGTTTTCTGCCAACACTCCCAGGTATTTTCCTGTCAGGCAGCTCTCTAGTATCATCTCCCCATGAATGAATGTCACCAGGAATGGGGCCGCTACCACCATTCTGGGTAACAAAGCTAATGGTATGACAAGGTCTATCCCATAGTCAGTAAGATTTTTGCATGGACAGTGGGGAGACAAATTGTACAAACACTACAGATGAGACAAGAGAGTACTCATTCCCATCGGGAAGCTACTGTTGCTGCCTCAGTATAAGTTCTTGCTTCCTCTGCTCCCTGCCTTCTGCAATCACCGAGCCTGTCTTTTCCCAGCATTGCTAAATGTCAAACCCTGAAAAAATAATCTGATGATACAAATATATTTAGTAATGACGAGCCCTTCTGAGGACCCTGTAAGAGCCATAAACATGTTTGTTTTAATTGAGGTAGGGTAGGGCTTCTAGTGTGATAGAATGATGAAAACAGCCCTGATTAACAACTCCTCTCATCTCATGCTCAGACATCCCCTTTCTCATAGCACCAATATTACCCACTTAGAAAATGGATTTATGCCAACTCTTAAAGCACTTCTTCTTCTTTCAGCACACCAGATGGTACTAAAAATTCAAAATATTTCCTACAACAGCTGTATCTTTGACAACAAAATTAATACAAGCTGAAATAGCACTGTGAAACATAGGCCTCAATGACCAGGCTCCTCAGTTTTATGTCTAATGTGCCAAGGCATTTTACAGTTAAAAAATAGATCTGATCAACTCAGTATTGCATCCATCATGTGACTCTGTCTGGGTTTTCAAAACCAGATGCAAAATTTTGTGCCTTTATAGTTTAACAGCTGGTCCGATAAGAATGTAAAATACACCTTTCCCTAGAGCTATAATAAATGTGTTAACACTTTCTTACAACCAACCCTTTCCTACAACTCATCATTTTCTTGCCCCAAGCTCCGTCTTTATGTATTTGATGACATAAATCTTTTAAGCAGGTTTTGACCAGAAGCTAATTTCCCTTACTCTCTGATATCTGGACAATAATATGTGGTTTTTCCTTTGGTGTTTCAAGTGGAGGAAGGAGGGAGGATGGGGAATACTTTCAGTTGAGACAAAACAAAAAATGCAAATGATGGTGTTTGCAATTTCCATTTCCTCTAACACAAATGTGTAGGAAAGGTTTTTCAATGAACTATTTGTTAGATCGTTACCTAGATCATTAGATATAAGGCATACGGCTCACAAAGTTTTAGTACTTTAAGCAGTGTGATAGCTTTAGCATGTCTTGAACAGTGAGCAGGGAACATACATGGGAAAAAACCCCTCAAACCAAAAAATGTGCCCACCAAAAGGGTGTAAAATCCAAGCAATGTGACAGACACAGTTCTGTTATCTGTATGAGTTTGTACATGTACATGAACATTCTCGATGCTAGTATGTGAACATCTGCTAAAAAATTCAATTACTTAACAGCTCTGTTAAGCAATAGATATTAGCTTTTGGTGAAAGGGAGGATGGTCTGGTGGTTGTTGACATTGGACTCACCCTAGGGAGAGACAATTTTGTGCCACTCTATTGTCACAGATCTGTCAGACACCGAGCCACCTCATCAGAGACCTTCATATCCCAAAGGTGTCTAACACCAGAAGAACATGTGGGAGCTTTTGTGGCAACAGATACTAAAACTCCAGCACCTCAGCTCTCTGGACATCCTTTTCCCAGTCAGATCTTGCTTGAGGGGTGGACATCACCTTGCTAACCACTGTGTGGCTGTTTTTGGTCTCTGCTATGTGCCAATCTCTGCTTTCCCACTAGCATCTTCTCTGCCCAGATCTCTCATCTGTCACAGAGCAATCCCCACCCTCATCTGTAGGATACTCTTTCCTTCTGTACTCTGTTCCTCCTCATTCAGCGCAAGCATCTGATTGCACAAGGCGTCTGGCATTGATGTGGTAGGCTTGGTGCTGTCATGCTGGATGTGGAGGTGATGTGTAAATAGATGTCACTTGAGGATGTAGAGCTAGAACTATTTTTAACTATCTTCCTTCTGTACAGCTGCAGTGCTGGCTTATTAGTTGAAAATCAACACTCATAAAGCAAAGAATGAAAGGCTATGGGTTTTTTGAGTATTGATAGAGTTTGTTAATATTTTTTTTAAAATACACAAGAATTATTTTGGAAAATTGCTTTTTATTTTTTTATTTAAAAAATTACTGTCTCTACTCTCAGCTGCATTAAAAACAAAACACAGGCTGAAAGCAGAATTAAAAACCATAAATTAGATAGAAGTGGAGACAGCTCATATTGCTCAGGACTCCCTGCTGGTATCTCACAAAGTCAATATTCTGCCCTCTGACCTTGCAGGAACAAGAATTGAAAACAAATTGAAGGTAGAATTTGCTTTTGTTTTAATTGGAATGAGCACTCCCATTTAAAATATTCAAGTGACTTGTTCTTACATGAAGGGCGGTTAGTTCTAAATGAAATTGTTGGTGTTCCACTTCAAAGCAAATATACTGTCCAAACTGATGACCAGAGGGATGTCAGGCATATAGAGATTATTTAATCTAGAAATCTATATTATTTATATAGGCATCCAAATAGATCTAAATATAGCAAGGGTGGTAGTTTTCAGCTTCTCCTCAAATCAAACCCTACAAAACAATAGGGGTGGTTTCTACACGCTTGTGTTCACATGAGCAGAATCAGAACAGGCTGCTCTCTTTTATAGTGAAAACTTAGGTCTAAAGATTTAGAGTCTTAGATTTGTCCTTGTTTTCCTTCCCTTTCCTGCCCCTCCAGAGTCACTCAGCCTATTAACCAGCTGTTAACCAGCTGACCCACTGTGAAGGTAGGGACATCTTTTGAATTTTAAAGCTAAATTTGGGAAAAAAAATTCTCAAAAGCATCCATTGCATCTCCTTTTATTTTGGAGGGAAGTAAATAAATTATCTCCAAACAAGGCTTTCTGAGTAGTGTTGTGTTATTCTGCATTTGGCCAAGTTTCACTTATGGTTGTTTATTTCCATTTCCAAGAACACTCTCACACAAATCCCTGTTAATGACACACATCTGTAGCACACTGAAAGCTAAAGGGATGTTGGTTAAGCCATAGCTTAGCTGCTGATTTGGAGCCAAATAAACTCCTGAATCACCAGACCCTGACTCTACCACCTGTTTTGATGGTTCTTGTTAAGCAAGCACCAGCAGAGAGCCAACCTGTCCAGGAGACCTTCCCATGTGTGCTGTGGATAGTAATCTGTACTTAACTTTAGTCAGTAATAGCTATGGGGCAGAAACTCCCTCTGAAACCACTTTTCAGTTATATCAATATAATTCCAGTGTAAAGCCAAAGAATTAGAGGTTAAAATGGAAAGTGCTGGTGCTTTAAGCTAATCTATTTGGTTTTGCACAAGAATAAAGGATAGCTGGAAAAGGTTAAGACAAACATTTTAAAGTTATTTTTTGCCATTTTTCTTTCTAAGACTCCATTCCCAACTTCATACTCAGAAAAAAGCAGAAAAATCAGTTGATTCCAAGGCTGTGGACTCACTGCTTATCAAACTCTCAGAAGGCAGAGCCTTTGTTAAAACTACTGACTTGTTCAGTGGTCGTTCTGCTACTCAAAGCAAAGTGCTGTGCATTTGAATGATTCCTAGAAGACCATCTGCACTTTCCAAAGTCTGTCCCTGCAAGTCCCTTTCCCAGCCACAGCACGTACATAATCACTATGGCTAACTGATTATTCTGGGAGCATGTGTGATTCCCAACCTGTCAGATTCTTGTGGCTTGAGATGTTGACATACAGCTCCAAGCTGAACACTTTCAGCTGTAGGATAAAGCACATAAAGGAAAACAGGTTGACTTTAGTACACCTGTTCTCCATCCATCCACCAAGAAAAGAGTCTTTAAGGACTTTTCAAATTTTCCATAGACTCCCAGAGGTAAAAGGCAGAGAATGAAGTCACTCTGCAATATTGTATTTGCTGCTAAGATACTGCAAGGTTGAAGGAAAGGTGACACCAGGATAAGTTACACAGGCATCTCAGGAAAATACTCAGGAAGCAATGAACACCGCCCAAACACTTTTAGTGCACTAATAGCTAAGCTCCACACGTTTAATAGCTTGCCCTTCGTCAAAAAGATTTATGATGCTTGATAACAGAATGTTATAGCAGAGTGTGCTGCAGGAACGTGATCCTTGAGGTGCCATGCAATGACATCGCTAAAATAAATGATCTTGCTCTCTTACTGAGGTAAGGGGTCATAAGCTTTCTGAGTAATCTGTATAGTAAAAGAGAAATGGGCTTCAGATCAGTGCACACCACAACTGATGAGCAATTATAGAGTCTCCAAGCCCTGTATCTTTCTTCCATGGGTGATGGAGGCCCCAGCCTCACCAATCATTTACTTTTCAGATCTGTCCTGAGGAGCTCATGGTCACCATGCTTCTGCTGTCCTTGATTTCTTAGGGTCCAGCCTTAACTGGGACTTTCTTTTACACTCCTCAGGTGCTTTTCTTTTCCTGTAAGTCTAAAATCCATTTTGTCAGAAATAGAGAGCAACTACATGTACTTTCAGAATGTAAGCTGCGTATCTTTGTGGCTTGCTACTGATTGTTGCTAGTTTTTGTCTTAGTAATGTGTGTATTCTTGCTTTTACTGTTTACTCTGTCATGCTTTGTACCCGTTACAAAGACACTCACCAACTCCAGAGCCATTCTCAGAGCACAAAATCTATTTCTCTGTTTCATCAGACCTACGCTAAAAAATTCTGTAAAAAAACAACATGCAAGTTGGCATAGATGAGAGGTATGTGAACATCCAGTGAAGAACTACTCAGGGGTGAAATGTCTTTTCAAATGTGTTGAAGTGAGGTAGTTGCCATACTATGCTCATTTCCACAGGATGAAAGACAAGAATGTTTCTTCCTGGCAACTGGCTAAAAAAAACACAACAGCATCACTGGCAATGCCCTTCTCAGGTAGGAAATCTGCCTGGGAAAGGTGGTTTTGAGACACAGAGTCTATCAGTCAGAGCAGCAGTTTACCTTGGATGGTACCTTACTTCTCCCTGTAGCAGATTAAGTCTTCATGAGAGATCTTCATGCTCTCCAAATTTATTGCATACTCTTCTGTTTCCTTCTTGTGCTAATGGACTACACTCCATACATTTTTTTAACCATGTTTAGCCTGGGAATCTTCTTTTTCGTGGCAGTTCCTGAAAAAGTCCCTGAGCCTTGTGCCTCAATAGTCACAGAACTATCTTTCAAGTCACCTTTAGTTCCCCACAGTGACCTTGAGGTGTCTTTAGCCTTGCTAAGGTGATTGTGCAAGTGATGAATATTTGCAGGTCTGTGTGAGGATTTAGGAGGCAGAGTCTATTCTTATCTTTGTCGCTTCCCTTAGTGGGTCACCTTGGAGGAGTCCATTCTCCTTCTTCGATTCAGTGTCCTTCTATGTAGGAAGAGATATTTAATATTTCTTGATAAAAGTAATTAGCTATGTTGTAACATAATTTTCCTTCCTAGTTATCTGTCAGACTACTGTCTGCTGAGAGGATGCTCAGTCTATGTACTCTCATAGTTGCAGATGCACAGAGACACTATTTATTGTACTTTGTTCTTAGCCTCTCTTTGTGCCTTTTACGCCTCATGAAAGTGGACTATAATATTCTGTCCACCTTAAGTCCCATCATAGCACCTTCGGTAAGCAAACACACTCTGTGCCAAAACAAAATAAATATCAACATTAGAGTTTTAATGTTTAGCTTCTAATAGATGATTGGTTTTCAAAGAATATATTTGAAGCAATGTGAGGTAAGTGAGTGATGGCAACCACACTCTGTGAAAGAGGCTGCACAGGAGAAACACCTGGAATTCTGCACCTTTCTGGAGTATCCTCTGGAAAACCCTTCAAATATCTGCTACAACAACACTTGTGATGTCTTCATGCTCTGAAGCACAAGGAGAGCTGGTCGTGAGTGTACGCCTATATAAACAGTCCAGCATGTCTGAGATATCCCAGTGTCATATTTTATGTGCTGCTAGTCAATCTGCCATGGGTGGTGGCCATGTGTCTGTGAGTTACCTGGCAACTCCATCAGCATTATGTCTCTCCTTCTCTATACAGAGGCAGACAACTTTAATAGGCCAAAAATCTCTCCTGACAAAGTTGCTTGGTAGAAAAGAAAATCAGGCAGTCTGAGAAAGTCCAGAGTTGTTCTGGTTAGAAACCAACAGTACACCCAGTAACTCTCATCTCCCTTTACCAATCCCATTACACTAACCTTCACACTTTTTCTGAAGCACATAGGCTGTGTCTTGCTGTTTCCTTGGAGTATTCTCTCCCCCAGTTATTTTTTGTTTCTTTAGCTGATGGTGCAGAGGAGAAAAGCATTCCCCATGAAGGCTTTGCGAAGGCTTTTGTTCCTCCCTTTTGCCCAAAGCCGCCCTGCTCTTCAAACTGCTGCTCTATCACCTCTGCCCCTTTGTTCTCCTGCTTAGGGATTTTCCACTCCTCACCTTCCTGCTGATAATGTTAATCAAACTAATTTTCCTACTCAGCCACCTCCCTTATCACAGTCACTGTTTGGCCAGGGACCAATGGATATAGTTTATGAGTTCTGCTGTTTGTTCTGCAGCTTTTTCAGGCCAGGGTGAGCAATGTGTCTCAGGATTTGTGTCAGCTCCTGGCTTCAAACAAATAACAAATATATTTTGTATGGTTTTCTGAAATAATTACGTTTCATAAATTCAGATAGTTTCACCATCAGGAAAAGATCAAGGATCAGGATCTATTTGTTTTGCTTTGAAACTCTGTCTTTATGAAATGCTTAGTTGCCCATGTCCAAGTCATTACTTGGTTCAACTTCTGTGTCAATGATCATAAAAGGAAGAAAACAGTTTGTTCTGCCTTATCCTTGCTTGCAATGCAGGGAAGATGTTTTGAAGATGTAGAATGATCTCACTTCTAGCAGATATTTAGTCAATCTGCCCACCTGGGCCCAGCCCCTGACACTGAGTGGAAGAGTCCATGCTCCTGCAGTGTTCAGTGGCTGGGGTTACTGGGTCAGTCGGTGCAGACCAGATGCTTAAGTCTTGATTTACTCAGATTAGGGATGGCAAGTTCTACCCAGTGAGTCAGAAAGATCTGTGGTCACTCTTCCTATTGTCATTACTTCTCCAGTACCATGTGATTAGTAACACCAAGGACAGCATGAAAGAGGGCCAACAGTAACAAGCTGAACAATTTGTCAGCTAATCAGGGGGTGCCACATGTGGATAGGTGGGTCCCGATGCTCAGGGGTGGTACTTATCAACTCTGTCATTTGATTTCATGACACTGAGTTTGTCTTAGCTTTCCCAGTGAGGCCCTGCTCCCCAGAACTTGACTGTCAGCATCAAAGACCTCTGTGGAGGTCTTCACAGCTGAGTGGTAGGAAAATCCCCAAGTACCCAGGATTTCCATGGAGTATGAAGCACTCCCAAAGGAGATCCTGTTCTGACCTCATATGCCCCCTGCCCATTCCAGCCCAGGCCACACATTTGTGCTTCCCTTGTTGAAACACTTTGTGAGCTGAATAAACTCACTAAGACAGAAGAAAAGTAATCTCAGAAGGAGGAAAGTAAATGGTTATCTGAGGTTTCAGTGAGGTACTTCAGCTTGATGAGATGTCTCATTGGTACCATGGATGGGTAAGGAAGCAGGAAGGAGCATGGTGGTGCACAAGAGATGGAGGGTAGCCCAGAAGCTGTGCAACCATGATCCCAAACAGCTTAATCCTTCTAAGGTCAAACTCCTGTATTTGGGGCAAAACCCTGTGAATCCATCCTCTCTCCCTTGTGTGAGAAAACTCTGGGGATTTCCTGAAATCCCAATACTTGATAATGAGTTTAATTAATCTATTAGCTGATGATCACCTCCCTAGTGAAAAGCTGTTTGCTACAATGTTAGCTTTTGATATGCAAAAATGCTTTTGAAGCTTTACCTCAACCTGGGTGGTCCAGAACAAGTTATCCTTTCACTGACGATACACATTTCATTCACAACACACCTATGTATTCTTGCTTGACAAATGCTGATGGAAAGTGTTGAATAATCTCTGAGGCCATGGACGCATATGGAGTTTCCTCTGGTGATTGTGCCCAAGTGATATTATTTTTTTGGACTTCCCCCAAATCTAAACCACAAAGTCAAAGGGATGAAGACAGGAACTTGGGCAGGGATGGGGATGAAGGTGGGGACAGCAACTGGGATGGAGATAGGGATAGGGATGAGGATGGGCATGTGGATGGGGACCGGGATGGGAAGGGAATGCTCTCCCCACACTAACACTAGTATTGGGAAAATATGTAATAAATAAAATAACAATAGAACAACACAACTACAGCTTGAGTTTAAACTTTCTATGACATTGAACCACTGAAATACCTAACACACAGTAGAAAGATCCATCTTATCAGCAATCTTCCGTTGGTGTTAAATACAATCACTAGCAAGATGAATGGAAGATTCTTGTTTCTGTGTTATAAAAGACAGCAGCATAGTAAAACAAGGAAGGCTGCCTACACCAAGACACAATCTGGTATTGTCAGAATCCTTTGAAAGGCCCCTGTATTTCCATAAATAGTATTTTACTAGTATGATAATGAGGATGACAGCATTTCAGAGGGATTCCCCCTGTTTTGGACAGCACGGTGCTCTTAAGTTAATGTTATCCAGCTATGTGCTTTTCATGTTATTACACCAATGATCTAGACTGCTAAACCTAATTTCATCTCCCCCACATTCCTTTTAAAAAGTGCTGCTAGTGACTCCCCAGCTGTTTTGTCAGCTGATCAGTTCACCTTGTTGTTTAAAGAGCAGTTATATCCTCATCTTTAACAAATGCATTTCCATTTCAGACTAGTTTGCTGGACAGATTGCAAAGTAGCAGGTGTCAGCAGTATCAATCCACTTCCATGGTTGCCTTCCTGGACCAGCATCAGAACAGACCCATTGCTCACCATAGTATGTGGTTGCGGATGCAGGGTTTGTACCCCCATTAGATGGTCAGTATCTACACACTGACGACCACATTAAGAAGAAGAAGGCATGGCTCAGGAGTGCTGCTGTACAGCACTGGGGAAAGAGGCAGGGAAGTTATACCTAGAGGGGACAGCTGCCCACTATTTGTCCCCCTGTATGCCTCCTTTTCTGCCCTTGATTTACAGGGAAGGATCATAGCCATGAGGAACTGCCTTCCAATCCTTCCTCAGAAATATTTGCAGTCACATCAAAAATTTTCTGTTTCCCCCAGCCCCAGGGTAGAAGTAGTGTCAAGTGCTTTCAGCCCCAGCTCATCTTTACTAGTTACCAAGAGTGAGGTCTGATCATAGAAGGAAGCAGCAACTCATTCAGGGATGCAGTAATTCATTAAATTGGTTGCTACTGTAGGAGATGCAAGTGGACACAGGTTTCTAAACTGCACACTGGCACATCTCACCTGAAGAAAGGGAATGGAAACCACTGGGACTAGAAGGCTGCTCTAAGAATTGTTGGGTTATGCAATGTGAAATGACATGAATGTTGTGGGACACTGACATAGTATGTAGTGAGATGCTGATAGGGTACTTTGCAAGGATAGTGAAGCTTCTCTCAGGGGAGTGGTAGACCTCCTGTGTTTCTTCTAAGCCGTACCTTCTGACCCCATTCTTATATTAGTTTTATCTGGTCTAAGAACCTCCTGAAGCCTCATACCTTTACTTCCTGTCTCTCTGTTCATAGATGATCAGGATGAAGCTGTGCGAGCTGACGCTTTTCTAGTGGCAGATACATCTCACAGGCAGAGTAAATTGCTGTTTCCAAGTGCTCTAGCACAGCTAATAGCTTCATGAACTCCCTTAAAGTTAAGGGCCTTCCAAGTGGCAGATGGAGACCTATACAGTGCAAAGAAGGAGTGGGACAGATGTATAAGTTTGTGGGAGAAAGGAAAGGAAAAAGAGAGTTGTTCTGTATTCATGCAAAACAGGCAGTTTAGACATTTCTTCATCTCAGTCTCAGTGGTGCCCAGTTTAGACATAAAGCTGACGCCAGTGAGGAGATGAACGTATTGAAGTAGTTTAATGTTTCCAGTATGGCTGCTTCTGGGGAGATGCAGGCAGGGCTTTGTCTTGTGGCATGAGAAGGAAACTGGTCCAAATTAATCTCCCTTTCTACTCACTATTCTTTGGATGTGAACCTCCAGTATGAAGACTGCAACAAAGCAAAGCCCAAAGAAGACCTAAGGAAAGGAACAGTAACACTTCAAAAGCAATCCAGTGGGGGACTTACTTCAAAAGGGAATCCTGGAGTAAGAAGCACTTCAAAGTGAAAAACTTCCCTGGTGAGCTTGTTGCAAATTATCTTAAAGTAGGTCCTACAATCAAACCAAACATAATTGGTTTTATTCCTATTGCTACTGTCATGAAATCTTGTTCATTCAAAAGTCACGTATGATGGAGAAGCATGTGCAGAAGAATGCACAGGACTTTAGGCTAGTCAGCATCCTACAATTGCAGGCAATAGGCTGCAAGAAATACCTGCTCACCAAAACTTAGCAAGGCTCAAAAAGCTCTCTCAGAGTCCAACGGTATACAAATTGTGTTCATCTGCTTCCCCTCTTTTCACAAAGCACTGTAAATTCCTTCTGTTTCTGCAGCAAGTTAGTGTTATTGTCCCATCTCCCATGTGTGTCCAGGTATTCTGTGGAGTTTCATTTGACCACTCTAAAACTACATTGATGAAAGAGAACAGAATTAGGCTGCATAAAAGGAAGAAGTTATTCTCTGTGAGGGTGGTGATACACTGACACACACTGCCCAAGGAACTTGTGAATGCTCCATCACTGGAAGTGTTCAAGGTCAGGTTGGATGGGGCTGTGAACAACCTCATCTAGTGGAAGGTCTCTCTGTCCATGGCAGGTGAACTGGAATTAGATGATCTTTAAGGCCGCTTCCAACACAAATCATTTTTAATTCATCTGCTTCCTTGTCCCTAGTGATAGTTCAATCCTATCGCCATATGATCCATGTACTGCCAATTAACTTTTCTACTACCAAAATTACGACAACATGGTCTGATTCTCCTATTTTTTCTCTTTATAACTTTCTTATAATTTTTTGATACCTTCATCTTTCATATATTGCTTTCTGTGTGCTTCTTCCCACAACATGGGAACAGCCTCTCACCAAATCTTGCAGCTGTGACTGCACCCTCCCTTGGCCAGCATCCATGTTACTTTCCTGGCCTCACCTCTAGCACTAATGTCAATTTTAAAGTGCCTGTTTTCTTTTAGAAGTTCCAACTCTATACTCCATGAAGAAACTAACATGGTGAAGAGGGTTGTGTTTGCAGTGGAGGTCAACCACAAACAACAAATTCTAAAAAGTACTGAGGTATACCAAGGGTTGCTAAACTTCAAAGTGTTCACAGGCGGACTTCAGGAAACTTGCCTTGATTCTCAGTACTCTGTTTCCTCAGTACCCTCCCAAACCCCCAGACACAAATTAATTTCTTGTTGCACTGAGAACTAGTTAGCACCTTTGGATTAATTAGAGTGTCTTGAGAAGCAACACCCCATGTCTTTCAGTAACTACTAAGGTATGTTACTGCATTATACTGAAGTGGATACATGAAAAAAAGCATGTAGAACTTGAAGACTATTACTCATGGTTTTCCTCTCTTTCCCTTCAGAGTGTGTCTCAGTAATGGTTTATAGTGAGGGTCTAAATGGGTTTGTGTTGGTGCCTGCAATCCAAGCACAACAACCGGCACTCGTCCAGAATTCAACAGGCAATGAAGCAACTACGCCAAAAAGAAAATAATGTATTGAACCCAACACCAAGAAGAAAAGGAAAAAAATCCCCAAATAAATAAAAGAATCCAAAAGATAAAACAGAAACTATCACAGTGCTGTTACACACACTCTGAGAGAAAAGGGAGACAGCTAACACATTGGGTTTTGGCTTCAGATGAGAACCCTGGGAAGAAAGGGAGTGTACACTAACACTCCTAACCATAAAACCACCACACAAACACACACTAGTCCAGAAGGGAAAAGGGAGGGGGGATGGCGAGGTAGCAGAAATACAGCAATAGAGCACAAAATATACACTTGATGCTTGTGGAAATGTTCTTTTTCCACTCCTCTTGCAGACGTCAGCGCTCTCTGACATCTCAGGCATACTTCTAGCTTCCCTCAGCTTGGGAGCTCTTCTTTGAGGCAATAACAGCAAAGGCAAGAATATAACAGGTCCCCTGTTTCTTTCTGTTTGCCAAAGGCTCAGGAGATTATGATCTCTATCTTTCTTATCAGAGCCTTCTCTCAGTCTCCCCCGGCAGAGCATACAGCATCTTGGCAGGGACAGAGGCAACATGGTGCTGCTCATGTGGGCCATGCCCGCAAATAGACCTTCTTCAGGGCCTGTTACAGGGTCTTCTCTCTTTTCTTCTTCCCAATGGTTAAGGAACTGAGGGAGGAAGGGAAGGAGAGGGTGAAGAGCTCACCGCTGTCTGGTATCTTCAAGGGTGATCCAGCTGAGAGGTGTGTGTGCATAGGAGCTGCCTCTCTCTTCGTCCTGCCAGGAACCGGGACGAGCTGGTGCTGGCTTTCTGCATTCAAGCTCTCAGGCAAAAGAGGGCTGTAGCTGCTTCTGCAGCAGAGCTGCAGCCAGGCTAGGCTTCTTCTGTGTTCCACCCTTTGGTGGCCAAGAGCTACTCTTGCAGAGGAGCTCTCTGTCTTACAAGATGAACCAGAGAAGAAGGGAAGAAAACAGTAAGTCCACTCCATGTTATAGGCTCTGTCCACCAATCACCTGTAGGGTCAGGACACCGACCCATGGGTCTGCTGGAAAAGCTGTATCTAGCTTCAAAATAAAATGCACTCTCAGCATAAAAGCACCAAAATTAACACTTGAAGATTTGTTCATTTTCAAACTGCAACACCACATATCTTATTCAACAGTTCAACTTCAGAAAACTTGTTTATACCTCCATGTATAGCATCTACATTGCTACCCTAACTGAACAGGTTGCTCCTTATTCCCTCTCCAGGTCAGGCAAGATTGTATGTAAGCTGGAAAAAGAGGAAAGGATAAAATGAGGGAGTATTGATTTTAGAATCTTTGCCAAAAGATTCTAAACATTTAACCTTCCCATCTTAAACTTTTAGTGGCATTCTTCTTCCAGCAGTATTTTCAGTGTCTAATTCCCATTCTTTATGCTGAACAACCTTATTTCAGGAAGTCATCCCCTGGATTAGTAATGACATTAGTCTTGTCTTTGAAGGCAATGAAAACATCAAAGCAATTTTTAAGTTTGAAAAAAGATATCCTTCCTTAGACCTCTCCAGTTCACCAGTTTTCTGGATGTCAGCAGCATGTGCTGCTAAACCTGTAGAGAAACGGCTACTGTAGGGGCAGGAATCCTTCAAGCACATGTAACAGATGAAGTATGGCACATGTCAGACCTGCTGCCCTATGACCTGCCAGTGCTGGCAAGGCAACTCTGCTCAAATAAAAATAAGTTACATGGCCTTAACACACGGTGTTAAAGTTCTTTCTGCACACTAGGAACATCTTTATTCAATTTTGTTGTTATTAACACTCCTGTGGATGAAATTTGTTTTTGAAATTTGTCTCTTGGCAACATCAGAGTTATTTACAGTGAATCACATCTGAATTGAGACGAAAGAACTTCACCTGACTTTGGAAAGTAAAATACACACAATTGTGTTTACAAGGCAACCCGTTACAGACTAGTGCCTTGATGGTAGCAGCTTATGGAACATCCATATGTGCTGTTGGCATTTGTAAGGTGATGAAACAGAATGCAGTTTCTGATATCTGAGCTGCTTTTACTTTAGTATTTGAAAAAAAATAAAAGCACCTAATAAAACTAAACTTGGAATTTTTAACAACAATTTTCAAAAACAGAAGCCAAACCACACTGTTTATTAAAATAAAGTTCAAGTTCTGAAATAATTAAAAATTAATTGTGCATCTTAGTAGTTACTCAGACCTTCGTAAAGCAGCCTGACAAAGCAGTGCAACCTGAGGCTGCTATTCTGAGCTAGGAAAAAAGTTAAATAAAGTTGTTCCTGTTTTAAACTAGGAAGTAAACAATCTCACAGTTGCTCTAAGGCTCTTATCTTATCCCAAAGAAAGAGATGAAAAAAAAATCTGGTTTAGGTTAGATGACCTATTTGTGATGGCAAATATTATAATACTGTCACATTCTGTTACTTCTCTGCATATCAGTTAAACCTTGCTGCTGACTGTCCAGTTTTGTAGGACTGGATCAACAGTACTTTGGATGGTTAGACAAAGGGAAGAATTCCTGCTGCAGGCATCACCTTAAGGTCATATAATCATAGAATCATTAGGAATTGGAAGAGACCCCAAAAGTTCATCCAGTCCAATGCCCCTGCCACAGCAGGATCACCTAGACCAAGCTGCACAGGAACAGATCCAGGCTGGTCTTGAATGTCTCCAGAGAAGGAGACTCCACAGCCCCTCTGGGCAGCCTGTTCCAATGCTCTGTTACCCTCTCTGTGAAGAAGTTCCTTCTGATATTTATATGGAACTTCCTATGTTCCAGCTTGATTTGGGAAAAAAAATAAATATCAACATCACTAGTTCAAAAATCAAATTAGGCTTTTCTTTAGAGCATTGCAGCTAGAAATCCTTGGCATTGGAAAACTACTGAAAAAGGTCAAGCAAAATTATGTTTTGGGCTAGCTCCAAAAGACTTCGGCCTTGCTATTGGAAGTATAGCGGCACTTTGTAAACAGCTCAACCAGAAATTATCTTCTCTCTCACCATCTTCTGTTCCAGAAACCTTGATTCCTTAAGAGAACTCAAGTTCACATCATAGAATCAGAATTGTTTCAGTTGGAAGAGATCTTTAAGATTATTGGGTGTAACTATTAACCTAACAAGAAGACAATCAGTAAACCATGTACTCAGCACTGTATCTTAATGACGGTTAAATACACACAGGGATAGCAATTCAGCCGCTTCCCTGGGCAGCCTGTTCCAATGCCTGATGATCCTTTCAATGAAGAGTTTCCTACTACCATATTAATGATGGTTCCAATTACTACATACACTTTTATTACAGAGTAATAAGTCTTTCCATCTCCTATGCTTCAGTTGAATTTTCTAAACCTTCAAATGCAGGTTATTGAGTAGTGGGATCAGTATTCCATTCTGGAGGACTAGTTTAGGAGTGCTGAGTTGCCCAGTATAAGAGAAGGATGACCATGATTTATGTCAAATAGTTATCAGGCTGTGGTAGACACCTGATTTCTCAGTGAGGTGTTACTGGTTGGATGGTATCTCACTATCAGGCAGCATCTCCTTCCATAAGATTTACCTCAGTACAGTCTCTTAGTATGAGGAGACAATACCACCCTCCAAGAATTACAGTCTTTCTTTCCAAAATATTTGAGAATATTTTCTAATCCTCAGAAATTAAAGCAGCAAGTGTTTCTTATTTCCTGCAGAAGTCAAAGACCACCATCTTTGGTTTTGTGCTTTTCCTCTGCGTTCATCTGTTGTTGTAGTTAATTACTTTGTTAGATTCTTCTGCAATTTGGGGACTATGGCTTAAATATTTTCATCTGTTTTTGCATCCTAGGGTAGCATATTTTGTGGTAGGAAACAGAAATAGAATGGAGAAGCAGCAGGATGCAAAGATGGTGAACCTTGTCAGTGAACTCAAATAAGGTCACAAAAGTAACAAGTAATACAATAGTAATCAGAGACTATAATGAGTGCAAGAGCATTAGAATGGATGTACATCTTTAGAAATGTCAGAGAACAACTTTACTTACCTTTGAGGTGCACAGAATGTACAGAATCTTAAAGTAATTTTTAAGCTTACTTGTTACCTTTGGTACGTGATCATACGCTATATCAATGATGTTATCTATTGAACATAAACATTCCAGTCTGAGAGTTTGTCTATTCCTTCTTTTATACAGATGTTGAAGGAACATAAAATATGTGCATCTACTGCCCACTGCTGAGGCACAGAGACACGCTTCCTCCAGCTATCAGGTATCCTTCTCATGTTGGGGCCATCTGAAGAAGGATTAGGAATAGATAGCCTTAGCAATGAAGATGGTGGTAAGAACACTAACTCAATGAGAACCACATATAGTGTGTCTTCTCCAGGACTAACAGAAAAGCCGTTCCAGAGTTAGCAGATCTAGTGTCTCTATAATTTAGTGATGTTTTAGCATTAAGGGGACTCCTAGACACACAGTGCCTCCTGGACATTCCACCTGGATGAGAGAGTATGTGCTATTGCTGGAGCAAGTACATAAAACACAAGCTGACACATAGATTAATGGTGATTACCAAATCTGGACCCTGCTGTACTTCCAAATAAACAGAATTTGTACAGAAAGACATTGCCTCAAACATCTACCAGAGGGGAACACACAGTAAATTTCTCACATACAGAAGGGGATAAGTGTTAGATAATGTTTGACAAATAAACAAACCAAAGAAAACCTGTTCCACCTCAGTCAGGGAGCAACAATTGTCTGGATTATCCTTGTCAGCACTTGAGAAGATTTATTGCTTCTTATCAATAGCTAGTTGAAAAACCTACCAAGACTGTAAGAAAACAGTGAGGAAAATCCTCCAGATCATTGTTTGATGTGGATGCTCACCCATCAACCTGTCTTACTTGGCAATCATTCTATGGCTGTCAATGGGGAAGAGCTGTGCTACTTAATGCAGCTGTAACTGTGACAGCTGTGAAGGTCATCTCCTCACAAAAGATTTCAAAAGAGAGGTTAGTAGTGTATCTGGAAATATGTAGTTATTTATATATCATGACTAGAAAGTCTTAAATCCATTGATTAGCCAAATCCTATAAAAAGGATGTTTGATGCACTTAAGAAGTGAGGTCTTTACAAAAACAGCAGGTAGCTTGCAAAATCATTCCCTTCTGATCTAAGATGTACAAACTGTTAGCAGAGTCTCTCTGATGTAACTGAATAATAGAGGCATCTTAATAGAGGCAACATTATTATATTACTACTTGGTACAATGGCTGAACCAGCAAAGGGAGATGTCAATGGTAAGAGATAATATGTAATGCCTAGTGATCCATGGTTTTAAGTAATCTCATTCATAGGGTCATACAGTCATCACAGCTAGAAAGGACCTCCAGGATCATCAAGCCAGCCCTCACCCCAACAGCTCCCCAACCCCTAGGCCATGGCCTCAGCTACTTGGTTTTTAAACTCCTCCAGGGAACTCCATCACCTCCCTGGGCAGCCTGTTCCAGTGCCCAACCACTCTTTCAGCAAAGAACTTCTTCCTAAGATCCAATCTAACCCTCCCCTGATGCAGCGTGAGGCCATTTCCCCTCATCCTAGCATTAGGAATTTGGAAGAAGAGACTAGCAGCAGCCTGTTAGGTAGCTGTAGAGAGCACTAAGGTCTCCTCTCAGCCTCCTCTTCTCTAGACTAAACAACTCTTCCAGGAATGGGCTTCAACCTTTTCCCTGGGCAATCTGTTCATATTCACCTCAGATCTATCACCTACATATAATTTGGATATTCAGAAATGTGGGTATCATGTTTGGAGTCCTCAATTATTAGAAACATGAGTTTCTTTATATCAATTATCCTCGTTTTGGCTGAGAGAGAGTAAATTTTCTATCAGCTGTGTATTAGACTTTTGTTATGCTCTTGTACTTCAGTTATGGCATTAACATAATTATCAGTAGTAATTATCAATGATAGTAATTATCAAAAACCTGCCAAGTGATAAGAGGCAACCAGATGAAGGCTTTTGGTTTTGAAATAGATTTTCTATATTTTCATTCATTTATGAGATCAATTGAAAACACAAGTGAAGTTACAAAATGTAAGCAATATCTATATATTCTGCATCATTTCTTCCCTGGTTATACGGGCAAAAGGAAAAAAAATTTCATTTTTCACTTTGTGAAATGTAACGTACAAAATAGCTAGACTATTGTGTTTTTATAGCATCAATTCTAACTTTTATGACACAGATAAGAGAACCCTAAATGTGGATGTTATAAAACGAAGTGAAAGAAATTTTCTGCCTACAAGGAACGAAACAGTTATCTGCTATCTCCGATTTTAATAGAGTCTTCAGTGTTTTGTTCCTATTTCCACTTGCATCAGATCATATGGGTAAAATACACAAATAAGTGAGATCTCACAGATGGTTTAGAATTCTACACTAAATTCACAGTTCAGATTATTTATAAAAGTTATTTATTGTAAAACATCCCTAGCTTTACTCTGAGGTGTAATGTTCTGCCAGCAATTGCTTTAACAGCTCTTCAGCAAAAAACCCAGGGACTCACTTTATGTCCAATTTTTATTTTAGTAACTCTGTGAAGCTCTGTCACTCCTGTCCATCACTTGCTTATGAGGCTAATTTCACAGCCTGCAACATTTCCTCCATACATAATGCATACCTTTTGTCTGAAAATAGAAGGAAAGCTCCAACAACCCAGAAACGTCATTTTTCTTCACATGTCATTGTTCTCACAGAATTTGAAAGTGGTTTTGTGAAAGACAATTGTCCACAAACTGTTCATTTTTTTTATCAGCTAGTGGAATCTGAATATGAGTTGCTAGAATGCAGTCTCTTCAGTTTCCACAGGTCCCACTGTCCCACATGGCAAACCACCTAACAACCAGCTGGGCTACGATAACTGTTTTTTTTCCCCCACAGGTCCTTTGTCTGCTTGCAGGGAGAAGATAGAAAAAATTAATTGGCAATTAATCCTTATATCAGAATTTAAGGGTTTTTTCAAAGGTGGTTTTCTGTGGCCACTGGTCCTGAAGTACACAGCAAATGAACTCTGGGGAGAGTGCAGCAGCGAGTGCATTTACCCAGCAGATGCCTCAAGTCTGTTTTATGACAAATGTGCTGATGTCCTGGCTGTCCTTCCTCACATGAAGCTGCTGCCCAGCTGCTCCAATAATTAGCTCGCTACTCACCTGAGAAAGCTACAATGTGATGAGTCTGTAGGGAAGTCATGTAGCAGAAACACTGATTTATTAATTTCAGCCATTTTTCGCTAAGAAATTCTCAGCTGAAAACAGCTTATTTATTGCTTTGGAAGACTTTCATCATTACCTGAAAATACCTCATGAAGTGGAAGCTTGTTCTCTGACATTAGAAGCAACATCTCCACATAACATATTTGTAAGAGCTCACAGTTTCACTAATTAGCTACTTTCTAATTGCTTTTGGATAAAGTAATTTTATCCTCTTGAAATGTGTGAGCATCTTTAGCAAATTGTCTCGAAGTGCAATGTAATTACTCTATTTGTGATGGAGTGAAGTAAAAAATACTGCTTGCTACTCTGTTCCCAAGTCAGCAAACACTTATTTTGTCACTGTTAGAGACACAAAAGCTGCACAAAGGCCATCAGGTGTTGGAGCATGGCTTCTGTAAGCATGAAATGTGACAAGATCTAAAAATAGCTCAAGTGAAACAGACTTATTGGACAAAGTGCTGAGCAGACAGGAACTGGAAGATGGGCTTGACTGGGAGAATGTTAATCTAAGTATTCAGAGAGCAGGGGACAGCAAAGGCTAAACCTATCTTGCAGATGGGGAGCAAAGGCACAGAGCAATTAAGGTCCTGATTCAGGAAAATACTTAAGAACATATGTGAATCCCAGTGAAGTAATTAAGTTCACCTCCTGGGGAATGACTTTAATGAAATGAGACTTGGGAAATTGCCCGCAGCCACTCAGAAGCTTATGAATGAGCCAGTGGTGGGTTCTGGTCTTCAAAGTCCTGTTTCAGTAACTTCAGCAGTGTCTTCACACCATCCCACTGGGGATGTCCTCACTGTCTGCTTCTGACCAGAAAGCACAAGAGGAGGAGCTGATTGCGTGAATACAGAACATAGGAAGAGGTGGGGGCTGGAGATCCTCCTGGCTGACCAGAGGACATCTGCTCATTTTTGACTGCTCCAACACACTATTTTCCTTAATTTCTTCTTCACTGTTCTTTTTAACATTGCAATTTTAGCTGAGGAGATAGAAAAGAATGCTGATCAGTCAAGCTCATTTTCTAAACACAGTACTGCCAGGAAACTCTGACACGTGGACAATGCAGCCCTGGGATGTCAAGGTCACACCATGGTTGCTCTGTCCACTGTGCCCCATTGTGTCTGCTCTGCCTTGCTGCAGCCTGGCACTGCATCTGCTCCTGGAAATGCAGCTGGGGACTGAACCCACCTTGTTCAGCTCCCCTTTTTGCTCTTGTTTCCCATGTACAGTGCCCGTGCTCAGGCACTGGACCCAGGTGGCAATGTGGGGATGGAGATGGCAATGAAAAGATTAGCTGCCCAGAGTGATTTATGTGGCTGGACTGGGCTGATGAGCTGGCACAGTCTTGCACTGCTGTGGGAAGACTCTGAAATCTACTGGGTTTTTCTTCTAGGCAAAGGCTAGGCACAAAAAACTCCCGTGAAAAGCAACATTTTTCTTGAATGAAACACCTTGAATGACACATCACTACACTCAGTTATTCTAGTCTTTAATAAAATCAAGCAGTGAGTAGAAAAGGTTTTTCAAATTGAGATTAAATAGAAAAATAATCAGGACTTTTTCATTTTGTCACCAGTTGACACACTGGTCAAGTTCAGGACAGATTCTAATTAGCAAAGTGCTAATAAACTGANAGGGCAGGCTTACCCTGCCACTTCGGAGCTTAACCAGCAAAAAAGTGAGAAATGGACTTAAGGAAATGACTAAAATTTACTTTCAACACCAAGCTCCCATTTCCCAGTACATTGCCCAATAGGCAAACAAATCATTTCCCAACACACAAAGCCAATCCGGGCCATTCAAGACATGGGGAGAGATACCAAACTCTCTTTTAAAGTCCCAGCTCTAACAAGCCCTCAGAAGAATAGACCCCAGACTCAGCCCTTTCAAGCGGCAATCTGGTGACACACTCACACCCCTTCCCCAGACACATCCC
Organism: Upupa epops; assembly: GCA_013397515.1. NCBI lineage: Eukaryota > Metazoa > Chordata > Aves > Bucerotiformes > Upupidae > Upupa > Upupa epops. The sequence continues at coordinate 90,138 of VZRI01012198.1, read as the reverse complement.
CCCAGTCTTGTCTCCTTCCTTCGGGGCAGTTCCAGTGGGTTACAGCATCACCAAATGGTTCCAACTGAAGACACTGTGAAGCCACAGCTTGTGTTCGAGAACTCAGAGCCTGTCACCCCTAGCACCGCTGGCTCTGCCCCACACCAGGTTTTTTGTGGGCTGTGGATCACTTTGTTCACTGCTACCTTTCACCATGTTCTGAGGCAAGGTCTGTCCACATGGTCTTCCCTCTCTCCTTCTTCTTCTTCAGGGCTGGGGCTGCAGCACAGCAATCTTCTTCTTCCTTTCCCAAACAAAAATGGGAGCTGCTAAAATTAAAACTACCACTCAGACCCCAAATTGGTAAAAACATGATTCTCCACCGCAGAGATGCTGATTGGCTGAGCTACAGGCACGCTCTACCAGGAGATGGGGAGAGGAGGATTTTTTTCTGATTTCCTGAAACTTCTCACACTTTTATCTGTTTTAGCTCCTATCTCTATTTATCAGGGCCCTGTGTGGCCCAAACCAATGGCACTTTTCCTAAACAAAATTAATAGCCAGTATCTCTTGAAGCATGTCAATGAAACTTGCCAGGCCTGAAGTGAAACAGCTTGCACTACTGCCTGGGTTTCTTACTGGTGTGCTCAGAATCTTTTGGGTGTTTTGCCATGAGATATATGTTTCTTGCAAAAGGAAATGCACATTTTCAAAATGAAATACAAAACTGTTCATTTTTGGTCTCGTGAAAGAAATGTTGAAACTGTTTCAACTATTAGAAGCTATTAGAATCCAAGAAAGGAGTTTTCCCTTCTCCCTGTGTGGCAGTGACAGGATAGCAGTTGTTCCTCCATCGCTACCCATCATGTCCTCTCTTCCATTGTGCAGAATTTGAGCTGTGACAAGTTAATGACATCTAACAACCCAAATATCTTCTCTGGACAGCCAGAAGTGAGGCAACTCGTGCCTCTCACAAACACTGCTTTAGGTTCTGTTGCAGCTTCTGTTACTCCAAGGGAGAGGATTCAGTACATTTTCTGGCAACAATCACTCCAGCAAATGTTACCTCTTAAATCACTTCTTTGATGTAGTGAAAATGAAAAAAATAAATCATTATAGTGGAACTGGGATGTTGTTACAGCACGTGCTTGGCCAATTGGTTTGGGGCTGAGAGGAAGCTATATGTTCTTGGTGCAGCTGTTTTCTTCCATCTGTAGATACTTGGGGTGTCTGAATAACCCTTCTCCCAGAAAAAAAACATTCTCTGGTTTAGTTTTTAGTCAGTTGGCCTGGTAGTTACAGGGGAGGTACTTGCTATCTTGAAGGTTGACTGTCACATGCCAAGCGTCTCCATTCCTTAGACAAACTTTTGTCTGGTTACCAGCGTTGCTGCTCCTGGTTTTGGTTTATGATCTGTTGCTAGGGTGTATTTCCCTGGCTGGGAGCTGGCCATATTTTGCTGATGTCTCGCATGTGCTGCTGTGCTTTTTTATTCATGTAATGGTTAAGCAGGAAATACCTATTAGCTTGTTCTCATTTTGTGTTGAACAGAGTCCTGGTGAGCAGACACCAAGGAGCTGCAGCACAGTTGTTTCTGCTCACACACATCATTCTCCAAGTTGAGTACAAAGCATATGTGCTCTCTTATTTTGCAGAGCACAAGTGTAATAAGTGTCACATCGTTGGATTTCTCTTCCTTTGATGGGCTTGCGGGAAACTCATGTCCTCCTGCTAGTGAGAGCCACATGTGCATCTTACCAGACTGCATTACTAGACCTTGCTGTAAGTGGCTCTAGATTTTTAACATTGTTTATTACCTTGTCTACATTTCAAGCAGCTGCTATGAATAAATGACCAGTCGTGCAGCCACTGCTGTGACTTCCACCCTCTTCTGATGCCAGTGTGAGACCTCGGGCATAGTTAACAAAAGCCATTGATGGGCTGAAGTGCACCAGTAGCTCCCTGTGAGCCAAGTTTTCTCAGGACAAGGCAGCTGCCAAACTCTGAAATTGTGGTCTCAACAGAGGAAAGAATTATTCTTCATCAGTGTGTCTTAACTCTGATACAAGCACCCATAATTATAATACTTCTTATGATCTGACCAAATTCAGAGGTACTTTTTGACACCTTTTATGTTTTTTAAAAAGTCTCATTCTGCTAGGTGCTGAAGACCTGAAATATGTGTCTGTAAAGTACAGAAGAGTTCCTAAAGTGGGGACCAATTAGTGGCTGCAGGCTTCATTGCAAGTTCATTTTTGGGTTTCTCTGAAATGTGATGTGAGCGGTGTGCCCAGTAGGGCTGGTGTCTGGGAGGCTTCTCTGTACCTGGGCTGTGAACATGCACACATTCTCACTGACACCAGGGAAATGGAGCAAGAACATTGTGGAGGGCTGCTGAATTGCAGCTCCCCTATGAACTGGGCTACCTTGGAAAGGATTTGGAGGGGAGGCTGAAGCCTCAACAGGTCTATGCTTGGGCTTGGGATTTCTGAGATTCATCCCTTTCATTTTGATGTAATTTGGATGTAAAAGGCCTCTGCTAAATGGTTCAGTTTTAGGACTCTTTTACAGAACTTTCCTGGGGGTAGTACACCCAACCCGAGAAGTGATGAGTGCACATGTGGAGAGAATTTCAGGGGGGTTGAGAAGCCTTCAGGAGAGGTGTTACGTGGAAGAGGGCTGCAGTGAGGTATGCAACCTTCAACCTTCTTCCTGTCTGCATCTCAGGAGCCCTTGTGGAAACTGGCAGCTAGAGTAAGCTCCTTGAATGTCTCTTTTGGAGAAACCATCTTGTTCCTGGCCACTTTCCCAGATGTTCCACAATAATGCAGGAAATAGGAGCGTGAGCTGGACAGTACATAGCAGTAAGTCTGATCATTTTGTGAGTGCTCCAAAGTCCTGGCTGCAGTGAGATGTAATATCATTCTGGTTGTCTGCTTGTATTCATCAGAGATCATCTAGGGCTCTACAGATTATATCATGAGTCCCATTTACAGGCAGCTGTGACAGCAGCCATGACCACAGTATGGACCACGATTCAGCTGCTTTCCACCCACATGAGACTTCCTGGACTACCTACCATTTGCCTGCAGATTTGTCTTGCTCCAAGGCTTGGCCCCAGAAGCCTCAAGCATTTAATACTGCAGAGCCTTCTGCAAGGGCTTCGCTTCAGACTACCAGGGATTGAGCCTGGTAGACCTCTGTGAGTAGGTGGATGAGCTGTCAACCCAATGGCAACCAGCTTGGTGTCATTTAAATAACTATGTCCAAAACGCTGTGAATGAGCAAAGCATTTGATGAGTAAAAGCAAGGATAACAGGGGGAAGCTGGCTGTTGCCAGAAGCGATGTTTGCTGAACTAACCTGTGTGCTGGCATTTCAGTGGGTTCATTTAAGAAGGAATGAATCACTGGACAGCAGGCCATTTTGTTCATGTGTTTGATTTTCACAGACAATGGAACAGGATTCAACACAATATGAAATATGAACTCTGATAATGATGACACTTTATAGGGACCCATTTTGCATTACTTAAATATGTCTATTAATACAATACAATTAGTCTTCCAACGGATGAGAGAAACCTGGAAGACTTCCAGATTGTTGTTGTGCAATAACTGTAGTTCAGTTATGTCTAACCAGCAAGAACAAATTTGAAACACACATTTTAATTAGAAAGTAAAGTGAATGATCTTAGCAACCAATACTACATTAACAAACTCTTAATAAATCCTTTGGATGCTTTATGGTGATAAGAGTAGAGATTGTAGTTTTATTGTTGTAAAACTCATTTTAAGCTGTAAGAAGATGCTATTCAGAAAGAACATATTTAAAACTATTCCAGGAAGCCAGCCAATATATACAAGTCTTTGGGTGAAAGTATGTGGGAGATTTATAAACAAAATTTCCTGTATGAACCACTAACAACGCAATGTCTCAAAACCAGAACTGCAAGAAATGCAGTACCTATTGGTGAGGATCCTATTGATACACATACAAGCTGTGAGAAGGCAGGACACACAGCATCAGCTGCATGATTGTGCTTCTAATCAAGAGAGCTAATAGATGGCATCAATATGGATACTCCTATATGGAAAAAAAACAGCCATGTTTCTGGTTACCAGCCACTTGTTGCACATTTTGTCAGTTCACTTTACAGGAAAGATCCTTCCATTTGTATTGTAAAGGTAGCATTGCATTGCTACTCAGTGTTTTTGCCTGTGGGCATGAAACCCCTCCATTTGTTCAACATTTGTGCCTCTGACTTTGACTGTTGAAAGTTTCTTCTCAGCTTTCAGCTGCTCAGTATCATTTACTCTATCCACTCCACTTCCCATTCTTCAGCACCCTTCTCTATCCCTGCATTATTTTTACTTGTGTTATGTCCTTCATCTCTTTCCTTGCAATTGCATGGAACCATCAAAACTCCGGTAATCTACAGATGCCAATGCATTTATTTCTCAGATAGCTTCTTGTATTCTCCACCTTTGTGATTTTTTAAAATAAAACACTTTGGATGAGTAATTCCAGGAATTCCAGTATAATTTTAGAGTAGCCACCATAGCATTGACTGTATAGAGAGGCATTGCCATAATAAAATGCTAAAAGGAGCAAATTAATAGGTATGAGAAATAGCAATGCTGAATGGGTAAAACTCAATGTCCGCTTGTGAGGTCTGAAGAAAGGTAAGAAAAAAATATTTCTTGGCATAAAGGATTACTCTGAAGACTTAACATGAGATACCTAGCACATTAGTAAAACAGCTGTAAATATTGTTGGAAAACAATATTCATCACAAATAATACAACAGATTCAGCTTTATAATTTAGAGTTTACCAGAATACTGTATTTTGCAGTAGCTCTGGCCTAAACTATTACAGTGTGAGTGCTTTGGGTATCATCCCACAAAAATTCTGCATGCAAAGCTGGTTTGCAATCTAGAGTTTCCTGGTACAGAAATGACTTATATTCTTGCCTCATCCTTAGGGGAGCTTAAAGATTTAAACACACTGTCCAAGTTAAAAAGCGCTTTTCAAAACAGTCCTACATCATGTTGCATATCTTAATGCTTCATCAGGGACAAAGAAAAGTAGAGTTGCCTACTCATAAAATAAGAAATAACACTTCTTTTTAAAAAGGAAAAAGAAGTCAGTTTTGGAAACTACCACTTGGAAGTACAGGACACATCATCAAGTTAAGCATATATAAATTTTGCCCATTTGTCATCTCTATTTCTGAACCAAAGTACCCTGGAGGTAACTAAGGTCTGCCTACTGTCTACTAGTCACTCATTTCCTAAAATACCCCTCTCATTTCAAAAACACTCCCTGGTTGGTGCATGGAGTTTTGCACACACAACTGACTTTTTCAGGTGCAAATAAATACCTAAACCTTGGCATCAAGTGCATCTGAAAGTATGTTCATTCTATCAAACTTAGTAGACACTATAGACTGCCTCTTGTGATCTACCAAAGCTGTGATGCAGATGTTTAGAAGCAAGCCATACTACCCATTCAAGACAATGAGTTATGGTCATCTGAATGATCCTCAGTGGAAAAAAAGCAGATGATGGTGAAAACTCAATATCCCCTGACTAATGGAGCCAACCTTGCTTTAAATTACACTGAATCAATCATTTCAAACAATGCTGAGCAAGGTCTAATTGCATCTTCATAGAAGCCTATGTCTACTACAAGGAACAATAACTTTTATTGGATATAAGACTACATCAGACCAGGGAGTCTTACAACTATCTTACACTGGGAAAGTGCAGTTCACACCTTACAAAAAATCAAAAAATTAGCAGTTTGTCAGTTCCTGGATATTTTGAAGTGGGAGTTAATGCTTGTGTGGAGTAACTTCTTAATTTCACAGAACAGCTGAGCAAAACTGATGTGATTAAGCTTGTGAGATGATACAGGTAGAAGAAAATCTCAAAGAGTATATGATATTTAGGAGTTATAACTGTTGCAGATGGTTCACATGGTTGTAATTCACATTGTAATAACAAAATTGGCACCAGACACCTTCCTGAAATCTGTTATCCAGATTTCCAAAGGGTGGATAAGGATATGACTCTAGCCAGATAACATCTAAAGATACTATTTAGAATAAAAGAAAACTCAAAGGACCAAGTTTCTTCTTAGCAGTTAGCAAAGTTCAAGAGTGCACCAGATAAGAATTCTACATTTATAGATGTCAGAAAAGATACTTCACATCTGGAAAAAGACAATTCCATTCATTTCAGGGGTTTTTGATTGGTGTAATATACTGCCTGTATAACTCAACTTGCAGGAGTAAAAAATAATTACATTTTTTGAGGAGTCTTAAATTCCTGTCTTTTTGGTATCTTTCAGGTAACTTTCTGATAACGTTAGAATTTCCAACCAATGCTTAAGCAGAATCATAAAATAATATGCTTACTCATCTTTGACTTGTTAGTGAACATTTTGCTAGGCTTACACGTACCTGATACAAGCAGAATCTCTTCTAAATCACATTGATTAATAGAGTTATGGTTTTCCTGGAGACTTTACAGGCAACAGAAATGTTTAGGACCAATATGAAAGGAATTTACTAAAAAAAATTCATAGAATTTAAGACAAATAGCAATGTAAGGCGAATAGCTTTGCTTTTTAGAGTATGCTATTTTGGAAAAGAGCTGCAGTGATTCCAGCTGGATTTTTAGGGAATTGCTCTGATTTGCTGCCTCAGTCCAGTAATATTTTCTGTGCAAACCATTTGAAGTTGGCCTAATATCTGCACAAAATTTAATGAAAAAGTGATGCAGTTCAGGTACACTGAAGAAAATAATTACAAAATCGTGTGCCTTGTAATAAATTTCATATTATCTGATAACTTGCAAGTAATTTTTGCAGGGACAAAAATAATGTGTCTATTAATATAGCCACTGCTATACATACTCACCCAGTATGTTTTTCTCAGACTATCTCAAGAGGAGTTTTTAGAAACTAAAATTAGGTCAGTTTTCTTGCAATTTATTGCAGAGGTTACTGCAGAAGGGAGATATTTTTATCTGTAGTCAAATACAGTACTTATGTGCTGGTGCTGAAGGCACTGGGGGTTTCAGATGTGCTAGTGATCACACATGATAAACAATCAGGAGCTGCTGTAGTGTTGCATGAGCAGTCGTCTAGTCAAGCTACTAGCACAGGTGACTTAATGATTCCTGTATACAACAAAATATGTTTTGAATTTACACTTTTGGCAAATTACATGTATTTATAAATCCTTTCTTAAGTCTGTACATATTGTCAGCTGGCTGTCTAAGCTTAACCGGGATATTCTTTATGGAATGTGAATATGCTGGCTAACTGAGACATGATGTCTAATAGAATTGCAAGAGAAAGATTATTTTGCTCAAATGAAAATTTTACTCTGCCTACATAAATTCTGCATTTTGCTTTGTAAACTATATTCCCATTCCCCATAAGTATTGCAGTACTATCTTTCCTAACAATTATCTCATTCTGCTTTCCCTTTAATTTTCCCAAAGGGTTTTTTTCCCCTTTAGCAAAGTCTAATTTGGCCAGATCCACCTACATATGCTCAGCTTTCATATGATTCATTTCAGATGTTCCTTCTGCTTACTTCTCAGCAGCATTTGTTTCCATCATTCTCCATATGTCAACAGGTTATTTTGAAGCAGGCTTTCTTCCCATTTTGTCAGTGGGGTTAGCCATGTTTTCTGTGTGGGGACAGTGGATAAAGAAAGGAGTGTATGAGCTTTTTTAGAGAATAAAAAAATCACTGAAGCTTTCATATGTCATTGGCTCATAACTCTGAATAAATAACAGATTAACATATTCCCTGCTTTTCCTGATTCCTGACTGGCCATTCATTTGAACATTTTTTTCTTATGAAGATTGCCTTTGATTTCTTATGTTAATTTTGAGTTTGATGTTGTCTCAAGTGTCAAGTCCAAGTAAAGGCACATGTTAATTTTGTGGGGTTTTATTTCCATGATTGTACAGATTTTCCTGCAGATGATTTCCTCCTTCAGCATTATGTACTCCCTCTGCAGTAATTCATCTTTCTCCATTTTTAGGAGGCCACTGTTCAACTATTTTGACAACTGAAGAAAAGCATACAGCTCTTATTTTCATTAGAGATATTCTAAATATTTTTCTCTTTACAGATATATCATCATGAATTTAAATATTTTGTTCTTTAAAATATGCTGCTTCCTCTCACTCAGCCTTTTAACATCCTACAAGAAACACCGAGCAAGATAGAAGCAAACTGGCCTTCGGTGCATTGACCTGCTGCATTTTTTCGTTGTAGTAGTCCTTCTTCATTAGCTCATTTACAGGATTTCAAGAGAGCAGAGGCTGATTGTGAAATTTCTCTCTCATGTAATGTATCAGTTCATTCCCAGAATGAAAACCATTTGGTGTTTTTCAACATACAGCTTTTTTGTTTTAATTGGCGACTACTGTGCTTTGAAAAGGGCTGTGATTTGCATTGTTACAAACTTTTCATGCAAACACAGTGTTGTTTCCAATTCAGTCACACTTCTTAATTAAATTTTAAGGCATGCTTTAAAAAGAATACGCTTTGCACATAGTCCTGTTGGGAACAAACAGATTTGAATCGTGCCTAGCACAAACTTTGTGCACATAGCCAAACAATAGAAGGCCTGTGTCCAACTTGACAAATGTTAGATGCAGATTTTCATTGTCCAGCTTGTAGTTTAGATTGTGTTGGGAAATTTTCTCTGTGCTTTTACTCACTGCAACTGATTGTTAAAAATCACTCCTCAAATACAAAGTCATTAATAATGCACGCATTGGATGGTAGATTCTTTCATAGGAACAAAATTTGCCTGAATGAGTGATGCAATGACTGTGATTTTTACAACTGGTATAATTTGGCTCTAATTCAAATCTAATCAAATGCAGTTTAAATTACAGTATAGTGTAAAGGAAAATAATTGTGTGCCTCATGCTGTATCTTAGTATGAATCCCTGAGCCTTATCAAACATATCTTTGTTTTTCTGTGTTTTAGAAGTTTATTGGAAGACGCAAAATAGCATTATTCAGCAAGGAAAGCCCGTACAAATATTTACATTGAATATGTGGAAAACAGGACAAGCTCCTTGAGTGGGTTTTATAATTAAGCTAGCTGGGATTTATAAAGTTGAGCTCAGTATATGCTACCAGCCTTGCTCCTCTCTGGAAACAACTTTAAACTGCTTTTAGATCTCTTTGCAGCAGTCTGCAAATCTGATTGGGTGGAACTGGACTTCTGTGATCATTTAGCGTAAAAGCAGCCCCCCCTAAAAGATAACATGAAGGCACATTGGAGTAGGGTTTGACAAGTAGGGAAGGGTTTCTGAGCACCACACTTCCTTTCTCTGTAGATATAGAGGAAGAAGCACTGTTAACTTGTCTGTAAAAGCCAGTAGTTCTCCTCATCACACCATCTCTGCTGCTTTCTTATTTTCATGATGATATATCAACAAATTTCTACCAATTCTTGCACCTGATGACCCAACACCAGTCAGCAGTTAAGGTGAGTGACTACTCCAGCATCTATCCTTAGCAGACTACATATGAATAACTACACAGGTGCTGAGGTTGCATTTTTCATCCTTTTATGCCTTAATGGGAAGGAGGAAGTACCAGCTGGCTGTCAGAAGTGGATTCCTATGGATCCCAACAGGGTTGCTCCTTTACAACCTGAATGAGAGGTGCGGTTCCTTCTTGGCGCTGCCAGGGCAGTATCAAAGGAATACCCTGCATGATGGAAACTGCACTGGTTCCACCTCTGGGTGATGTTGCAGCCCTGTAATGCTGATGAAAGGCCACCTATACTGTCAAAACATAATTAAAATGTAAACTAATCTCACTACAGACAGGACAGTACAGCATCTGCCTTTATCAGACCCAGTCATGACTCACTGCTCTGTGGTCTAATAAGCCTGGCTGAATAGGCAGTTGGAGCTCAACCCACGCAACTCTAAATTAACAGTGGCAGGAGCAGGACACACATTACTTGCAGGAGCAACTGGAAAATTTTATTATCAGATACTAGACCAAAGCTATTTTTCTCAAGGAAATTGCAATTTGTTTCATGCCAAAATAGTAGCAGTAAACATGCAGAGCCAAACAATTGTGCCTTGTGAGTATTTACTCCAAAGCTCCATAGAAGGTTTGATGTATGGCTAGCATATGCCGCATTGAATGGGAATACAGCTAAGCCATGCTAAAGCTGGCATCATATTTCTTCTGTTAAGTGAATTTGGAATGCAACACTATCTTGAATAAGATTCAACCCATAGTGACTTGGATTTGTGTTTTGTGCTGGGTTCATGGAATAATGGCACTATTTCTGTTGTACAAGAAGAGATCATTTGAAGTGGAGGGCATAGAGATAGCTTAAGTGACTTACAAACAGCAAACTGCATGACACAATGGTTTAGGGACAATTTTGAGCAAAATACTGGTTTTGGGTTGTTAATTTTTCCCCCCTTCCATCGTTGTTAAAGTGTTTTCCAAGTGTTACAGCATGTTCTGTCTATCTCTATTTTTATCCATAGTTTATGAAGTCCCTCCAGCTGCAGACAGGGAGGTGTCTATTCAGGAGGCTAGGTGACATGCCAGGCTACCCTTTGCAGTTAACCTAAGTCTGTCTGTGGCACTACCTAGATGAGTTATGCATTGCTTTAATCTTAGCTGCTTACAACACAAAAATTGCTTCCTACAAAAGGGATGGCATGGGTCCCTGAATGCATTGTCACCCTGCTGAATTTAAAATTCTGACTGTATGTTAAGGGTATATTTATCCTTACAGAGCTAAGGAAATTAAATCACCAGCACGTAAGCAAATAGATCTTGTTTCAAGGTGATTCTCTATACTTTTAGTCTATAAAGCTAATTATTTGCAATAATTATATAATGTCACCATTAATTATTGTATTTGATTGGCTCCCATTCAGCTAGTCAAGCATGTGCCTAGTTTCAGTACAGTCACCCTTAACTTAAGCTGAGCTTAAATTTAGGTGAGAAAATCAAGGTAGTGCTCCACACCAAGATGACAAAACAGTAAAATGCATATCAATATTTACTTCTGATAACAGAAGTGTAGTCAGTCATTTAGATTCTTCCTGAAACAGGCTCCTAAAAACCTTTTAACTGTGATCTCTCTTAGTGAAGTTTATTTCAATAAGAAAACACAGTTGCATGATCCAGGACATGGGTCTGAATGAAATAGTTCCATTTCTAGTCTTGCGCTTGCTTGCATAGCAAGTTCTTCTAAGTGGACATGAGATTCAGGATTAAATTCATGTGAAGATTCAAAGAAATTCAGTCTTAACTTTCTGTTTGACTGAATAACCTCAGATATAGGAAAGTCTGTAAACTGTTTGCACACCCAGATATCTGCAAAAAAACAGTATATTTCTTGCTGCAATGTTTGCAGAAGGAATTGCTAATGATGTCTGTTTCGTTATACACAGTAGTGAGTGGGTAATGTTAGTGCATTGCAGACTGCACCAATGCAGGCCTCAAATGCTACTTTCAAGAAGATGAAGTATTGCAGGAAATCCAACATTGAATCTACGTGAGGCCAGTGAGCTGCCAAAGAAAGCAAGATTCTGTCCAAAATTTTGTTCCACTGTTTATGTGTCAGACTTTTCAACCTCGCTTAATTCAGGTAGTGATTTTTGAACCTGAAAATTTAGAAAGCATGAATAACTACAAGAAACTACATGCTATGACAATGGTGGTTTATACTACAAAATATCCTACAAAAGCTGTTCATCTACGTGCAAACATCAAGAGTTAGCTGGACCCCAGTGAATGTATTAACAGGACACACTGTCTTTTAAAGCCGATGGTGAGATTTTGTAAGCTTTAGTTCTTTGAAACTGATCCTCCTTTTTATTATGGTGGAATTTTACAGCAGACCATTAAAAATCTGTGTAGCTAATAATTATTTGTTGACTAATGAGTAAAAGCTGTTCCAAAGCACCGTAATGAAGGAACTAATGAAACCATGAGCTGTCATTTAACAAGACAGAAATTTTTACTTTCAACTATCCTACTATTCTCTCCTGACAAGTATGTTCATTTTATTCCCTGTTCTGCCATAGCGCATATCATAACACTGCATGACATGTTTCAAATAGAAACAAAACTTTTCAGCATCAGTTCTTTTAAAAGAAACTAGTGTTTCTTTTCTAAACGTTTTTATTGTTATATTTCTATTCTTATTCAAAATATCCATAAAACTTTCATGTTTATGAAACCTACATCTTTTTTCTCTAGAAAACTAGTAATAAAAAAGGATTCAGCCATTGTAGGCAATTATTCCTGAACGTCATCTAATACTAAGTGTCTGTTTTGAATCTTATGAAGTAAACTCAACTTGGAAATGTTATTAATGCTTACAAGAATTTGTCTATTGTATAACGATGTTTTTATTCTATAACTTGTGTGCTGGATCCTCTGTTTATGACTGATACTAAGAAGTGAAGAGAGACTGGAGTTTGCTTTCTTGTCTTTTTCAGTGCATTTTTCTGGATTACTTTTTGTATGAATTTGTAGACTACCTTTTTTGTTGCAGTGGGAGGGCTTCGGAGGTAGTTATTCCAGATTTGACGAGCTATCTGGTGTACCATATGACTATCTATAGTTTACTGTGATTTTTATATGGAGTAAATTTTTCTGTCTGTTTCTTGTTTTGAAATTCCCCTTTATTTTTCTTATGCATAGGTATTTACACACTTGTGCATACACACATGCACATAACCTATGAGCTTGTTCCACTGCCAGAAATCCAAGAACTAGAAAGCCAATATTGAACTCTATATTGAAGGCATCTAAAGCACCAGGACAATTTTATGTTAAACTGACCAAGAAGGATGACTAAGAATTTGCAGAGGTAAGGATTAAACTGTAAAGAACTGTTAAATCATAAGTCTAAACTGTTAAGGACACAATGATGGACTCAAGTGCAATGCAAATGCAGGTCTCCTGCAACTGCTGATACACATTGGGAAACAAAATTTCTTACTATTTTTAATGGTTTAGAAGTCCTGTAATGGTTTAGAGTGATGGTCTAAATCAGTTCGTNTTTGAGGATACAGCAGCATCAAATATAGAAGATATAACAGATTCCCAGATTCCCTCTGTTTACCAAAGGTTTAGGAGATGGGTACTTACGATCTTTCTCTCTCTCTCTCTCATCGGAGGCTTCTCTCAGAGACAAGGCATCCAGCATCTTGGTGGGGACAGAGGCAACATGGTGCTGCTCATGTGGGGTCATGCCTGTTGTGGTAGATAGGCTTTTTTCCTGGGCCTGCTACAGGGCCTTATCTTTTTCTTCTCCCATGTGGTTAAGGCCCTGAGGAAGGGAGAG
>VZRI01012198.1:0-76687 GCA_013397515.1 Upupa epops | reverse complement strand
GGTGCTGCTCATGTGGGGTCATGCCTGTTGCGGTAGATAGGCTTTTTCCAGGGCCTGCTACAGGGCCTTCTCATCTTTTTCTTCTCCCATGTGGTTAAGGCCCTGAGGAGGGGAGAGGGTTAAGAGCTCACCACTGTCTGGCATCTTCCAAGGCGATCCAGCTGAGAGGTGTGTGTGTGTAGGAGCTGCCTCTCTCTTCTGCCAGGAAGTGGGACGAGTTGGCACTGGCTTTCTGCATTCAAGCTCTCAGGCAAAAGAGGACCATAGTCGCTCCTTCTGCAGAGCTGCAGCCAGGCTAGGCTTCTTCTGTAGGCAAGCTGAGAGCCTTTACTCACCCCCTCTCCCTGCTCTGCCCTGGGAGGTGAGGGTGCTCCCTGTCTTACAAGATGAACCAGAGAAGAAGGGAAGAAATACAAGAAGTCCACTGCCTTTTATAGACTCTGTCCACCAATCACCTGTGGGGTCAGGACACTGACGCAGGGGGTCTGCTGGGAAAGGTACCCCCCAGTTTCAAAATAAAATGCTCTTTCAGCATAAAAGCACCAAAATTAACACTTGAAAATTTGATAATTTTTGATCCCGCAACACTTTAAAAATAAACATAGAATTGTAGAACATAGAACAGACTGGGAAGAGACCTTCCAGATCATAGAGTCCAACCCTTTCCTAGCCCTTTCATCAGCACTAATCTCTGTCCTTCAAGCAAAGGACATCATCAACAAAAGGTCTGATTATCTATAGGGGGTAGTTCAGTGTGCAGGGGGTATTTTACAGGGACTTGGATATACCCACTTGTGTTCTTGCTTTTCTGTCTCTTGTCTCTGGGGTCACCTGTGTTAGAGCTATCAATTCCCTTGTTTACAAAAACCCTTTGTGTTTTTATTTCATTTATTTTTTGGTCAGGTCCTCAGGGTGTGAAGGGAACAGTGAGGAGCTAAGAGGGCAAAGTAAGTAATTCTGAATACCCTGTTGCCTCTGGGACAGCAGAATGCATTAGGCAGCAGGGTACACCTCCACTCACAGAATCACAGCCTCATGAATGTTCTCTGCCCAAAGTGTTTTTTCAATTACTCTCACTTTGTCCTGGAATGCTCCTTCTCATTAAGTAGCTGATCCTGATCACAGAAAATTGCATGCTACAGGATCAAAAATGTACAAGAATCAACTTCCCTGACTTTCTTTCTGCGTAACCAAATCTGTTTTAATGCAAGCTTATAAACGTGCTCCTATCTATAATCTGAAGTAAATTTAAGCATTTTAATTCCCTATCCAGTGACTGCTGCTTAGCTCTTTAGATCCTGACAAATTGGAGGTTTTTCATCTAGGAAATGTAGATAATTTTAGGTACTATAAACCATCTTTTAAAAAATACAGGCAAGTTCCAAAACTCCACTTGACTTAAGGTAACAGAATCTGGCTTTTCACAAAAGTGAGCTTTTTATCAGTAGTACAAAGATATGGAGAGAGTGTCTTACGAATTATAAGATTAATTATAGGTGCTTTTTCAATTAGAGAATCTGAAAGTAAGCACTGATTGAAAGAGAATATTTTTGCAGCAGACAGAACAATATCTATAAGACTAAGTGATGAACTAAAAGCCAGATCCTAGTACTTTTAGTTCAATAGCAGGGATAGTTGAGTTCTCTAGAAAGATTATTTTAGTATAAAAATGGTAAAGGGAACAGTTGAAACCAAGAGGCAAATCTAAGGATAAGTGAAAGTGATCACTTCAGTGCCAGATCTGGCCAATTCTGTCCCTTTCCAACAATGCCAAGAAACTCCTCATAGCAAAAGACCTAGGTGTTGAAGGAGATAGGTGGGCAAAAAGAATGGCACCCTTGCACTAGTGGTCAGTGGAGTGAGGGGAACCTGTTACTGCAAGGTGCTAACGGGCACCTGGTCATTTCAGCATTGCTCCTGCCTTTGGAGCTGGAGTCATCTGGACTTGGATCAGCACAGAAACCTGTTTATGTGGTGCACACTCACAGGAAAGTATCTAGAAATAATAAAATATAATAAACATCAAGAAAATATTTAAAACCTGCTAGAGTTTCAGGACAGGCAGGCAAGGAACAAATCTGTGACAGGAGTCAATCCATGCTTCTGAGTGGCAGAAATCCTCTGTGGTAGAGCCACTTTTTCTGGTATTTCACTAGTCTGCCATCCTGGAAGGCACATTTTAGGCTAAGTGCAGGTTAGTAAACACTTTTTTAGGATCCCTTGCAGTACAGGTGCAACTTACCAGGGCAAATAATTTGTGTCTGTCCTATATTCATCAGACTCACAACACATCAAGCTACCTCACCAGTCTTTGTTGTGTATTTAAATTATTCAGTCATAGAATGTGTTGGGCTGGAAGAAACCTTTAAAGATCATCTAGCCCAACCCCCCTGCAGTGAGCAGGGACATCTCTTACTAGATCAGGTTGCTCAGAGCCCCATCAAGCCTGACCTTGAATGCCAATATGATGTCTGCCTTCAGGTTTCTACTAGCTTAGACAAGCAGTCTTAGACAAACACAGCCCCCAGGCACTTCTTATTTAAGAAGCAGTACCATGCTAGCAAAAGCTCCTCCTGGTGACCTGCAACAGCATTTTTATTTCCGTGTAGACTGCAGATACATCTCTATCCTGTGCGTATATGTGCAACCACAGCCACAGGATGGTGAAAGAATGACAGTGGATGGAGTTTCACTTCATCACCTGGTAAAAATTTGTTCAGATGATGATTGCTTAGCTGACCAATTTGTGTTTGTGTGCCATATGAAGCCCTCACCTTCTTCTACCTACATCCCCCTGATACCTCCCTATAAAGACCAAATAGCTGGGCTTCGTGGCATGCATAATGAGCTTTAGGTAGCACACAATGCACTGAGTTAAACATACTTGGAAATCAAATATTTCATTTCTTTCTGCCATGGCTTCAGTTCACTGCACAATTACAGACTGAAGTTGAGTAACAATTTACAGTGAATATGACAGTTAAGCCTCTGCTGTTTATAAATTTTCCACAGGTAAAATTAAAGTTCTCATGGCTTAAACTTCTTCAACTTTATTAAAAGATGGCATTTTAGTATTTCTTGGCTGTCTCCAAGTTTCCTTGCTTGAGTTCCCAGGCAGATTTGATGTTGCCAGATGCTGCCCACAATTTTGAGCGAAAGGGGAAAAAAGGCAACTTTTTTTCTTGATGCCTTGAAGGATCCTTTCTCTTATGAGTTCTCTCACTTTTTTCTTACTGTCCTCACTTGTTCTTCCTTCTAACACATTTTTGGACATTTTCTTCTTCTCTTCGACCAGGATATCTTCTATTAATTTGCCACTTTCAGTCAAAGTTTGCCATTCCTCTTTTAACACCAGTGTTCCTTTGGTGAGTGATTTGTCATCCAATGGGCAGGCTGCTTTTAAATTTTTGGCAACTAAGATGTCAATTAACTGCTCAAGATGGAGTCTTAAAGCTACAGAAAATGCCAAAGACACACAGCAATAATGGAGGCTTTCATGAAGTCTGCTTGCATTTGTTTGCTTGGAAGCCACAGAGTTCAGGTGAGTCCAAGCCAAAACCATATCCCTCATAGAATCATCAGGGATTGGAAGGGACCTTGAAAGATCATCTGGGAGTATTGCATGCTGATTTAGCATAGCCCGAGAAGTTTATTCAGCTACCTCCCATTCATACCAAACACGTTTCACGTTCAGCTGTCCATACAGCAACTCCTCTTAAATTTGTGTTGCAGTCCTTCATAGAGTATTCTACTTTGAAGGTTAATACTTTTGTTCTTGTTTTTATTGCCTATCAAGACTCTCCAAGTCTGAGGAATCATTAGAGTCTTTGCTTTCCATTTCAGTAATCTGACAAATTCTTCTCTTGTGTTTCCTGGAGAAAAAAAACCCTACCTTTTGTAATACTTCAGCAGATGTTCAACTGAGACCTCCTGGAGTGTTCGCTATGAATTCAATCATGCTTCTTTGGTTGATCTTACTGAGATGTTTCATATTTATCTCTCATCATATCTCACAACAGACCAGCACAGAAACGCTTGGGTATGGGAAAATACTACATTATGATCATGAACCGTGACCAATCTCAAATTTTACTTTTGGAAGCAGAGATGTATTTGAAAGACATGTTAATTCGAACAAATGCAATCTTACTGGAGAGGCTTGCTGGAGTTATTACCATGATATGTGAGGTACACACACCCTGGGACATGCAATAAAGATATCCCTTGGCTGGTTTTTCATCCCCTGCATAGCCAGGAGAAGTTACTGGCTCTGAAGTCCACCCTCAGTCACTGTGTCCTCTGAAGAACAAACCGAAATTCTGTAGCTTCCATGTTCCAGCAATGTGAAAGGTGCAGACTTAGGCCTTTGGCTGTGCATAGTGTTTTACAAGGGATGAACATGTTCCACATCTATTAAATGTAAGCCCCAAATTTAGTTCTTTCCTAGGCTGCTTCTTTCACCAAGGGAGATCAGATTGAGGACAATTCAAAATTGCTAAATTAGGCTTCCACACCCTATAGGAATGAACTGTTTTCCCCACTAGCTAGGGTTTAGAAAAATAAGCTGGAACATAGGAGGTTCCATATAAATATCAGAAGGATCTTCTTCCCAGTGAGGGTAACGGAGCATTGGAACAGGCTGCCCAGGGGGGTTGTGGAGTCTCCTTCTCTGGAGAGGTTCAAGACCTGCCTGGATGTGTTCCTGTGCGACTTGGTCTAGGTGATCCTGCTGTGGCAGGGGGATTGGATTAGATGATCTTTCGAGCTCCCTTCCAATCCCTAATGATTCTATGATCTTATTTAAGATGGAGCCTTTTGCATAGGGTTTTTATGTATCCTCTGACAAATATACAACCAAATATATTTCAACCGGACGCTTCCAAGCTTGGAATTTAGCTTGTGAATGGCTTCAAGACATTGTCCTCAGTGTGCTGAGGAAGTTGATACTGCAGGAGATATATTTAAAGCAGACAATTTTTCCATGTATTGTGGACAAGAGCAATTTGTTTAACATTTACAAACAAACAAAAAAGAAAAAACCCTGTTATAAGGACCATGCATTCTCTTTTTGTATAATTTTGTAATTAACTGTTTCATCTTAGAATTGATTTTGTGTTGGAAGTGCTTTACCACTTCTTGTTGATTGGCACGTGGTTTTTTTAATAGGCAAGGAATCAAAATGTCAACTGAAAAAGCCTTAATTTCCTTTCATTACAAAAAAAAAACCTCAACCACCAATAGCATCACAAAACTGTAAAATAACCTGGTCAGTCTAAATATCTCATGGACTTCTGTAAAAGCAGTCAGATCTGCATATAATTTACATTGTTGTTCTCGGGTAAAGACTTTTGTTGTGTTAGAATCAGTTAATGCTGTTACTGTGTAAATTATTTGGCTAGCAGTACTGACAGTTTGTTTAACTGGATTGCAAGTTGCTTATTAATGCAGTGTTGAAAAACTGTGTGAAGATATCATTCTTCTGAGACCAAGTCAATATTTATCTCCATTTAGAAGATGCAGCTGCCATGGTGATGGAAGGGCTGTGCAGTGGCCAGGAATGCCTAATTCCTGGGTCCTTGCTGCAGTGTGTTTATCCCTGTCTATCAGGTATGTTCCCTTATGGCACCTTGGGAGTTTTCCTATGTAGCTCCTTGGTAGAGTTCAGAGTTCCCCCAAGAAAACAGCTTTCAGTGCATATGACATGAAAACTGCGCTCTTCTGTTCCTAAAGACACTGGAAAGGATTTTACGAATAGTGAAGCAGGGCAAGGAGGATGGTATTCCTATCCCTTCAAACTGATCACCACTCACCTTAGCCAAATTAATCTATGTCCCCTTAGTCTTTATTATTATTATTTCTCATTAAGATGACTTTGGCAATCTTGGCTGTCCTCTTGATTTCTCCCTCTTTCTCCTTCTACTGCCTTTAAAAGCAGCTAAATTAAAACATATAAATAAAAAAGTCAGAGATCTTCCTCTTATGTCTTGCACGGAACTCCAAGTTGTCTGCAGCCAATGGGAAATATCCTCATATACCAGACACCAACAGAAGCAAGCACTTGTCTTTTTAGGAATGCAGACCTTTTGCTGCCTTCCTCCACCTGCCAATGTCAGTCAATGGAGAAGAGAGAGATAGAGGTGGAAACAAAGAGGGAGAGAGGAAACAACAAGGGTAGGTGAAAGGGACTTGGGGATCCTAGTGGACAGCAGGATGACTATGAGCCAGCAATGTGCTCTTGTGGCCAAAAGGGCCAACAGCATCCTGGGGTGCATCAGAAGGGGCATGGTTAGCAGATTGAGGCAGGTTCTTCTCCTTCTCTACTCTGCACTAGTGAGACCGCATCTGGAGTAGTGTGTCCAGTTCTGGGCCCCTCAGTTCAAGAAGGACACAGAGCTGCTGGAGGTTGTCCAGCGTAGAGCAACAAAGATGATGAAGGAAGTAGAGCACCTCCTTTATGAGGAAAGGCTGAGGGAGCTGGGTCTCTTGAGTTTGGAGAAGAGGAAGCTGAGGGGTGACCGAATGAATGTCTATAAATATGTGAGGAGTGGGTATCAGGAGGATGGAACCAGGCTCTTATCATGTCATCTGGTGATAGGACAAGGGGCAATGGTGCAAGCTGGAACACAGGAGGTTCCATATAAATATCAGAAGGAACTTCTTCCCAGTGAGGGTAATGGAGCATTGGAACAGGCTGCCTAGGGGAGTTGTGGCATCTCCTTCTCTGGAGACATTCAAGACCAGCCTGGATCTGTTCCTGTGCAGCTTGGTCTAGGTGATCCTGCTGTGGCAGGGGCATTGGACTGGATGAACTTTTGGGGTCTCTTCCAATTCCTAATGATTCTATGATTCTAAGGCAGCCATGAAGCAAAAGGGCAGGACTTGTGCTTACTCCCAAGGTAGACCACCACCATAACTCATTGGCCAAACAGCTGTGGCACTGTGAAACAGCCTCTGACATGCCTGAGGATCAGCTTGCACAATGTAGTGTTTAACAGAAAAGCTGTCTGTGTCCCAAAGATCTGACACTGATAGTTCTCTAGTATATCAACTAGCTTCTTCTCAGAACAATGGGAGCTCTTGAAACAAGAACAAAATCCATTCTTTTCTGCTTGTGACATGGGTGTGTGTGTGTGTAATAGGACTACAGAAAATTGCTACAGTTGATTGACAGGGCATCATTGCCTGTCATTTGCCCCCAAGTCAAGACAGAGATATGAGTGTGTGGCTTTCAGGGAGGTTGGCTGATTCTGCTGGAAAGAGAGAAGACTCCTTCCTTAATTATCTTTGGAGTTTTCAGTCTACCAGTCCTTTCCTGGGAACAACTGCATGGTGTTTGTATAGCTGCTGGAGCCAGGAGATGGAGAACATATAAACCACCAAAATGTGATGTCTAAATAGCCCCAGCGGCAGACTGCTAGATCATAACAGCAAATCTGGAAGATATATGTGAATCTTGCACTGCTGCCATCACCCAGTGATGTTACTGGAAAAGCTGGACAATGAAGCAAGGACCTAAGGTGAAGTTCACACTAGAGGAAGGGAAATTGTGGAGGGAGGTACCCTGATCTTTTGACCCATGAAGTCTGAAATAGATGCCTGAAATTCTCATACGACTTTGTAGTGCAGAAGAAGAGGACATCAGTCAGCAGCTTCTCTGATGTAGATTAAGGACGAGCAGAGAATGATGAGCACAACCCAACAGCAGGGACTCTTCTCTGGCATGTGCTGCAGTGTCCCTGTAGACTGAAATCTCTGATTTCAGAGGAGGCACTGTGCTACGTCAATCAGCCATGTGAATCCATGGCATGGGGCACTCATTTGTTTTACAGTTATGGAGCCATCTGTCATAACAAGCTAATAGCTAAAATTAAACATTTTTTTTAATAGTCTAATTAGATCTGAAGTTTATCCTTGTAGGACTAAACCAAAATGATTGTCTCTACCCACTTATAGAATATGAAAGCGTTCACTAATTTTAAACAAAAGGATCAAAGATAAAATTTGGCAAATGTCACATTAATCATCCAATTTCCAAGCTATCCACCTGCTGAGATGTCCCCAGGTTGATGTGTACACACCTACAGTAGAGGGAAAGATTAAAAAAAGACAAAGATGAGCAAATAATGGAAAGACCCCAAGGTATGAAACCAGATAAACCCTATGGGCAGGACTGGGATGCCTATAGAGTGAATAAAGCTTAATACCATGAGTAATCCTGTAGATATTAGCAGACCAAATGGTGGAAAAAAGAAACATGTTGTGATGTAAGAAAATCATGACTTGGCCCATACTAAAGGAGAATGAAAAGTTTTTATCAACAAAAAAAAGATTAAAGATTATTTTAAAGGCAATCCTAGACTTCTTTTAACTTTATCTGTATCCAAAACATAACTCTCATGAGCTTTAATTTTTCCATTGTTTTCACTGTTAAAGAAAGAAAGCTTTACAGCTTTCTAAAACCTCACGCATAAACCCCCTTGGTTGTCAAGTAAGCTTTTCTTACAATACATCATCTGGTTCTTCAGAAGGAAGAAGACAATGGTCTGTATACAAAATAACCTCCACATTATTATGTGCTTGATCAAAAAAAAGGAAGGGTAATTTTAGATATCTCTGTATTTGGCAGCTTTTAGGATCTAAAGTAGACTATGAATTACCTCATTTGAACAGATCCAAATCAGATACATAATTACACTTCCCAAGGACAAACCCACCCAAATCAAAGCAGGAATCATCAAAAGTTATGCAGCCGCTAGACTCCCCCTTAAGTTAAAAATATAGCAGTACCAAAAGCATTTCAATAAAGGAAGATGTTAAACAATCTGTCTTCTTCAGTTTCTTACAGTTAACTATGTGATTTAAGGATGCATATTTTCCAAGTCCAGAAAACACTCCAGGTACCGTTCATCCTCAAGCTAAGGAAATACATCCTTGGATATTTTATAACTAAGTGTATAAAGTGTTGGCATATTGTAATTACAACAGCATTAACAGCTTTTAAGCAAAAAATTAAGGCCTCCACTTGTAACTGGGAACAGGTGGAAATACTGACATGAATAAAAACATACTCAAATTGAAATACTGCACTGGGATGTAAGGCACAACGTTTCTAATCATACCTGTACATTTGAACTGGAAATGTCTGAGTGTGGTTAATCATCTCATTATCCAAGCCTTTTCTCTTTAATCCTCAGGTTAAGGAAGACTAAATAATCCAGTTCAACAAAACTATAAAATCTTGCCAGATGCTATAGATGCACACTAAACTGATGTGGCAGGTCTGCAGTAAATTGCAATACTTTATCTATCCATTTAATTTTCTCAGGAAGAACATAAATTCACTTAAATCATGTGTTCACTCCCACTCTAATGACTCCATCCTGTGTACACTTAGAGACTTCAGTCTTCTTTCTCGTGTGATCACCAGCAATGAGTAACAGGTCTCAGAGTAAAACAGAGGGTGAAAGCCTTTCTACCTCACTGATACTTCAGGCATGTTACATCAGGGTTATTGGAGGCAAAGAAGTGTCTGATTCTTTATGTCTAAATTGGCTTTGTGCAAGCAAAGCACTTCAGAAGGCATATCCCACTATGTTCAGTTTCCTTCATTTCTCCTGTCTTCAGAGAGCTCATGAACACTTCGAGGGAGATGCAACCCTTTCAAGCTTCTGTCTTCCTCTCAGGATTTGCGGAACCTGCAGCAATGTCCAGGTGCCTCTGACTTCCAAAAGTAAGTCTTCACGACTTTCTTCAAAGGATCTTGTTAAATGTGCCATAGAGAGATGCTGCAGAGTGATTCCTACTGCAGGCTGGGGACTGGAGGCAGACAATTCACCCTGAGCTCTGCCTGAGGAAAGGAAACACATATGCCCACCCTCTTGGCAAATGCTCTGAATGCACAGTGGGCACCAGGGGACCTCATGCGTCTCAGGGATGGCCATCAGACATGCACAGTGCCCACAGTAAAGGCCATGAGAGCCCAACACAGCACATGAGAAGGTTTTGAATGATGCCCCTCCATCACCCACCCGCTGTCCAGTAGTAGATGAGCTGGAAAAATGTGATCGTGGACAAACCATTACTCTCTCCCTGTTAATGTCTTCCAGCTCCTAGTTGAAAGTGTCTGACCATGAGGATAAGCTGGCTGGTGAAGCACTCACTCAGGAGATGAGGTAGATGGAAGAGGCAGACTTACATCAAAACTGTCTGGTGTGGATGAAGTGCAGTGGGAGCCTCATGTAAAATAGCAAACATACCAGAGCAGAGTCTGGATCATTAGACATCCCCATGTCCTGACTTCTGTAACTAAAATGCAACATCTCTTTTGCACCATATTCTGCTCCTCCACTGGAGGCCAGCCCTGGTGATACCAGGGGAGTACTGTACAGCAAAAGAGAGCAAAGGCTGCAATTAAGAACTGTGCTGAGCACCTAAGCAGAGAATATTCTTCTGGTAGAGCTGTCACACTATAGCACTCCTAGCACTAACAAATTCCTCTTTGAAGAAGACCTCTTGGAAGTCCTGTAATGGTTTAGAGTGAGGGTCTCAATGGGTTTGTGTTGGTGCCTGCGGTTCAAGCACAGTAACCGGTTCTTGTCAAGAATTCAACAGGCAGTGAATCAACTTTGCTAAAAAGAAAAGTATTTATTGAACTCATCATCAATAAAAAAAGGAAAGAAATACTCAAATAAGTAAAAGAATCAAAAAGGTAAAACTGTATCACAATGCCTTTACACACACTCTGAGAGAAAATGGAGACAGCTAACGCATTGGGTTTTGGCTTCAGATGTGAGGCCCTGGGGAAAGAGAGTGTGCACCAACACTCAATGCCTAAAAGTCACCACACACACATACAATTGCATCCCACTTTACAGAAGGGAAAGGGGTGGGGAGGCAGCAGAAAAACAGCACAAAATATATATTTGGTGCTTGTGGGAAAGTTCCTTTTCCAGTTTTTTTTTTTATACGTCAGTTTTCCCTGACATCTCAGGCATACTTCTACCTCCCCTCGTCTCAGGAGCTTGTCTTTGAGGATACAGCAGCATCAATTACAGAGGATATAACAGATTCCCAGATTCTCTCTGTTTGCCAAAGGTTTAGGAGATGGGTACTTACGATCTTTCTCTCTCTCTCTCTCTTATTGGAGGCTTCTCTCAGAGACAAGGCATCCAGCATCTTGGTGGGGACAGAGGCAACATGGTGCTGCTCATGTGGGGTCATGCCTGTTGTGGTAGATAGGCTTTTTTCCTGGGCCTGCTACAGGGCCTTATCTTTTTCTTCTCCCATGTGGTTAAGGCCCTGAGGAAGGGAGAGAGTTAAGAG
Source organism: Upupa epops (assembly GCA_013397515.1). NCBI lineage: Eukaryota > Metazoa > Chordata > Aves > Bucerotiformes > Upupidae > Upupa > Upupa epops. Next base: position 65,365 of record VZRI01012198.1, on the reverse strand, counting down.
CTCACCACTGTCTGGCATCTTCCAAGGCGATCCAGCTGAGAGGTGTGTGTGTGTAGGAGCTGCCCCTCTCTTCTGCCAGGAAGTGGGGCGAGTTGGCACTGGCTTTCTGCATTCAAGCTCTCAGGCAAAAGAGGGCCATAGTCGCTCCTTCTGCAGAGCTGCAGCCAGGCTAGGCTTCCTCTGTAGGCAGGCTGAGAGCCTTTACTCACTCCCTCTCCCTGCCTCGCCCTAGGAGGTGAGGGAGCTCCCTGTCTTACAGATGAACCAGAGAAGAAGGGAAGAAAACAAGAAGTCCACTGCCTTTTATAGACTCTGTCCACCAATCACCTGTGGGGTCAGGACAGGGGGTCTGCTGGGAAAAGTACCACCCAGTTTCAAAATAAAATGCTCTTTCAGCATAAAAGCACCAAAATTAACACTTGAAAATTTGATAATTTTCTAACTGCAACAAGTCTGTATTGATAAATAAAATATTGTTTCATTATTTTTCACTCCATTTCAGATTTACCTAGAAGCACTTAAATCACCAAAGAGATATTCTGACTTTTCTTGGGATGCAAGTATCAGTGTTAGCTATGCTACTTACTATTCCCACCATAAAGAACACAGAAATTCAGTGGCATCCAGTTAGAATATTTCCTTGTTTCTCTCTTACCGCTCTGAATATTGCTGGATATTTCACTTCGGTCACTGCATAAAATAATTTCTTCCAAATCAGTCAGTCCTTCCCAAATTTATGTCTTTCACTGCATTTGTGTTTGTAGCACAACTGTTGCTTAAGCCAGTTTAAATGTTTTGTTTCTCCTCATTTACCCCTTGCATTATCAGTTGCTACAGAGAGAAATTATGGCTGAATTGGTGAGTTTTTAGGAGACTGTCAGCCTGTTTATTCATGGTCTGTGAAAAACACAACTGGAGGCACACTGCACACTCTCTCTCTTATTTGAAATAATTTCTTCTGTAGAGATAGGTATGCTTCAATGTTCCTGTCTAAAAGGGAATGAGACCTTACGAGGTGAGAAGATGTGGAAAGCATGGATCAGCAGTGTTCCTAATAAGAAGTATCTTCAATACTTCACTTCCAGAAAGGAGCAGGCACGAGAAAGGAGTGGAATGCTTTTGGCTAATGTGAGAGCATGCCTGCAAGTTTGTTCTTCTGTGAAATGGTTCTAATATGCAAAAGGGAGCCTCCTTGCTTTGCTCACTGTTGCCAGTTCTAGTGACTTTATGAGAGACCTTTGATATGAAATTTTTTTCTTTAACTCCTTGGGACATATGTAAGTGAGACTTTCAGCTTCTACTTGTAAAGTTACAAGCTTCATTGATATGTGAGAGAAGTGAAAAACAAGAACCAAATGTACCTTAACAGCTAAAGAGCCCAGAGGCAAATAAGCCACACACAACTACTTTCATGTATGTAATGATTCTTATGACAGTTGCAGGAACTGTAAATCACTGATGATTTTTAGTTTGTGTCTTACAGTGCTCCTTGTTAATGTCCTAGGTCAATCACCCTTTTTAAAAAAAAATCTTTCATTTTATGGTAATTTTTTCTTCCAAATATCCCCAGCCTCCAAGTACATAATGTTGTACCACACCATGAACTGATATGAAAAAGCTATTGTAGTGATTAACCAGTTTGTATCTGTAAACACCTACAATCCAAAGTGTTATAAAAATGTCAATTACTGTGAACATAGAATCATTAGGGATCGGAAGGGACCTTGAAAGATCATCTAGTCAACCCCTCCTCCCACATCAGGATCACCTAGACCAAGTCACACAGGAACATATCCAGGCGGGTCTTGAATGTCTCCAGAGAAGGAGATTCCACAACCCCTAGACCAAGTCGCACCAAGTAATCACCATTAAAGCTCACAAAATTTTGCCTTCTCCCTGATTTGAGCTAATAAGGCATTATCTATGCAACTTCCAATGCTTGCAAATAGTAATTACACATATTCATGTCAACCACCACATTATTAACTGAATCACTGAGGTTTGTAAGGACAGAAACAACTTCAAGACATTATGAGAGCTGAAACAAGCAAAGAGAAAATAGTAACTCAATAAATAAAGTGAAAATACTAGGTGTTCTCTAATATCTTGCTGTATACTTGTATACTTTGCATAGGAACTAATGAGGTTCCTATGAAGAGAAGAACTAACAAACTCATCAATGTCTTTCACTGAACCATCAGAATATAAATCTCCTGCCCTACATCCCCAGAAATATATCCTGAATCTTCACTTAACATTTAAAGGTATATATCTAAAGAGCAGGGTTAGAGAGGAAGGCCAAGTTTTTCTGAAGAATATCCAAGATGAATGGCAGTGAAGGTTGTTCACAAATTTTATTCATGTTGGAGAAGTGCCAGCTACATTCATTGTTACTATTTGAAAAATTAATTCTACTTGCTGAAAGACCCTTTTTGGACAGATGCTTCAATTCCGTTAAAAATGTAAGATCAAAATACATATCATCAGTTACTTTTAAAACATTAAATATAAATATATATATCAATTTTTTATTTATTTTTTTATTTATAAAATATTATATATAAATATATAATGTTTTAAAACATTATAAACTCCACCCAAGATCAAATTCATGACATAGTCACATGACCTGGTATTTAAAATCAGGTTTTTGACCTCTATTTATTTTTATAAGAATAGTATGTTTATCATAAAGGGTGAAAATCCTTTCCTAGAGAAGAGGCCAGGCCTCAAATAGATATTAAGACCTGGTATTTCCCATTCATTCTGTCAGATCCTGCATGACTGGAGCACCATAATACATGGTTGCTGTAGGTCTCACTAGAGGAAAGTGATCACCGGCCCAGTGATCAGTGCTGAAAGGTAGGAGAAAGCCTAAGAAGCTGATATAGGTATGATCTGAGGTAAGTAAGGACATCGGGGGGACTGCCCCAAGTAGGATGTGCTATAGAAGCAACCAGGAGAAGGCAATGAAGAACTGGATAATCCAGTTTTGTGCTACTGATCCTGTTCTGTGTTGCTAAGCTTAGCATTAATATTTATTTAATTTTGTGCCTCTATTACAAATGTTATTAATAAAGCTTTATAGGATTTTATAATGCATTATTAGAATTTTACCCACCCATGGTGTTAAATAAATTCTGTTCTAGTTCTCAAAGATAAAACATGATGTATAATACATGACTGGGAATCAATGGCCCTAGCTTCTGTGCATATAGAGCTGGACATTGGCCAGATATTCCAGACACAAGTCTGGTTCCCAGAGAGTGTTTGTCTTAAGGAATGGTATCTAAAGAAGCTTTATATTGTCCCAGTATCTTGGTTACCTCTCTCCTGTGTTTCTGCTCTGAGGTGCCTCTGATCAGATTTCAAATCAAATTTTCTCAAGCTATTTCCTCGCATCTAATGCAAGTATAAGAGTGCAAATATGCAGAAAAGCCAAATAGTTTTGTTGCAGCTAATATAAAATACATACTGGTGAGTGATTCAGACAGCTTAGGTGGCTCTTATGTTTAATGACATGTCTGCTAACCTGAAATCAGAATGCTTTGAACCATTAGTTGCAGAAGATTTGAGTGGGACAGCAAAAACATAGCAACAGCATCAGCATCTGAATTGTTCCATAAAAACTTTGTGTACAATCAGTTATGAAAAACTCATCCCTTAACACTGTACTTGTCAGGAGGTAGGCTGTCCAGACTCTTCAAAAATCAGGTGAGACAGGAGCAAGCAGGTACTGCCAGAGTCCTGCAGTCTTCATGGTAGGGCTTGAAAACTGAAATTGGGTATGAGCTAAGTACTGGAGCTGGCTTAATTTTAGTAACATACCCAGCAGTAGGAAAGAAAGCTGTAAGATCCAATGCCAAGAAGCTGAATATGGACAAAATTCAGTCTGGAAATCAGAGTCTGAACTTTGGCTGCCAGAGTGATTAACAACTAGAATAATGTGAGCAGGGATGAGTAAATTACTGCAGACAAATACCATCCATGCTCCTAAATGACAGAGCTTCAAAAAGGAGTTCTGAGCACAGTGCAGAAATTAGTGAGTATGTTTTTCTGGCAATTGTCTGTGTCATAATAAAGGTCATACCAGCCCATCAGCACCACATCTTGAGGTCTTCAGATCCTCTTTGTTTGCCCCATAATCAAGTGTTCTCCAGAGATCTGCACAGCCACTGCAAGGCCACAGGCAACACCCAGGAGTCTTTTTTCAGGAGCTGATCTCACTGGAAACATGAAATTAACATCAGATGGATTAAAAATTTCACAAGGACTACTTTCAAACTAACCAGAATTACTCATGCAGATTTTAAAAATCTGAATGTTTATATTCTTTAACACAGTCTTCTGGTTAAGGCTTTCTATATTTCTTTTTGACACTGCCAAAAACGTAGTTTGTGAGAGAAATAGACAGTGTGTAACTAGTAAAATGTCTTTTCTGCCAGAATTCTCCAGGGCTGCTGAGTTACAAATCACAGATATTTTCTCCTTACAACCCACTAGGTTTATGCATTTCAGAGGGCAGCATATCTGAGATGTGTATCTAAGCATATCAGAAGACATGCCAATGAATGTTTAAGTCACAGTTTACAGATGTTGCTGAACTGGGGACAAGAAAAGGAAAAGCATTTGACCACTATTCTCTCTTCAATCTATTTACAGAAATTTCAGGAAATGGCAGGAATTTGTTCTGTGTTTTCAGACCACATAGAAAAGTCTTTGTCTTTTCACAGTACATCTTCCAAAGGTGCAGCAGTAGCCAGATCAAGCACTTTCATTCGGTCAGTGTCTGCCCCTGAGTTCAGCAAGGTGTTTTCCTTTTGTCTACAGATTATTTCCATAGTTAGTATTTTACCTTGTGTCTTTTTGAAACTATAGAAACATAGAATGTTGGAGGTGGGAAGGAACACAGGATATCTAGAGATAATGTAGTCCAATCCCCCTGCCAAAGCAGGATCACCTAGGACAGGCCAGAAAAGAATGCATCCCTGTGGGTTTTGAAAGTCACCAGAGAGGACCCCACGACTTCTCTGTACAGCCTGCTCCAGTGCTGTGGTCACCGTCACAGTAAAGAAGTTTCTCCTTATGGTGAGGTGGAACTTCTCATGTTATAGCTTATACCCATTATTCCTTGTTTTATTGTTAGGCACCACTGAAAAGAGACTGGCTCCTTCCTCTTGACACCCACCTCTCAAATATTTATGGACATGGATAAGATTCACTTTCAGCCTTCTCTTCATGAGACGGAACAGCCACAGTTCTCTCAGCTTTCCTTAAGACTTTGAAATTTTACTAAATTTCACTCTGAGATCTGGACATGGGGATTGAGAGCGCCCTCGGCAAGTTTGCAGACGACACCAAATTGTGTGGGAGTGCTGATACGCTCGAGGGCAGGAAACCTCTACAGAGGGACTTGGACAGGCTGGACCGATGGACCAAGGCCAAGTGCATGAGGTACAATAAGGCCCAGTGCCGGGTCCTGCATTTCGGTCACAACTAGCCCAGGCAATGCTACAGGCTCGGGGATGAGTGGAGCGAAAGCTGCCCAGCAGCAAAGGACCTGGGGGTGCTGCTAGGCAGCCAGTTTAATATGAGCCAGCAGTGTGCCCAGGTGGCCAAGAAGGCCAACAGGATCCTGTCCTGTAGCAGGAATAATGTGGTCAGCAGCAGAAGGGAAGTTATCGTGTGCTCAGCTCTTGTGAGGCTTCATCTTGAGTACTGTGCTCCATGTGATAGGAAAGACATTGAGATGCTGGAACGTGTCCTGAGAAGAGCTACCTAGCTCATGAGGGCTTTAGAGAACAAATCGTATGAGGAGAGGCTGAGGGAGCTGGGCACGTCTGCTTTGGAATAGAGGCGGCTGAGGGGGGAACTCGTTGTCCTCTACAACTACCTGAAGGGAGGAGGTAGAGAGGTGAGTGTTGTCCTCTTCTCCTTGGTGACTGATGACAGAACCAGGGGCAATGGTCTGAAGTTGAGGCAAGGGAGGTTTAGATTAGATATCAAAAAGAATTTCTTTACAGAAAGAGCAGTTGAGCACTGGAACGGTCTTCCCAGGGAGGTGGTTGAGCCACCATCCCTGGAGGTCTTTAAGAAGCGTGTATACAGGGTGTTTCATGACAGGCTAGAGTGGCAGGCACCGAGGGGACTATTTTGTGTTTTCCCATTTATCAGGTATTAGGTATTTGTGGGTGTGGGTATGGTTGACTCGGTGATCTAGTAGGTCCTTTCCAACCATGTTTATTCTGTGATTCTGTTATTCTGTGAAAAGACTGGTTAGTATAGGCCAGAGTCAGACAAAAGATGACAGAGCTTCGTTACTGTGAACTGACAATGCTTAAGAGATTCTATTATGTGTCTGTCTCTCCCAGTAAGCTGAAACATCAGATTCTTGCATATAGGGATTAACTTCAGACAGCATAGATAAGAGACTGTTAGTGGTGTTACTTCTGCTAAATCCTCTCACACTGGGGATTTTTGTCATTTTCTGTGTCTAAGCAGTGTGCATGGAGAAAGGGAATAATGCTGATGTGGGTGAAAAAAGTCCTGCAGTTATCTTTTCCCAGTCAGAGCATAAAATCTCCTGCAGCTGTACCACAAAACATGGCAAGGACACTGTGCTGAGCACTATTTATGCCTCATTAATGAAACCCACCACCTTCAGAATGCTTGAAAAACAAAAAGATGCATTTCATTAAAGCCTCTGCCAAGGCTGAGAAATTAAGCCATATTTTGTTCAGTGATGATTCCCAATCAGGAAAAAAACATGACAGTTTGGGAAATGGAGTTGGGGCTTCTGACCTCATGGCCCAGTGCAGATGCTAGTGGCTTGTTCACGGGTTAGGTCACACACTAGCTGCAGCCACTGGTAATGCAACACCCAAGAATGGGCATCCATGTCTCCATGCACCTGATTGTGTCTGAGTCAGAGTGGGGTTGGCAAAGCCAGGTCTCACTTGCCCTCTCTAAGGAGGCAGCAACATTTCCAAAGCCCTGCATCAGAACCCTAGAGTAGGACATCTATGCCATCTTCCAAAATGCTCTCCAAAAGCAGTGGCAAGATGCAGAAGGCTGAAAGGAAAAAAAAAATTGCTGTATTTTCCACTGCAAGATCTACAGGGTGTCAAAAAAAAGAGCAAAGGATCAGCTGAAACTAGGCAGTTAATTCAAACTGGACAAAAGGTGATAGTCCTTAGTCAGTTATGGCCACAGGCCATTGCAGCTGATGGCAGTTCACAAGGCAAATGGATGAATTGTCTTGCACTATTAAATAGAAACTACTGCTGGCTCAGGAAGCACCTGCGCCACAAATCACTAGAGCTGCATGACTTGGCCATGGTGGATTCGTTATATGCTTGTGCTCTTTTTATTCTTTTTCTTAAGCATTTTCTATTTGACAGTCTTGAATACAGGCTTCTGGCCCTTTGATCTGAACCAGTTTACGGTTATTCTTGTAGTCCCATAATCTTCAGAGAAGCTTGGCCAAAGTTATGGTGTTTGGTAACGTGTATAATTTGTATAAGTGAGTGTGACCTAATGCAATAAATACATAAATGAAGGCCTATTTTTTTATTATTGATAGGCTAAAAGAAAGCGAAATCTTCCTGTAAAAGCCATTTCCCTCTTTTCACTTGGCTACACTTAATTTCTGTTACAAACCTGCACACATGCTTAGCTTTCTTATTGCTGCACTGTAGTATGAAGCAGACCTGCAAAATAACACATATAACAGAGCCAGGGAGTCAAAAGCTTAGGATCCAAAGGTCACAGCTTGACTCCTGTCCCTTTTAGCAAAAAATAATCCAAATCTAAGTTTTAATGCCTTCTTTGGCTATCTTGGGTTTGGTGATGTTATTTGCAGTATACATGTGTTCTTATAATCACAGTCTGTCAGATAAAGTATGATTAATAAACTTCCATTCACAGCAAGGACAGTGTCTGGGGCTCCTGGGATCAGGAGCCAAGTAGCCAACTCTGCCACTGGACGAGTAAGTGACCTTGCTGTGCTCCTCCTCACACCTAGATTTTACTATCTGATGATACAGAATCATAGAATCATAGATTTTAGTATCTGATGATATGCTCACTGCATATCTGCATATTTGTTCCCTATGCACAGCACATAGCAATATGAAACAGAACAGACGCAAGGCAGAGGGTGAGGCACAGCAACGCAATGATTCCTAGAAAAAGGGGCCCCAGCTGGTTTTGGCCCAAGGTGCTAGGAACATGGGTGACATCAGCCAGGAGCTGCCCCCAGCTGGCAGTGTGCATGTGGACCCCCTTTTGAGAGGAGGAGACTCAAGTCCCATTTGGTTTGTTGATTTAGATGCAGCCTGTAAGTATGGATGCAGTTGATGTTTGCAAAGCAGAAGGGCTGAGAAGTCACTGAAGGCAAAAAGAGCTTTTCCTTGTATATTGATGGGGTTTGGACCAGGCCTGTTGTGCTCAGTCAGGGTGGCATTTGAAGCTGTAGAAATCCTAAAGGAGCACAAAAACTCTCTACCTGTTCTTTAAGCAGCAAAGGCACTGACCTGAAGCATATGCATACCATATACACCAGGCACTTTAACAAACAATTTGTGCACTACTGTCTAAGACATGCCAAAAAAATCAATGAAGTTTAAGGAAAGTAATTTTTTAGGATGGAAATTTATGGAAAGCAGTTTTTATGATGGAAAAAGTGGGAGTTTAAAGTGATTACTCATTCCTAGATCTGTTTTCTTTATCAGGGCAATGCAGCACTGGTGTGATAATGCAGCAGTTTACAGCATTTAAAGACACCGACTGCACTATTTTGCTGCTCCCTAACCACAAAATCATAGAATTACAGAATCTCAGAATGGGTTGGATTGGAAGGGAACTTTGAAGGTCATCTAGTCCAACCCCCTGCTCACAAACAGCCCTAGAAACTGCAGCTAGCACTAATGAGTTTCAGAAGTCTTAGAGCCATTGTGATGTGCCTGCTATGTTTCAACAGCACTGCTGCACTAGTATTCCTGTACAATGTTCATGCGATGCACATGGTACTAAGCAATTGAAGGTTTTTTTCTACTGAAGTGTACACCAGAACTGACATGTGGGGACAGTTGCATTGAGGTCTTCAAAGAATCCCTGAATGGTCCGAACGCATTCAGTTCCCAGAAACACTCAGCTTGTAAGCTCTTCACTGAAAATGTTTAGACAATCCAAAATAATTTGGCAGATGAACTGAAAAAGATCCAAACCCCTGTTTTTTGAAGAATGGCTATATTTTATAGAGACATGTAAAATGCAATATAACAGGCAACAAATTTTTGAATGCTGAGGCCTAAATAGCAGTAGATTGCAAACAGCATTGCATCAAATATAACTCCATGACCTTAAAAAAAAGCATCTGGACAAAACAAAAGCATGGGAAAATATTTTGTAGAGCTTTCCCCCCTTTTTTTCAACATATTCACTTCCCAGTATTTCAGGTATTTACTGATGTTGGAATAGATATGAGTTCAAGTAAGGAAGGAAGACTTTATTTCCAGTATAACTGTTGTTAAGTACTATCTACTTCAGGGGCTACTATGGGCTTAATTAATGTATAGAGTGCCTCAGGAGTCTTAGCCACATTAAAAGTCTGATAAGAACTATTCTAATTAATTTCCTACTGAAAAGCAAAGTTTCATGAAGTTTTAAAGCAGAACAGTGGGTGAATTTGAAACCTCAATTTATTTTAATCCCTAGAGTAGGAAAAGTTAGTAGGGAAAGTGGTAAAAATCTTCAATAATTTTTCCTCAACCTGTGCAACTTAATTAAGACATTAGGAAAAACCTGCAAGTTGCCTGTTATTTAATTTTCATTTTCTTGAAGACAGATATTGTAGCTTAGACAGGTTTTGTAAGCCACAAAGAAGCAAATTCAAAAATAAGTGTTAGTTTATTGAAATCGAACTGGGTGTGGATAAAATCATCCTGACACAATTCAAGAGCTATATGTAGCACTTAACAACATTCACATTCTGTAGTTTTCTTGTTTTGAATTTCTTTTAAAGGGATTACTTAGGATAGCAGAGTATGTCTCACTGGCATGATTCAGCACCATGAAGAGGTAGCTGAGCTATGTGTGAAAAACTTCAAGTGTCAGAAGCTATATATCTGTGCTAGATCAGAATTATATCTGAGTTAATCAGTCCTGAGGAGAAAAGGAATTTATAGGCTTCAGTGGAGCACACTGTAACATAGTGATACCTGAGATGCCTTCCCTAGATACACCCACTACGAATACATAACGCCTTGAAAAGTAGAAAACTAGAAAAGGATCCATAGCATTGTGTGCAATGCACTGCAGCAAAGAGAAGTGCTTGCCTGTGACCTTGGGGTACACCTACACTTGACAGGTGGGAGAAGACCCACTTCCATGGTGGGTCTTCTATAGCCTGTGCCTAGACATAGTACTGGTTTTGTAACTGCTCACTGAACAAAGCACTTATAAGAAAAGTGAGAGCTACGTAAGTCCCATGTCCTTGAGGGCCAGTCATTACTGGACATGGTTTAGTGGTGATGTTAGGGCTAGGAAAAGGTTTGACTTGATGATCTTGAAGGTCTCTTCCAGTCAAAACCATCTATAATTCTATGATTACATGGCATGTGAGTGATAAATGTTGTAATTTAGAAAGTGTCAGAGTTGATAAGCTCCACCCATGTGAGAAAAGAGCAATGAAAAAAGGGATTATTGAAGAACACACAAAAAAGAGAGAGAAAGAAATTGCATCCTTGTCTTGGACAGTGTGGTTGATCTTTAAATGCTAATGTACATATCACAAAGCCATATCAGGGGAGGCAGAGGTATATGTTCAGTTCTGAGGATGAGTCTTGGATCTGAGCAGCTCTTCTCTCTCTTCACTTGCCTGGCTTACTAGCTTCTATGCTTTGCTTTCCTCAGAGTCACTTAGTTCTCATCAATTGTCATCAGAATATGCCAGCTCACTGAGCCTGAACGTCTTTTGCCTTCAAGAAAAATGCCATCAGCTGGCACTCCAAGAGCAAGAATGAGACTTGAAGCTACATAGTGAGAAGCCTTAAAGCTCCCTGTCAGCAACCTGCTTAAGTTAGATGCATGAATACACCTACAGCAGTAAATGCTTATGGCTAAGGTTTTCAAACTAGGTTTGAATGACTTAAACACCAACTCCTATAGACTTTCTTAGTTTAAGTGCTTTTCTGGATGGGGGCCAGAGTGCTAATCAACTTGTGGTCCTGAGCTCATAATGAGGAACTTAAATTCCAAATGCTACAGTGTGCTGCTTGCCTTCTCATTTGACTTTGGCCAAGAATGAGCAATAGCATCTCTGGTTTTGAAATACTAAAGGCTTCACAAGTGTTATTTTACATCTTTTTGGACAAGGTTTTTGTCTGATGTGCAGCACAGCCTGCAAAAATATATCCTCTAACATGTAGAATTCCCAGAAATGTGGTAATATCTGTCTAACACGACATCTGTCTAGCATTAAATCTGAAGAATTGGAACCATTTGATGAGCCATGCAACAAAGACAAAAATTTGTTATTAGAATATCAATGGGGAACTTCTTTATTTTTTTTAATGAAATGTGGGATGATTTCAATGAAAAATCATGTCTGCCAGCACATGTAAGCCTCTAGGCAGCTTATAAAGTGTCTATAAAAGTAAAGCATAGACTCATTAGAAGACTTTGGGGGTAAAATGTAAATAGCCTGCTATTTATATGCTATTTACCAATATACAGGTGCTCCTGATGAAAAGAACCAACAGAAAACTTGAGGCTATTTATGCAGACTATGTACTTCCTGCCACACAATAGATTGTTTGTCCTCATATTTTATTCACAAATGAGCTGAGACCACAAATACTGTGAGAGTTTGCTGCAGAAATTACTAAGGAATCACAAAGCAGTATCTCAGAGCTGCTACACAGTAATTTCTAAAGGCTCTTTGCTGTAGGTGACCATGCAACCCATAAATATCTGTAAGGACCCTCCATGATAATTCAGCAAAACAGATCTCTTATAAAATCATACCAGCTTGGATGAGATTCAATGATTTAACTGGTTTGGGAAAAATTGCTGAGAAAAAGAAGTACAACAAACACAAGGGAGGATGCCAGCACTACAGGCTGTTGTCAGACTTGACAGAGTTTTTGCAGAGGTTAGGGCAAGTTGGCTGGGGGAAGTGGTACATCTGAGGGAGTCAGAGCTTCCCATAATGCATCAAGGCAGTTGGGAGATAGGATGGGAACAGATGGGAAGAGATGAAATTTGCCCACAAAATGGTAGTATTGACAGGTGGAAGTGTCAGTATTTTCTCCAGAAAGCACTTAAAACCCACCCCCACAACCGTTTTGGCTTTAGACACAAAGCTGGAAGAAAATGAATGGTGCTGTCTTATCACAATCATTGCATTATAACAGCCATGGAAGGCTCACCATAAAATTTCTAAACCAACTTCTCCATTGAAGATTCACTGAGATTTTTCTCTCTTTTCCTGTTAGTGCCAAATGCAGGATGATCTTTTTGCTTCTCTCAGATGCCTCAAGGCATAACTCTGCTTTTCTGAGCAGCTGTCACATATCAATAGTTTCCATTAGAGACCTTAATAATTTGTCATTAATTCATTTATTCAATTAATGAAATAAACATAATTTGAAGAGTGAAGATTAATTTTTATTAGTTGCTCAGGAAAAGAAAACCAACCTTTTTATTTTAGACAGTAATGAACCCAGGGCTATTTGTTTCTCAGTTGTTCAGTACATGTTTAAACACTTTGCTTATGTTTCCCATTATAACTGGGAAATTAAATTACGTTTGTTAGAAACCAAATAATGCTTATTTCTGACTCACCTCTAGGTTTTTTTGCTCCCATTGTTCTAATTTTATTTAGTACAATTAAAATACAACAGGCAATGACTATCCATAGCTTTCAGCACATTACCAGTTACTTAAAATACAAGTGCAACACAGCAGAGCTCACGCAAAACAAAATTAAATTAACTTAGCCAGCTAGTAATTCAAATCAGTAAAATATATCCTGTCCTGTTCATTCCCTCAATTCTTCCCAAAAAGCCTTAGGAAATAGACAGTCTTTGTAGTATGCTTTAGAAGTCCAAACTTTTCCTCTCCTTTAAACTGAGAAGACTTGTGCTTATGTCCCTCTGGTGACACCAGTATTGGTTATGTCAGCCAAATATGAAAGAAACAGTAAGACAGAACTTAACAATACTTTAATTTCCAGCCAAGAATACAGCCAGCAGCCAAAAAAAATCACAGGACGTGTATCTTACACGCTTACAGAAAATACTGTTATATAAGCTCTCTTCAGAGCAGCTGGGCACAAAAGTGGTAGAGTCCAGGTAAGATTAGGGGTATATGTTTGGGATTTTATTTATTTGGCCACTGAAACAAATTAAAATAAATGGAGCACCCCAAATTAGACAGCTCAGACTTCAGAACGAAAACAAAACTGTTTTACAGTATTGACCCTGTCATCCAAAAATAATATGTCATAATGTTTCAGTATAAAGTTGTTTTACAAAAAATAAAAAGTATCAGAGTTTCATTTGAAGCATCTCTATGAAAAGGAAAGCTGTGGACAAGGCTGAAGAAGCCTACAGAGACATGATGGAGAAAGGGAGACAGTACCCTCATTCTGCCTTGTCACCCAGCAAAATGAGTCCTCTCCATATGTAGTGGATAGGACCCACCGTCCCATCCAGCTGCTTGGATCTCAAACCAGAATGGAACACTCATGCTGGTGGTCTCTTCTTACTAGTAACAAATGATAGGACAAGAGACCTTAAGTGGCACCAGGGGAAGTTTAGGTTAGACATTAGGGAAAACTGCTTTATTGAAAGAGTCATCAAATATTGGAAAAGGCCACCAAGGGAAGTATTTGAATCACCATCCCTAGAAATGTTAAGGAGTCATGTACATACGGAGCTTAAAGACATAGTTTAGTGGTTGTCTTGGTACAGTTAGGCTCATGGTTGGACTTAATGATCATAAAGGTCTTTTCCAACATAAATGATTCCATGATTCTGTGCTAGTTCTGATGTCACCATTTCATTTTGTGTGAAACAAAGAGCCATCAGCACAAGGTCTGGACTGCAAATGCCTTGCTTCTTCAAAGCCATCTTCTCTTGATTAATACTTGTGCAAGAAACGTGTAGAAAGAGCAGGGTCTTTCTGGGAGCCCCTTGCTTGAGTTCCCTGAAATTTTGTTTGTATGCATAACCTGAAACCACATTCTCCTGCAGTGTGGTGTTGGACTAAATTTTGCTTCTGTTACTTTGAAGCAACCTGTGTGCTATGGGTGGTATGTGCTATAGAAATCCCTGCCTGACGGATGAGCAGGGTGGTGGGTCAGTTACTGGATTGGTGGGACTGACACATTCAAACCTTCTCAGGTAGAAAATGCTAAAACTGAGTTTTTGCAGATTCCATGAAGATTCAGGTCACTGGGTAACTGGGGAGGTAAACTTAAACCTAGCCCCAAGGAAATAAATTTGTATGTATCTACCTCTGAAGACATTAAAAATAAACAGCTTAAACAGCTCAGCTGATGTGGGTTGAATTGAAGCGTATTTTCAGGCCAACAAAAATTGTGGTTTTCAGTGAATAATCTAGTTGTTGGAAATAAATGGCATAACCCTAGTGGAGAGCCAGCTCTCTTCATGCTGCTGGGATGAACAATTCCCCTTTTTCCTTGGGGCAGGGCTCACACCCACATGCTTCCAGGCTTCCTTCCTGAATTACCTCCTCAGACAGTGTCCATCTCTAATGAGGGAGGCCACACCTGAGAGTGGTTTCTGTAAATATGCCAAGGAACACCCACTCCCCATTCCACAGAGTGCCTCTTGTTGCACTCTGATCCATAATAAGTGACCTGCTATGGTCTGTGCCAGCTTCAGTTTACAGACCTTGCCGCCCCTAATGTTTCTGGACCAAACAGGGATAAAAAAACCTCATGATCTCCTGGAAGGAGATCTCCTTGAAGGAGAAACATGAAACAGTAATCGTGACCATTTCTGCATGTTTGTTTCTTAAGACTAGGGAAAGCAACTTCAGAGGCCCATGCATGCTCTGTTTGCATTCAACTGGTCTAATGTCTGCTTACTATGTCCTTCAGGTTCTTGCCTCAACATATACACAGCTAATCCATTGCAAATAAAGATTCAAAGAATTAATAAATGTTCTAGCACCTAAAAATTTTCTACAAACAGTATTTTGTATTGTGAGATCTTCCAGGAAAGCAGATAGAAATGGAAGAAACTGTGGACACTCTTTCCAGAAAATGTCCTTTTTCGTGCTACTGAGATGTGACAACATTAGCAAAATGTACAATAGCTGAGAAGCAGCAGAGAAATTATAGTCCAGACCCCTCTCTTGGGGTTGTGGGTGTAAATCACAGTGAACTTCATTAGAGTTGCAGCAACAACATCAGACTCTTATCCTCGCATAACAAGTCAGTGCTAATATGTCATATAGGACAGGTATAAGGGATTTCTCCTACACGTCACTCAGCATATGATTTTTCAGTAAGGGGAAAAAGAGTTTAGTTCTTCTCTGAAGTCAGTTTACATTCGTTCCTCTCTTAATTGAAGCAGGGTGTTATTTTCCCAGGCTGAAGTGGATTAGAATCACAATGGCTTCAGTGAAAGCTGAGAATAGCTTCTCTGTGATGCATTAGTAGGATGACAGAGGAATGAAAGGTTTAGTAGGCTTGCTTCTCAGAATTTGTTTTCATATCCAAGAATAAAATGTTAAAACAGATTTTAAAATCTATTGGACGATAGAAAGTTATGTTCCCGAAAGCATTTTCACCACAATGACAGTTAACCAAGTATTGTATGACTTCACAGCCTTGGAGGGAGAAAAGAAGCAAAAATTCTGTGAGTTCTTAATGTGGACATTGACTGTGAAGGATTATTTCTGTTATTATTTTTTACTGAAGCAGAAAGAATAGCATTGGAATGGAGCTCTTTTCCCAACGAAAACTAGCAGTGTCTGGGCTTGGTATCTATAGCAGTACCTATAGCAACGTGTAGCCAAAGTTAAGACAACTTAGTGTAAAAGAAAAGTCAATTAAATGTTTAATTTGGCACTTGTACCTCAGTTAAATGTCATGGCTGTGCTTCACTGGAGTATATACAGGAATTGGCTCAGAATGGCTTCTATTAAACAGCCACCTTTGCCAGGTTTAGTGACTCAATATTGCTTATTTCCTGGCTAAGATTAACTTCTGATTTTATGAATATTTTTTGTTTTTCTACTCTAATCAGCACAGATAAACAATTTCAAGGATACAATCCTTTAGACCCTCCTCAGGCAAAATGAACCCTTAGGAAAACAGACATTTTGCTGTGGTGAGGACTCAGTCCATGCTGACATAGCTCTGGCACAAGTAATAGAAGTTAAAATAATGGAGAGTTGTATTCAGAAAAATAGACTGGTAATTAAAGACATCCAACCTTTTAAATATTTTATTCCTGTACTTCAACCCCATGAAATAGTCCTCAACACTCAGTAAAGGATTTGGGCAACAGTAGTGAGCTGCAAAGCATTAACACTAATCAATCCTCTCGTGTGCAAACCTGTTTCCATGCCAGTGTTTTCAGATGGCCGGGAAATATTCTGCAGGGCAGTTTATTTTTGCTGGCCAGCAGGAAATAATACAATATTTTTATTGCTGCTGTGTTAAAATTCGACTGAGGGACTCTAAGAAGACAGCCAGATAAGAATGATCTTTTTTCCCCCTTCTTTTCAATGGCTTTATTGCCAACGTTACTATGATGGGACTGAAAACTCATTTCACCAACTGGTGTAAAAGATCACTAGGGCTACAATTACAAGCAGTTTCAGGCTGAACAGAGATATTTTTTTTACAATCAAAATTAGATCAGCTGCCTGGGGAAATTTTCCACAAAACTGTTCATAACAGCTTCAAGTTCTGCCTTCAAGTGCCTTCACTTGTAAGGACCCTTATTATCCTCAGCCTGGAATGTGTACAGAATGAAAGGCATTCATTAAAAGAAGATATGTGGTTGGTTCTCATTTTAGAAAGTTAATAGTTAAATACTTCAAAATTCTCAATCTCACAGGTTTACAGCAGATGTTGAACTGCTACTCCTAGAATGAGGAGTTATTAAACACTGTTTACTCCATGACCAACTATATGAAATAACCATACCAGGTTTTTTTTCCCTAGTGATGTGATTGCATGCAAGGAAACATCTAACACTGAGAAAACTGTGTGGATCATTATCATCTCAGAGCAGATTTGAATTTGCATGTACAGATATTTTTGTCTGGTGTTAGCTCACTTTCAGCATAAGGCCTCAGCTTTCTCCCTTACCCATGCTTTTCTCATGCACTAGATTACACCTCCATTTCACCTGCAATGTCCTCATGAAGTGGTCTAGTCTTCCTGGCAAAGAGAAAAAGCCTTTCTTTCAAATATTTATAGCTCTTCTCCCTTACTAAACTAAGCAGGCATTTGCTCATAGTTCTGTGCTTTTCTCTAGCTGGGCTAAGGAAGGGTTGGGTGCTGCCATATTCTCCTAATCCTCACACAGGATGACTCAGATTGTCAAACCGCTTTGTATAACTCAAGGTTTTTTCTTCTGTTTAACCTGCACATCCAAACTTTAATCCCTCAACAATCAAGATCCAGATAAATGCTTATCTCTTCTGTGCCTTCCTCATCTCCCTTGGGCCTTTCCCACAGCAACTTCCTATGTCTACTTAGGAAAAGGTCACATCATGTCTTCTTCAAATCCTGCTCTATCTCCAGCTGAAGAAGGAGCTTGTCTTAGAAAATCTTCCTTGCATTTCCTAGCAGAGATGATATTTCCTGAGCTGATTTGCAAGAATGACCATCATCTGGCTCCTTAGTGTCTGCCATTGCATCTACTTTGCCAGGATGGTGCAGCCATGAGATGCCCTCACAACTGTGAGAACCATCTCAATAAGGAAATTTAGAAGTACTTTATTCAAAAGGATATGTTCATGCACAATTCAGTTTAGTTTGGTAGATACTATGCTTTTAGTAACACTTGCAGTATGGGTCATCCTTTCTAGTTGAGGAGTTTAGAAGCTAGATTATTGGGTGCATTGAAAAGGGTTTCTATCTGTACCTTTCATTGAGAGAATCAGATGTTCTAATGATGAATCAATTCATGTAAAGCAGGAGTCTAAAACTGGTATCACAAGTTGCATTCTTTCCATACACCATCTGAGGAGCCAAAGGTGACTGGTATGGATCTTGCAGAATGGCTTGTAAATATCCTTAGTTTGTTCAGAAGAAACTTTTATGATTTTCCTACACTGTCACAGAAAAAAGACATGGGAGTAGCGGGTGTGTCAGCTCACAGTGGAAATTATACAAAGCCTCTGCCCAATCCTAAAATTAACTAAAAGGAGGAAAAGCTTAAAGAATTGTCATTTCTAAATTGCCATCATCCGAAATATCCATATACAAAATCCGAACGTTCCGTAATGGTCTGATTTTTACATTTTCCTATTTCTGCCTCATAAAAGTCTCTACTATAAAAAATGGTGGTGTGTTCTTAACAGTAGACATAGTTTCAGTCTTTGGATCTGTATTAATCCTTCAGGTTTCTCTCATGGTTTATGATGTCATCCAGATTTCATTCTACTCTTTTCCATATGTTCTTAGCAGGAAATGTGCATGAATTTAGAAACACAGCAAGACATATGATATTCAATAATAAGTACATTCTGAAAAGACACAAAGGAAAAAACCCAAATGAAAGTTCTAGCTGGCTTCCAGCCTCACTTAGACAAAAACAATAACCAATATTCCTTCATTTCAAGCTTCTAGTTACAGTAAAGGATTTTTTTTTACTTTCCGTTTATTTACCTACATCTGAGATTTTACTGCAGAGACAGACTTATAAGATGTTGTTTGCATTTTGAGATTCAGTAAATACAGAGGTATGTGAGATGCCATGCATTACATTATAGATCAAATAACCTGATGTAGTTACCTGAAAAACCTAGCTGTTATACAAATGCCGTATCAACAAGAAAACTGCAAATGATGTACAGGTAGTTGTCTGTAAGCGGAAAAATGATTCCCAGATATTTTTCTCATTAACAGTAAGCTAAATAAAATGCCACAAACTCTGAGCATTCCTCCCCTGTGACCGTGCATGTAGGAAGATGATGGAAGAATAAGAAAGCAAGACTTTGCTACTGCAGAAAAAGGAAAGAAAACCCCAGCCTCCAGAGACTGGTATGTCCATGAAGACAATGGAGAAGGGAATGGCCAAAGCAGAAAAAATGGATCATGGAAGTTATACAAGTGAGAACAGCACCCCAAGTGCTGTCCCAATCAGGGATGTTCAGCAAGTCTAGTTCAATAAAGCTTGTTAAAAAAGACAGTTTATTTTATATCCATAAGAAAAATAGGCAGAGTTTACAAGGTTACTTTTGTTTTCCCAGAAAATGATTGTTTTTTCTATTTTGTTTCTTTCTGCTTGCATACAACCCTTCTTCACCAGGATGCATGTATCCTTAATGCCTCAAAATATATCAGTTCAAGGAGATGCTATTAAGTGAGTTTCTGTCTTTTCATGATGGTGGTGGGTCTACAGGCAGGCAACCAGCTGCCTACTGAATGCAGCAGTTTGCTCCAGGGTTTCCATGAGATACACAGTCTGAAGGGGTAAGGGAGGCAGGGGCAGGAGATAGGGATGGATTTGCTGCATTCTTCTCCACTACTCATATCCTGAAGAAAATTTTTTTGCATCACATAAGGATTTATTATGGGCACTAATGGCACTACAGCCTTCCATTCAGTATAACCTGATGTTAGACTGGATGTTGTCAGCAGCTCCAGGCACTGCACCCCAGATCAGGTCTTCAGTGCTGGCTCTGTACCATCTCTGCCCTCTGCCTCATGTTATCATTATTATGAGATCCACTGGTCTGCCTCCCCACAGGATAGAAAATAATCAAGGTTGAACACTTATAGTCTTCTGGGACCACTGAAGGCAAACCTGAACTAGTTCTATTGGAGGACGTTAGATTTCAAATTATTTACAGAAATATATTAAAAGAATTTTTAATTATTCATAGAAATGGCAAAGATTTTATTTTGAGACCTTAAACAGACAATATTTATGATCAAGATCAGCAGTTTCCAAAGAGTCTTCTGCAGACAGTTCTTTGTGGGTTATGAGTCAGTGGCAGACATCCGATCCACAGTGCTCTGTCACCACTATTCTGCCGTGTGATGAGCCACATTCTGGGTGCTCTGTCAGAGATTTTAAAAGGTTTTTCTATGACCTTTCTTTCCTGACTCAAAATTAGTTTGAACCATAGAAGGATGAGTCTGTATGAGCCCAAATCAGAACCACATTCACTATTCCAGTCAGCAGAATATTATTTTTTTTCTCTTATTAAATAAGTCTCATATTGCAGAGAATGTGGATCTCTAGAACATGCCTGTACAAAAACACAGTATGAGCTCAAGCTGAAAGGTCCTACACAGTAATGATTTTTGGACTGTGGTATGTAGAAAATTCTACTTTTTTCTCATTATATTTTTTGGGTGTTGTAATTGTGTAGCCTATTTGTACCAGGTAATTTTAAGCTACCCATAGGCAAACATGGCAAGTCAATGCATTTGTAAATCAATGGCTGTGACAGGTGTGGGCCACTGTAACAAATCTTCTGTACTTGAAATTAGTCATAAATACATGCCTTTCGGTAAGAAGCCTCTCACTCTCATAAAAAACAAGGTGACCATAAAAATCAATTGTGATTTAATTTTGTATCTTAAATGAAAGACACGTTGGGAACACAGCTTCCACTGGTGAATTCAGCAAATTAACCTCAATTATTAAATTGCTATTAAAAGAAGAAAAGGTTTGCATCTCAGGGATGCAGCCTTTATTGCTAAATTTTTGTGTTTGTTTGGGTTCTTTTACTTTTCCTTTGCGCATGGAGAATTTAAACTTCAAATATTGGTCTGCATATGTCCTGGCAAGGCTGCTGAATAGCAAACACCCCCAAGTTTGGCCAGTCTTCCATTCCTCTGCTCCTCAGGGAGTTCCTATTTCATGTGTTTTTCATTTTAAGTTCTGCCTCCTTGAATGCTATTTCCTCTCTTTCAGTTTTCACCAAGGTCAAAGAAATCTTTAGCAAATAAAAAATGTGAGCATTCAGTCATATACTGGAAATGTGCCCATCCAGTGTCTAAATAAGTGAATAGGCTCACAGACCAGTCCTACATACACCCAACAGAGCACAGCAGAAATCTTCATCTGAGTACCTCATCACAGGTACATTAACAATAGTTATCAAATGAGGGCTCTTTTGTCTAGATTATGAGCTGCAGAGAAATCAGTTTAGCAGAAATCAGCATTCTAACAAGCAATACCCAAGCCCTTGAGGAGGGTGACAAGGCAAAGTCCTTCACCATTGGCCTTCACCCATCTATGATTCAGAGCTGCAGAGATCACTACACACGGTAAAAATGGTGGTAAACAGTTGGAAAGCCCAGCTACTGGGTAATGTGTCATATTCTGATTAAACTACATGAGAATCATACAGATTAACATTGATATTAAGCATGTTTGGGGGGGGCGGGGGGGATACCTTGTGAAAATTACCCAGAATTGCCTTTGGGTGATTCTACCAAGCTGAGTGTTTGAGCTCTGCATGAGCTGTAAGGGAAGTCAGATCCAGAAAAGCAGAAAAGCTCTCCCGAAGTGCTGCCTACATGCCTAGCTGCATCACTTTCTACAAACTGATAATGTTCTGTTTTAATAGCATACTTGGGTTAATTGATGGCTGCTCCAGAAACGCCTGTCTTTCCTAGTTAGAAATGTCTTTATTTCCATTTTAATTAATCTGTGTCACCAGTACTTAGTTTTGCTGGAGATTCTCTATGTGAGACATTGGAGCATCATATTTATATTCTACAAAGGCACACCACATATTGTGTCATCTTGTGATCAAATTGTCCATTCCCAGCTTCCTGCTTGGGGAAAATATATAAATCCTGAAGTGCTTGGCTTCACCTTTTGGGTTACTCAAATTCATCCCGTTTATATTATTCCAGTCCTGAAGCATATCCAATTCTTCCTGTATACAGTCCTCCTCCACATTCACACTACATATTGCATTATCAGAAAATTTCATAAGCACAGTGCTACTTTTTCTGCCAAAGTTGTTAAAAATGTTAAATAGGAGCAGTCCCTAGACATATCTTGGAAGACCTCCACTAGTAACTTCCTTTGAGTTTGGTATTTCTCCTTTCAAAATGTTCTTTCATTTTTTTCCCATTTCATATTCTTCTACTAATCCAAATTTTGTCCAGTTTAACAAGCCATTTCCTATGCAGCATTGTATCAACAGCTTGCCTGGTAATGGAGTTGCATCTCATTCTCTTACAAAAAATATGTCAGGTTGTTCAGACATGCTCTACTCTTGCTAAAATGAGTGACATTTCATTTTGCTTCCTTCTTTATGTCCTTATCAGTTTTGAAATTCACATATTCACAGATTAAAACTGTGATTGTCCCAAGTTTTCCTCTTAGGTTAGATCCAATGCTTGCTTTTTCAAGGAAGAGCTATCATCTCTAATAAATGTATTCAAAATCTTAGCCGACTCACAGCTTCTTAAACCAATTATTTCACGGTTCTTGCAGGATATGCCTACACTGCAAGCTGACTCAGTCACATAAATCTCTTGGGAGTCTGGTGTCCACCTTAGATGTGGTTAGTTCCATTTCCATTCTCATATTCCCACTAGCAACACAGCCTTGTTTAACATGATCATCCCTGTTGAAAACTGAGCTAAAATATTCATCTTGGTGCCGTATCAGTATTATCCTTAACTTCACCATCTTCACTGTGCCATAGCTATCAATCATCTTTTGTTGTTGGTGAGACTATAATAATCCATTCTTCATAGGATATCTGCCCATTCTGAATGGGTTATTTTTGAGCTGGATAATCATCCAATAAGCTCTGGATCCCCTCCCTTGATTTTAGCAAAGGTCTCAGAGAGATGCTGTACCTTTTTCATTCAGAAACACCAGCTCTGTTTTACACTCATGCCCATGGGTTTCCCAGTTCAGGGAATTACATTTTTGAAATTGAAAATTATGGTTTCACATTTAACTAGAACTACCTGTTTTTATCTTTACATTTAATTTCAAATTAAGCAAGTCTACATCACTCAGTTTCAGATCTTTTCATTGTCTAAAGCAGCAATCCAAGCAGCATCCAGATGAATGCTCTGTATCTGACTTAAAGTTTATTTGGTATCTGGGATATTAAAAGACTCAGTAGCACAATTCTCAGTAATATTTCTATCTCTGATGGAAATACAGAGATTTCTATGCAGAATCTGAGTTGGTAAAAAGCTCTGTTGCTTTGATGAAACTAGTTGAGCTACAAAAATTTAAGCAGATTCTTTGTCATGACAAACCATAGCTGACACAAGCCAAGCACAGCACACTTCAGTTTAAACTAAAGAGCTCGCTGAACTGCCTCATTCTCTGCAAGGTTTCACATCCTAGAAAGACATTTTATGGCGCCATTTATAATTCTTATCCCCTAGAGCATCAAGTGAGGACACTCCTATCAGTCCTGCTGCCATTGAAAAAGTACCTCACATAATTTATTGTCTTTCATTTGCTTGCAAAGAAAGCGAGGAAGTTTCATTAAGTAGGTGGGAGAAGCTGAAGGCCCTTTTCACACTCACACGTTTTCCCTTTGTTGCTGTTTGTACAGGTGCAATGAAAAAAACTCAGAGGGCGTATTCATAAAGACAGAACTTGTGAAATGCCTCTTTAAATTGTTTGGAACCAAAGGTTTTGGTAGCTCATAAACAGGGAGTTATTTTTTCCTTAGGACTGCAAATCTAAACATATGGAGCCACCCTCATGTACAAATACATTCAGTGTACACATGCAAGTACCATTAAGGTAGCCTGCCCTTGTAGATTGTGAGATTGTGAGAACAGGCCATTTTCATATATGTTCACTGACAACTTCAATACCAAAGAAGAAAGAATAAAAGGGAAAAAAAAACCAAACAAACACCAAAAGGACATTCTCATCATCAACCAGCATTCATATGCTGAAATAAAAGTATTCAGTGAGGACATCAGGAAGCCCATGCTCCTTCCAAACTGACCAGTTTAAGGCTTGTTGTAAGCTTATTTGCAGACCAGCATCTATAAATCTTAAATGAACAGAGATAGACTTAGACACCAGTATGATCTGGGAAATAATTACAGTCAGAATAAAAAAAATGTTTGTGGACCAGACCATCAGCTGGTATAAATCAGTGCAGCTCTAGTCATTCCAAAAAAGCAATGCCAGTTTATACTAAAGTTTTCCTTTGTGATTAATTTAAGCACAATCATTTGCTGGAACATGCTTCTGGATCAAGCTTCCTAAAGCATTACTTTTGCAAATATCTTGCATGCCTTTGGACTGCTGCCTGTAGCACACCCTTCTGTATTAGGCCTGCTTTTCCCCCAAAGAAATATCAAGGTTTAGGAGTTATTTGAAATGTTACATTAAAAATAAGAAAAACTCAACTTTTCCTTTAGACATGTCAGCTTGACTCACTTCTGTGAATCAGTGGCGCCTGACTTTTTCATTCTTTGCCATTCTTTGCTTTTAGACTATACATAGGATGTTTAATATCGATATTTTCCACTCCTCATGTGCACCAAGATCCCACTGAATTTAAGAGTGAAAATCCAACCTTGTGGTAGTACAAAACCAGACAGAGCTGCCATGAGGTGTGTTCAGTGCTGAGAGTGTCATGGCTTTTGGTGCAGTTTTGCTCTGGCTGACATCCATTTGCACAATGTCGTGGAAGCACCCTGGCACCTGAGGTGCTGCTGTGATACTACCACAACGCCAGCCAGCAAAGACGGTGCTCCTACATCCTCCTTTTTGCAAACCATTCTAGGAAGTCCCAAGAGATGGAGGCTTTTGCCAGGGGGAGATAGACATGTGGCCCTGACAACTTTCTACTGATGTCTCAGACCTGATGAATTTCCCTTTCCTGAATACAGTGATCCTTCTCACTGGGACCTCAAACGTCTCACCTGTTCTGCCTGCCCTGACAAACACCAGCACTGTCCTGTGGCTGAAGAAGTGTCACCAAGAGAGGCTGTGTGCTCAACGACCCCTTGCTAAAGCACACGGCTCCACCTTGCAGCCTTGTGCCCAAACAGGATGTAGCCAGGTCCTCTCTCAGAGCAGGCAACTCCTGAAAAAGCTGTCCAAAGACATGCTTCACAGCCATCATGCTTCATATCTCTGTGGCAAATCCATGCAGCCATGTCTGGCACATTTTCTTTTGTATGTATTGACTTTAGTTAAAAAAAAAAGAAGGTAAATTGCTTAAAGCACTGCTGTTCATTCACATATTGCAGTTAAGAACACTTTGAACATATAGATGTTTGTGAGTCAGCTTATCACAGTCTGTGTTACTCTTCCCCTTCTTTTGCACCTCTCTCCTCAGTTCCTTCCCAGTGCCTAACACTGAAGAAATGTACGAGCCGACCTGCACAAGTTCATGATGTATTTCAAGGCTGTGGTAGCTCTTAAAGCATTCTCCAACAGTGTTCCTCATGTGTGGATGGCATTTTTCCTGCAGGAAGAAGAGCTCACAAAAGAGTTCAGGACTGCAGCCTGCTGTGAGAAGGCATCAGCTGTTGTTCTTGGTCACCCACAAAAAGCTCATATTTTTCAGGTAAATGCAAGGTCGAACAACCTACAAGTGCTCAAAGACATCACAGACTTGCTAAGAGCCCTTACATGTCAGCAGAGATTCATTTCCTTCAGGGCACTGGACTAAAAGCAGAAATGTGCAACCTTCTGCTTATGATGAACTGAGCATATAAGATGTTCTATATCTTTGTATAAAGACATTATTTAAAAGGGGTCTTCACCACACATCATCTAGCAGCAGCACAAGCCCACCATGAAAGCACCTAGAAAGACTGAATATTTTCTTCTCAGTGTTATCCATCTGTGACAGCAACTTGCAGAATCACTTTTTCTGGGTGCTTTGGTTTTGGGTTTCTAGGTCCTGATTTGCACAAGTATTTGATTCTCATATGGGTTTGAAATTTCAATACTCAGAGATAATCTATATTTGACTAGATGTGGCCCTGACAGACCTGATCATATTTCAAAGTTGAATATAACTTCAAAATTGGCCCTGCTTTGAGCATGAGGGTGGATCAGATGGTGCCTTCTAATCAGAATTATTCTCAGACTGCAGCTGCCACCTCAGTCACTAAGAACTAAGAACAAACAGAGAAGTGCTCAAAAAAATCAGAGATTTTCTTTTCAAATGTAATATTTGAAAATATTACATTTAAGGACTGGATCTACACAATGGAGCAAATAATGCAAACAATTTAATAGAAGTTTGATTATGAATTGCATAGGTATTATTTTATAAACATTAGAAAAAACTCTGAGGGAGTCATCAATTTAGTATTCACACTACAAGTCAGATAATGTAAAGGGGCGTAGCTCTTCATGAAATCATGGTGGTTAAACACAGGGCTGACAACTCATTCATTAAGCACTGTTCACTCTGTGCTGCTTCTTTGAAGCACGGCTTCTGTGCAGAAGATAGTATGTCTTTGTGCAATTAAAAAATGCAGCAAGCTCTAATTGTTTGTTTTGCACTAAGCCATACTGTGAAAATAAGATTCCAATAACATATCTGTAATTGCATACTAATATAGAAGCAGCCATGTTTTTATATTGGCCTGGTTTGTCAAAGTTAAGCCTTAATATTATGAAAATGGAGGTCCTGAGGTTTACAATTACAGCAAATGCCTTGAGTTTGAATCAGCAACTCGTATTGACAGGATACCATGAAGACAGAATAAAATTCTATGGAGTGCATAGACACACATTTATCTGGGTGAAATCTTCACTCAAAATTTAATCAGATTAAGAAGTGTATTGAAGTAACCAAGATTTCATTTAACACATTTCTCATGGGTAGCTACTAGCTGTGATAGCAGAAGGAAGACTTCAAGACTAAAATTTGAAAGAATTCATATTACAAGCTTTGCTTGAAGCTCAAAAATGAAAATACTGGAAGAATAAGACAAGTGGAGCCTAATGAAAACACCTCTTTGCTTCTCTCTCTCTGCAATGCCATGCTGAGAAGCAGCACTTACTTTCCCTGACATACAGAAATCTTCATGCCTGACAGATAGAACAGGAGATAAAAAGGATACAAAGCATCTGGCTTTCCAATACATACGCGTGGGATGATGATTTAAATTACAAAGTTTGAAGAATTTGGCACTTAGCGAACTTGAAACTTGCCCAGGTGGTGTTTTTTCCTCTCAATAATAAGTTTAGAAAACATGAAAAAAGGAATATTTTCCCCTGTAACACAGCATATAAACAACATCTGCACTTTCGAACTAGTTCAAAACACCTTTGGAATGAAAGGTTTTTCCCTTTGAACAGGGAAGAAACCCTTCCAGCATGCTCCAGAGGAGGGAAAGTCTCACAGAGATTGAGCCGTCTTGTTACATTGTAGGGTTGCTGGCAGAGACCCTGCGGCACGATTGACATTGCATTAATTACCAGTCCCATGGGCCCTCCGACCCCGCTCCACCACGAGACATACTGGCAGTGGATCTGAGGAAAGCGGGCATTATCTCAGGCCTGAAGACCTGAAGGCAAGTTGTCACCTGAACTGCAGGTAAATTGAAACATTTCACTGTGCTAGGAAAATACGTGCTTCTCTGACATTCAGACAGTCTGGGAGATAACTGTTTAATGTGTTACAAACTTCATTGCTAATACCTGACTTTCATACACATGATGATAGAAAAGACAGACTTTCTGAAGTATTTTGGGTTGCTAGTACTTATAATGTTACTAACATTTTTATAATGAAGATACATTATCTAACAAGGATTTATGTTCTTAGCTGGCAAAGGACTGTTGACAGTGTGCTTCATTCTTACCTACACCCCTTTGGTAGAAGAAAGGGCATCACTGTAACAGTGTTGCAACATCCAGACCAAAACATTGCTGTGTCCACAGAAAGCTGTCCATGTGAATTTTCCTGGCTTCCAGGGTGACAACAGAACAGTGCATCGTAGTTACATCAGATGGCATTTTTTAGCAACTAGTACTTTCAGTTGTCATATTTCAGCTGACACTGCAACAGTTTGCAGAAATTTGAAGGACGGATCAGCATGAGCAGTTCCATGCAAATTCTTTATGGCTCTCTCAGCTTGCACACTAAGAAGTTAAGCACTCATTTCACTATGATCACTATGCCATTGATTCATTGCTGTCTCACTTGATTGCACTGCCACTTCCACTCAAAATCAGATGTGATAGCTAAGAAGATGGGAGCCGTCAAATGACTTTTTAACCAGCTGTAAGTTTCTTTGGGTATCAACCTTGACTATACGACAACAGACCAGCAAAACCATAGGACTGTCTTTACAATTGGGAAGAGCTGCTCAATTTGGCATCCTCTCACTTTGGATAACCAAAGTCCAAATAAATAGCATTTGTGAACAATAAACAACAGTAGAACTAAAACTTTCAGCTCAGTCTACATTTAATCATTTCTCCAGGCAGCATTTAAACCAATATTTGGCCTTGACAATTATTCCAACAGAGTGATTGTGCAAGCATTAGAGATTTTAACAATGTTTGTATAAACAGCATGAAATGCAAGATAAAGGACTCAATCATTACATATAAATTTTAGCGACACAAGTGAATTGTTTAATCCTTTCACATCTAAGTCATAATGGATTGCAGCTTTACACATAGTCAAAATAAAGATTTGTGGAATATGAATTTTTTTATATGGCTTGTAGATTTATTTTTAACTATTTTTTAAAATAAGGCATCCCATGATTAGTCCTTTCAATTACTACATCACACAGAGTTTTTTACAGACTCTAATTATATCTTAGATTAAAATTCAAAACACCTGCTCTTGTGGATCACAGTAATTTCAGCCTTGAGTATTTTGATACAAAGAGCTATAATCAGCGAGAACCAAATTATTTCCCATTCTCTGTTCCACACCTTCTCAGCTGAGTACAGCTAGAGATCCCAATTTCCTCTTATTTTTTTTGTTATGATTATTACATTTTTTATATAAAGATGTCTTTTTAATGCTGAAAGATGAGTATTTTTACTTTTACTTAAATGAGATGGAATGTTTAAGGCACATATTAGCTTTTAAAATAACAGTAATTTTGATTTTAAATAGCAGATGAATAGTGTACCCTTCTTCCATACGTTTCCCTTTTCATTTCAGTGCAGCTAATATAAATACTTTGTTCTTGGCTTTTAAGAAAACTGCTCTTTAAAAAAACCTGTAATTTGAGTTCAGGGATTTAAATGGGAACATACTTGCTTGATGTGCTTGATTCTCTGTTATTATTCATGCACTTCTCTGCGCTTTAGGGGTGTGATCCAAAGTCCACAGAGTCAATGGGAAGACACACAGATTCCACCAGATTTTAGGTCAGGTTCTTAATATTGTATGAAGAAAAAGGAAATTGTTGAATTGTCTGTGGAAATTCTGTTACAGTAAAGTAAGAATCTCTTTAACAGTGTTTATTTTCTGATGAGCATAAGCAGGGATCTGACTACACACTTACACCAGTTTTGAGACACTAGGACAGCACTATAGAACTCAACAGGACAATAAAGAGCCATGACAGGGCACTGAGTCAAGCCCATCCCAGTTCTCTGAGGCCCTTCGAAGTCATCTGGTTACTCTGAAATTTATGCAATGATCTAATTTCAGATAACACTGTCCACTGACGCTGCGGAGGTGGCCTGGCTAGTCTGCACCAGAGCTGTTTATTTTGTTTCTCTCCCATGCTGTGCTGCAATTTCCCTCTTTGCTCTGTTGCAATAGACAGGCTTCTGAAGGCCCATGAAAAGCCACCTGGCTCTTGCACATTAGTATGTGAAGGCAATGAAAAAACAGTCAATGGCTTGTCGCATCAGAATCAGAGCTTTCTAAAAATGCAGCATTTATATACCCTGTTTTTCTTACTGTGTTTGATTAGCTGTGAATGTAGTTATTGAAGATTTCCTTCTCTATTCCAAGTCATGCATTACCAAAAAATTCAGGTCTTCTACAGGATAAAATGGCTTGCACCAAATACTTTTAGCTTAGTCTAAATGCTCTAAGATACCTCTGCATTAGAATTGTGCACTGATCTTTCCATCACCTGTGGACAGCTGTTCTGGTTTAATATAAATGACAATGTGAACCAGAATTATCTGATAGCATCTCACAGACGAGCCTAGTAGTTCTGATAAATCCTATAAAGTGGACTTTGCTGCATCCAGTGTTTTCCAGTAGTTTCTTACCCTACTTTCAACTCTGCTCAGATGGAGATTGTAGCAGAGTTCTGACTGCTATAGAAGAGACATCACCTAGATGTGCAAGAAACCTGCAAAAGCCATGTGGAAACACCAAGATACCTCTGCAGTGTTTGCCCCACAATCTGTTGGCTCTGTGAGTGCCTCACTGCCCCACGAAGGATGCACAGTACTGTGAACCAGTCAGTAAGCTGGTCTTATGAAGGGTAAGTTTGGGTGTTGTTCAGAATTCCCACTCTTTCAAGTATATGAGGATGACCGAAGATGTGTGTGTTATTACCTGCCAGCCCCTGGACAGCTGTAGAGCAGAACCAGCAGCTGCCAGCAGTCAGTAACCTTAGTATTCTTAGGGAAAAAAGCAATTAACACCTGTAACAATGAGAAGTGAACAAGTGATGCAAGTTTTGTGCACAGAAGCCAGGACATTGGTCTATGTTGTCTCACCTCTGCACAGCAGACAAATGAAACTCAATGTCTGTATAAAGGAGCTGAAGGGCTAAGCCAATCCTGCTGAGATTTAAGCCAGCAGTTCCTGAGCATCTAGGTGTTTCAAATATGGTACTAACACCACTAAACTACCTCTTCAGCTTTGTTTAGCTGCTGCTACTGCTATAAAAATAGACCACATGTTGCAAATCTATTTATGATGGATTTGTCAAAGGTTGTCCCTAGCAAAATACCAGGTGCCTGCCAAAGCTCCTCTATCATTACTACAGCAGGACAAGGGACAGAAAATATAATGAAAGGCTCATGGGTTAAAATAAGGACCAGGAGATCACTCCCCAACTACCATCACAGGCAAAACAGACCTAGTTTGGGAAAAATTAATATATTACCAATCAGATCAGAGAAGGATAATGAGAAAATAAAAACTAATTAGGTCTTGAAACACCTTATCACTCCTTCCATCTTTCCAGGTTCAACAATTCTCTACCTCCTCCCAGACAGCAGCATAGAGTGACAGAGAATGGGTGTTGTAGTCAGTTCAACACACATTGTTTCTGACTCTCCTTCCTGCTCAGGGAAGGACTTGTCACACTCTTGCCGTGTTTCAGCATGGAATCTCTCTCATAGAAGACAGTGCGCGATGAACTCTGAATCCTTCCCATGGGCAGCAGTTCTTCGCAAATTGCTCCAGTGTAAATCACTTCAATTGGGTACCATCCATCAGGAACAGACTGCTCCAGCATGAGTCCCCCACGTGCCCATAGGTTCTGCAAGGATCCCATGGGATCATATACGCTCTTGAACATCCACTTGCTCAATCAAAGATTCCTTTGGGCACCCACGTGCTCCAGTGTGGGGTCCTCCTCTGGCTCAAGTGGGTATCTACTTCCCCATTAAACTTTATGGGCTGCAGGGGGACAGCCTGACCCACCATGCTGCAGAAGAATGTGTGCTCTGGAACACCTCCTGTCACCTTGGTGTTTGCAGTTATTTCTCTCACATATTACCTACCTGGCTGCAATTGCTGGTTTGCAGCTTTTCCCCCCTTCTTAAATTTTTTTATCACAGAGGTGCTACTGCTGTTTTTTGCCAGCAGTACTACCATCTTGGGGCTATCTGACATCAGCTCCATTAGACACAAAAGAAACTTCTAGCTGGGTCTCACAGAAGCCACCTCAGCCACCTCATAGCCCCCTACACCTAACAAAACTTTGTCTCACAAACCCAATGCAGGGTTTATGCTTTTCTGATATTAAAATCCTTTTTAAATCAAGACAAAGCCTTGTGCTAGTCAAACTGCTTTATTGTTTTAGCCACACAGCATGTGCATTATTTGATTTTCCTTTAAAACCCCTTGTTTCTTCATAGCAGAAATTAAAATACAACTGATGTTTTTAATTTGGAATTTACTACCTTGTAAGTAGAAACATTAGTGAGTGAAAAAGATAATGACATAAATGTTATTCAAAGGAATAAATAAATCAAAGCCGTGCACAAACAGTAAGTGTCTTCTTCTCTGACAAGAATCCTCAATAAGCAATGCTGTGGCATTTTCCAGAATTAAATTGCATTATTATAAGAGCTTTAAATTAAAGTCCTAACTATGACCTTTAAACATGATGATTGCCATTATGCCTGCTGAGGAAGTTGTGGAGGGTTTGGGAACCCTGTGCAAGATTGATGTGTTTTAATACATAATCAAGTATAGGTTCATTTAGCACAGCTGTTGAACAGAGGATCTAACACCAGGTAATCACAGGGAGTGCCCTCTCTTCTCTTGCAGACAAATCAGTGTTAGCAGTGGGAGGTAGGTCTTGTTAGCATGAGGGAAAACAACACAGCGTCTTCCTGATGGGGCTCAAAGACAATGTGGACTTTAATAGCCAAGCACCTCCCTTAATGGCCAGAAACAACATGTTTCCCCAGCACTTGAACAGAACTACAGGTTGACAAAAGAAAGCAACTGATGGATACTTTTTGTCAGAAAGTATTTCTATGGGTACAGCTCAAAAGAAAAGTCATCCTGAATACAGGTAAAGTTAATGAGCCAAGAATGCACTACAAGTATGCTCACTTAGACCAGGTAAAACCTACATAAAATAAATAAATAAAATAAAAATACACAATAAAAAAATAATCAGTAATATCCTTAGAGATGAACAAGAGATAAAACAAAAAAGGTTGTTGCACTCTCTATAGCATTTATATTCATTTTAAAAAAATGAACAAATTCTGTTCCTAAATGTACCTGCATATGTGTATATACCTATCTTATACTTTGTCTTGTACACTGTCATATAACCATCTTATTTGCTCTATAAGTAGCTCGAAGCATGACATAAACACCTTGGAGAAATAAATCAATGCTCTGATGTACTGTATAGTTATGAAGTGCTAATTCTGCAATACACTAATACAATCTGAACCCTGCAAATTCTCATCACAAAAAAGAGTTTTGGTGTAGGGAACAGATATCTGAGAAGGGCTGACCTGTCTCATGCAAGTCCTACTTCTCCCAGCAGGGTAGATGGCAAAACCAGCATCCTGATTCATTTGACTCTCCAAAGCAAGGCTAGAATAATTCAAGGCCTAAATAATCTGCTTTGTAAAAGAATTTTGGAATTCAGACTCTGTGAATCTGGACTCCTGTGAAGATTACAGAAATGGGAACAAAAAATGTTAATAGGTTAAGGTGGTATTAAGGGAGTTAAACTGTCCCACCACATCGACCATTTACACTACAGTTTTATCATGTTTTCAGGAACTTTTTATTTATAACCATCAGTAGTTTTCTGTAAAGGGACATTGGTAATTAAGTATACAAGTGGCTGCACTTATTTTGTCTTCTATTTTCTCCCAGTTGTTGAAAAAAGTAAGAAATACTTCTTTCTGTAACAAGTAATTAGTTTTGGTCAATACTAGTACTATAACCGTTTGTTTGGTTATCAATTATCTCATATCAAGTAATCAACTGGAATCTATCTGCAGAGAAAAGATATCCTCCAGTTGAGACCTTCAGCTGGAAGTAATAAGTTGATAAATCCTAAGTGTCTATAAAATTTGCAATCTGCCACAGAGAGTTATCTGAAATACAGTTTCTTACTCTGTAACCCCTAGGCTGAGGCTCCAGCTGCTCCTTTTGCTTCAGAGGAATCAGCAACTAGCTAACCAATATGTGAAGCCCAACAGCTGAGTATCTTCTGCTGTCCTCTGGGACAGTCACCATCCTGACCATTTGGAGTCACCAGACATGTCTGTGTGGGTGGCAGGAGTACAACTGGATGGTTCTGGGGCACTTCACAGGCTCTTGGGCCTTATGAATCTGCTGTAATATCTTTCAGCATGATGTCTCCAGGCCCTCCACTTTTTCCCCTCTTCCAATCAGTGGGAACTTCACCAGACTGCCATGACTTTCTGAATATGATGGACAATGGCTTTGCAGCTTTATCTGCCAGTTCTTCCAGGAGCCATGTGTGAATCTCATCTAGTCCCATGGACTTGTTCACCTTCAGGTTCTTCAGGTGGTCTCAAACCTGCTCTTCCTTTGCAGTGGCGTGATCTTCCCTTTCCCACTCCCTGCCTTTGGTTTCTGCAACATGGAAGGTGTGACCACAGTCCTTGCTGATGAAGACAGAAGCAAAGTAGTTATTGAGTACCTCACCATTCTCTGCATCTTGGGTGACAAACTATCCCGTTTCCTTGTGGAGTGGGCCTACATTTTCCCTAATCTTCCTCTTACCATTGACATACCTATAGACATTTTTCCTCTTGTCCTTAGCCACTCTTGCCAGACCTAATTCTCTCTGTGCTTTTGCTTTCCTAACCTGATCCCTTGCTTCTCTGACCATTTCTCTGTACTTCTCCCAGGTCATCCACCTTTGCTTCCATTCTCTGTAAGCTTTGTGTTTACCCACACAGGCCTCCTGGCACTCCTATCTGCCTTCTTCTTCACTGGGACACATTGGTGCTGGTCTTGCAGTAAGTGATCCTTTCCTGGGCTCCCTTCTCATCCATGGCTATGTCCCATTCTAGCCTTCTGAGCAGATCTTTGAAAAGACTAAAGTCTGCCCTTTTAAAATCAAATCCCATGAGTTTACTGCCCTAAGGATCTTGAATCCTACAGTGTCAGAATTACTGCAGCCTAGGCTCCCATTAAGTTTTACATCACTCACCAAATCATCTAGGTTGTTGACTTTCAGATGTAGGAGCTACCATCTCTTTGGCACCAGCAGGAAGGGATTCAATGACATGCTGCCTCACCTTTCAATGTCACACACATCATCGGTATTTCCAGACCTACTTTGTCGTATTACTGAAACTTGGGAGCATTAGAAGTTACTAACTTTGTCCTTTTACTAGAAAAGAGAAGAAGCAACTCTAGTTCAAATCAATTTAGGAAATAATTTAGGGCTTTGTATCATATATATTGTTGAGTTTTGAGATATTTAATCACTTTCCTATGTGGTATAATCTTGCATTATTTTCAAAAGACAGAAGTTACTCTCCCATTAACAGTAAACTTTAAAGTGAACAGCACAAGACTTCATAGTCCAGATATTGGATGATTGAGTTATATGGGTGCAAAAAGTTATGGTGTGCATCCATGGAACTAAAAGTCTCAATAGCTGTTTATACCAGACTTACACATCTTTCTGGGAAAGCATTTGCTAGTTTGCTGTTAGAAGACAGAAATGTACTAGGAAAAAAATCATAGAATTATGAAGTGGTTTGGGCTGGAAGGTGCCTCAAAGATCATCTAGTTCCAAGCCCCCCACCCCAGGCAAGGACACCTCCTACTAGATCAGGTTGCTTAAAGTTCCATCCAACCTTGTCTTGAGAACATCTATTGATGGAGCATTCTCAGCTTCCCTAGGCAACTTGTTTCAGTGTCTCATCACACTCAGAAATTAGGTCTATCTTCCTAATTTCTAATCTAAATCTTCTCTTCTATTGATTGAAGCCACTACTCCTCTTTCTACAAACCCCTGACAAAAAGTCCCTCTCCAGCTTTCTTCTTCACATACTGAAAGGGCACAGTAAGTTTCTCCTCTTCTTCAGGCTGAACAACCCAAACTCTGTCAGCCTGTCCTCATAGCAGAGTTGTTCCAGCTTTCTGATCATCTTCCTTTCACTCTGAACCATATCCTTCTTGTGTTGGGATTTCCAGAGCTGGACACAGTACTCCAGGTGGGATCTCACAAAAGCGGAAGAGAGGGGGAGAATCACCTTCCTCAATCTGCTGCTCACACTTCTCTTGACATATGTTAGCTGCCTGGGCTGCAAGTGCACATTTTTGGCTCATGTCCAGCTTTTCATCAACCAGCATCTCTTGATTCTTTCTCTGTAGAACTGCCATACTCCACCCATCCTATATTTGTGCTTGAGATGGCTCTGACTCAGGTGCAAGACTTTGCACTGTCCGTGTTGAACTTGATGAGGTTGGCCTGGTTACACCTTATCAAGATCCATCTGGGTAGTATCCCTCATCTCCAGCTTGTCAGCTTCACCACACAGCTTGATATCATCCACAAACTTGCTGAGGGTGCACTCAATGGCATTGCCCATGTCACTGACAAAGATGCTAAACAGAACTGGTCCCAGTACCAATCTCTAAGGATTACTACTCATCACTTGGACGCTGAGCCATTAGCCACAACTCTTTGAGTGTGACCAACCAGCCAATTCCTCATCTACTGAGTGGTGCATCCATCCAATCCATGTATTTCCAATTTAGAGCCCAGGATGTTATGAGGGACAATGCCAAATGCTTTGAACAAGTCCTGGTAGATGAAGTCAGTTCTCTTCCCTTATCAGCAAATGCTGTAACTCCATCATTAAAAGCCTCCAAATTTGTCAGGTAATCTTTACTCTTGGTGAAGCCTTGTTTGTTGCCACCAATTGCCTCTTCCAGTTTTCCATGTGCCTTAGCTCCATGATCTTGATGGGCACAAAGGTGGGACTGACTGGACTGTAGTTTTCCTGGGTCTTCCTGTTTTCCCATTTTGAAAATGGGGGTTATGTTGACCCTTTTTTAGTCAGTGGGAATTCACCAGACTGTCATGACTTTTCAAATATCGTAGAAAATGTCTTAGCATCTTCCAATTCCCTCAAGATCTCACTGGGTCCCATGGACTTGTATACCCCCAGATCTTTAGATAGTCTTGAAACTGATCTCCACTTACAGTGAGTAGGTCTTCCTTGTTCCAATCCCTACTTTTGCCTTCAGCAACAAGGGCACTGTGGGTAGAAGCCTTGCCAGTGAAGACTGTGACAAAGAAGACATCAAATACCTCAGCCTTCTCCATATTCCTTGTGACCGTGTGACCAGGTGTCCTGTTTCCTTCTAGAGAGGACCCATATCATGCCTAACCTTTCTTTTATTATTGATGTACCTGTGAAAGTTGTTCTTGTTAGATGTTCCCAGCAAGATTTTATTCTACGTGGGATTTAGCTTTCCTAACCTGATCCCTGGCTTCTTGGACAACTTCTATTATTTCCAGGCTACCTGTTCTTGCTTCCACTCTTTGTAGACTCTCTTTCTGTACCTAAGTGTGTCCAGGAGCACCTTGTTCATCCATGTAGGCTTCCTGGAATCCTTTCCTGGTTTAGTCTTTCTTGGGATGCATTTCCCCAAAGCTTGGAGGATGTGGTCCTTGATCTCTTGGGCCCCTCCGCCATCCAGGCCTTTGTCCCACAGTAATCTAGTAAAAGGTCAAAATCTGTTCTCCTGAAGTCCAGAGTAGTGACCTTGTTGCGCATCCTTCTTGTTAAGCTAACAATGTTGAATTCCACCAAAATATCACTAGAATCTTGCTGAGTTTGTTTACCTTTCCTTTAGGCATCTTCTGCTAGAAACTGTCACATATGGAACACTGTTATGGATGAACCTTTGGTTTAATAACTGGTCTTAAATCCCTGAGTGGAACTCCTTTACTCTGATGTCATGCTGAGGTACCACCCCTGTACTGCTATTAGTTCAGTGTATTTACAGTGTCATAAAGCTGACCCAGTGAAGTGCAAAATTAAGCTAAACAATGGCAGAACAGTAACTTTCTGAGCTGTAATTGAGGAGTGACTAAGCGTGCTTTCACATGGCAAATTTACAGGCCATACCTGTATGCTACCCCTCTTCTAGGGCAATACAACCTCTTCTTTGTAACTGCAGGAATTTAAGAATTCCTCTACAAAACAGCACTCATTTCTTGGTCAATGAGTTGTAGATTATTTATTACTTACTTAAGAATAATTACCCCTGAAGACAGTTAAATGTTTCAAGATTAAAAAGCAAAATAAATGTAGGTTGAAAGCCATTATGTACAGATACAAAAGACTTTTTGTCAGCAAACCTTTCATACAGACATTCAACATAAATTCTATGGGTTCAGTCCAGAGCCTTCAATCTGCACAAACAACCTTATTGGGCTACTGCACTCTTGGCATTTTGGAAAGGAAGTTTTGTGCAGTTCTATATTAGGGTGATATTTTGATCCGAAGGCACAGGCACGAAATTGTCTCCCCCGCTCCTGTCTCATGTAAAAGCACTACCTGGAGAAAAGCAACAGCACTGATTTTGAATAACCCTGTTTGGAGAGGTGCCAGGTCTTGAGCTCCTCCTTGCCAGCAGCAGGGCCCCATTGCAGTGAGGGCTTCCAAAGGCTGCCCTGCCTCTAGGAGTGCCAGAATGGATCAGCACACTGGCTCCAGCCAGGAATGGACTCAAAGTAGCTGTTGTTTCTTCTCCCCCAGGAGCATTTTCAGGGGAAGTCTCAGAGGTAAGAGCTGAGGTTCCCAAGACTGGCCAGTCTCACACCAGGAAGGGCTGGAGCATACCCATTTTTTAAATTCTCTATGAAGGGCAATGTTCTCTAGCCACGTTTTGGAAAAAATCCCACTTTGCTTCCAAAAGAATATTTTCAGACAGTATCTCCTGAGCATCCTGCAAGTGACTGACAGAGATACACATGGATTTTGTTTATTCTTGTCTGCCTTGGTTTTAAATTTTATACATGTCCTCTAGGCATGACTTTGATGCTGATTTTTCTAGGGGAAAAAAGCCCTGAACATGTAAACAAAGAAGTCATACATACATAAAGTAGTAAAGCATAAATCAAAGTCAGCCCCTGATTATTTATTTATTTTTTTTAGTGAGCAATACTTTAAGAAGTAAGATTCTGTTTCAACGGCTGTCTTGCCTTAGTTCTTGTCTACTTCAATTTAAGGGTTTTTATTTCTGCATCATGAACCTCCTTCAGGAATGTAGTGACATTGTGAAATTTTATTACCACAAAGACAGAAAGCTAAGTGCTGTGAAACTGTTTCATCAACATTTCATCTTTTTCCCATGTGTGTATTGAGAGAAGGGTCAGTTCTCTGTCTGATGTGACACTCCAGTCTCAGAGAGGTTTACTGTGTCACCTGCTAGCATGATAAATCCAGTTCTGTGGCTTTTCCTGAGATGTGCTCACACAGAAGATTCTGTGTGGGAAGCCACTCACAGATATCTTTTAATGGCCATGCATATATTTTGCCTCTCTTGTTTTGCTGAACTCTGTGCACTAGGTGGGTGGCACTGACTTTACAGTATTCTTGCCAAGAGGCAGCTGAAAGGACTATCACTACGTAAGTCTGATCCTGGAAGTGCAGCAGTGGGCAGTAACACCGGGATTGGTCTCCTGAGCAAATGCTGTTTACACCAGTGA
This sequence comes from Upupa epops, assembly GCA_013397515.1. Lineage (NCBI taxonomy): Eukaryota > Metazoa > Chordata > Aves > Bucerotiformes > Upupidae > Upupa > Upupa epops. Next base: position 25,803 of record VZRI01012198.1, on the reverse strand, counting down.
TGTTTGCCTGGGTACAACATCACTTGCACTACCAATTTCTTTCCAGAAGCCAGAACATGTTGTCCATACCCATCGTTCTTGTGTTTGGTCATTCTTCCCCCTATCCTTTCACATAACTTCTCTGCAATGTTAAAAAGGGTCTGGATGCGTCCTGAAGTGCTGTGGCTTGTTGACTTTGCTTTGAAAAAAGGAGTTCCAGATTTCTTTGAAATCCTTGAGCACCATTAAGATGAGATCAGTTAAGGCAAAATTCAGCCCAAAAGGTCTACTCTGACACTTCTTTCTTTGACCTCACCTATAAAACCCAAGCAACTGTAACTGCTGGACCAGACTGTGTTCAAACCATGTTTGTACCAAATGCATGAAATCAGTTCAGAAACTGATCTATAGTCTGGGATCATATGTAGCCAAGGTATCAGTTTCTGCTTTTAAATGTCCAGAATTCTTGGATTTATTATTTCCTGAGTTTGGGTATTTCCTGGGTGTTTGGTAGCTAAGACCTCTGACTGGGGAAATATCACACTGCAAAGGCTCAGCTGAAATAGCTCCCTGCCCACACATCTTTCTACAGCACTTTAAAATATGCGTTTCCTGCACATACTATAATTAAGCTCTTTCACTCTCCCTCCTGTTGCTATTAAAATACTCATTATCTACTACAAAACTCTTGTATTACACTGGTTTTTATATCCCTCTTGCTACTTCAGGAGGCAAAGAGAGACAACTTAGAGAAAGCAGTTCTAACAAGGAAAATTCCAGAATTGCATCACCATGACAATGAGACACAATCATCAATGAGGCAACAACTTCACTGTGGATCACAGCCATTGGTAAAGGATTTGAGGCTGGCTTGCTGACACAGACATCTACAGGATTGCCCATAGATGCAACTCACTGTGTGCACAGGCAGATTCTAAACCTGAGTCCAATAAAAAAGGTGTTGGAAGATTAAGTGTTTGGTACCTCAAACAGGGAACAAATAGCTGCTTTGGTTATTAATAATCTATTGTCTAAGTAAAAAATTCTGCATAAACATGGCTTCTCCAGAGCAAAAAGAGATTGGCTTCTGTCAGAAGGTCATGCACTACTCTCAGAGAGGACGTTTGGTACTATCAGCTCAAAGTTTAACCCTGTTGCTTCTCTGGGTTGACACTTGCAGTTTCATACCTGATGAAACAAAAGGAAAGATACACTGCCACGGTCTGCAGCTGACCATAACCTGGCTGCTGGAGCTACACTGAGTAGCATGTTCCAGCCTCCACAGTTCCTCAAGATATTTTTTAATGTTTTTTGAAATATTATTTGACTCAAGCAGCTTCTGAAGGGGAAGAACTTCTCAGAGAGAATATGGCTTTCTGGAGAACTTCTGATGCATGCATTCCTACTTGTGGTGCTAATGCAATCTAGAAAGTGCAAATTAGGCTTTGATAAGACTGATGGGAATGTGCCCTGTAAAAAATATTTCAGTGCAGTAATGTACAATCTGACAAAATATGCATTTTTATAGAGATACATAGAGATCAGGTATACATTATTACTAGAATTAGAAAAGATCCTGGCATGAACCAGACCAGCAGTAATGGAGTAGTTACAATTTCCATTTCAGTTAAGTCATAGTATGTTATTGTACAATCTTAAATTTAAACATTTATGTATAAACCAAACTTGCATTGATTGTTTGCAGAGGACATCTGCAATGTACTTTGAAATTTTTATTTATCTCCAAACAGGAATAAATTTGTAAGGAATATTAATATGTTTGAAGAGCAGAGTTAGGCAGAAATGCACTTCCTTTTGAGCAAAGAGTTGTATAATTGTCTGTGGCTTCCACAGAAAAAGTGCCATTATACTGAAAGCAAGGTAACACAAGGAGCATAGTTTCATCTACCTTTGAAATACCTGAATATGAAGAAAGGCTCTGCTGGTAAGAGGCCCACAGATCAAAATAAAATTCAAAGATGTACACATAAGGTATCAAACCCTTAACAGCACAGGATAATGCTAATGGTGTTTCGTTCAAATGATTTGGCACTTGTGTTCATTTTATACAACTTAGTTGTATGCTCCTGTAAACAGTGGTTTACTGGACACACACTGATTAAAATCACATTGTTTACCCAGGAAGTACCACAGAGTACACAGAATTCATTTTGAGGAAGATGTTAGTGAATCAGAGCTCATGAATACTATAGCTCCTTACTAATTCCATTTTCCTTTTCTTCGAACTTTGTCAACCCTGACATTTCTCTCAATCATTAGGTACCTCTATCCTCACCATGCTTTCCTTCAAACTACGCAGAAAAGATTTGAATCTTGCGGTCTCAACGGGATCACTATCTACAGGCTCTTGCATTGCATCCTTTCCCTTCTGTGGTCTATTGACCATGGTTTGGGGAGCACTGCCTTGTTTCCAAGTTGAGTATAGTTATCTACTGCTGAAACCATATAATTCTTCTGACCCTGAGATGTGTCAGGCCCAACCATGTTTTCAAAATAAGCTTTGAAAAATGGAAATGTCAGCAGTTATTGGTGTGAAACGGAGCTGCCTGGAAATCAAAGAGAAAAGAACAATAAAAAAAATCAAAACATATAAATAAAGAGACAAGAGGCAACTTGAGATAACACAAACATCTCCAAGAGATGGGATTCCATCCTCAGGAATGACCTCAGGAGCTAATCTCCAACTGTCTGGGAGCTGAAAATTACTAACACGTTTGTCTAAGAGGCATTTCTATGCACTGCTATGACAAATCTGTGTCCATGGTTTGTTCCTGGCATTTAGTGCTCAGTAGTTTCTACATAGCTGTCTAACATGAATATATATGAGGAACATCAATCATACCAAATGCAAAAGCAATGTCTTCCTGTAGAAAAGATTTCTGTAATTTTTTTTTATTCACAAGACAATATGAAAGCATGTCTAATTAAATGTTTTCCACTTTTCCTCTCAGAATCCAAAGTGTTCTTAATTGTGGGGGACATTAGTTTCTGTTGAAGAGTGCATGACTTGAAACTTTGCCTAATATGCTTCAAATGCAAAACCAGACGGCTTTAATTACTTGCACAAAGTCTGTAGAGATATGTTTTGTAATGAGAAATGTGGTTAAACAGCAAAGTGTTTCCATTTGCCTTTGCAACAGACTCAATGTTTCATTTTGACCTATCCTTATTCCACATTTCTGCTTTCTTCTAAAAATTTACAGAGTTGGTTGCTAAGTCGGGTTAATACAAACGGACAGATGTTGGCTGACCAAAGCAATGCTGAAGCCAGTGGACCTCTGCTATTTGTATCTAGCCAGGACATTTTGCAAACACATTTAAAGACATTTATTTCACATTTAAGGTAATGGCACACATAAACAACACACAAAAAATTATTATTCTAATGCTCCATCCTAAACATAGTGGGGAAGAACAATATATATTTAAGAAGAGTTTTTCCATTCCCTGGGTAGTTGCACATCAATAATGTGCATGTAACACCATGTTTTCCCTTGTAGTGACAACATTTAGCAATAAAGGTATAAAACATAGACCAAATTCTTTTAAATGTCTCTTAAAGGCCTGCTTCAGGTTGGATAGTGCTTGTTTTTGCTGAATCAAAATCACCCCATCAAGCTTCCATATTATACAGAAGGCTTCATGTAACTTTATTTAAGTCCCTCTTTAGGTTTAAAGCAGAACAAGAGAAAGAGGGCAAAGGGGAGCTGCACCAGACCCTGCCGCACATCAGTGGAGGACCACGCACGATCCTGCAGTGCTCACTGGACAGAAACAGGCATTGGAAAAACTCCAATACCTCACTCCAAAATATGCATCTAAGTCAGATGCATTTCTCTGCAACTGTTTTCTTTTCCCTGTGAAGAAGAATTATGAAGAGTATGAATTGTGATTTAGGAATCTAATTTTTAGACATCCTCATTTGATTTGAGTTAGATGAGTGCCTCTCTATGAGAGCATGGCACAGACACCAGTCATTTGAAATTGCTGTTGACTCTGTCAGAGCCCATCTGGCAAAGGCCTCCAGGAAAGGTGATACTGAAAATATTTAGCTCTTCTAAGTGGGGCATAAATTGATGTGAGCCAAGTTTTGCCTGATATCATCCAGAAAAAAACACAGCTATATATAACAGAACTTCCAGGTTCTCAGAATTTAATGTATCTCAGATTTAGATCACTAGATAAGCCAGATGCAAGAGTTCAAGCAGAACTTTATCAAGCTGCTTCTTCTTTCTTTCTCTTTTTCTTTCTTCCTTCCTTCCTTCCTTCCTTCCTTTCTTTCCTTCTTCCTTCTTTCCTTCCTTCCTTCCTTCCTTCCTTCCATCCTTCCTTCCTTCCTTCCTTCCTTCCTTCCTTCCTTTCTTCGTTTCCTTTCTTTCTTTCCTTTCTTCCTTTCCTTTCTTTTTTTTTCTTCCTGCAGCTATGTCTGACAAAGACAGGCCAGACATTGAACATTAGGAAGATGATCTATTTACATGAAAAGGTTGCAGGCTGGAAGAAAATACATGAAGTTCAGTTTTATTTTGCCTGTTTCCTACCTTACAGAATGGCTGAGGATGAAAAGCATTCAGCATTACAGTATTACTGTTAAGTAAGGTAAAAAAAGCCAAAGTTCTGAAGAGAAAAATCCTACATGAATTCTGTTTGTTAAAGCAGCAGTCCTAAAAGGAACACCCTTTCTACAACTTTAATCCACAACCTATGAATACAATGTGGGACTAGGCACAAGCCATTGTGTGAAAATCTTCTTGTTTCCATTACAATGGGGGATTTTTTTTCCCTCAGTTATAAACCCTGAAGGAGGTACCAAATTGAAAACAGAGCTATTGTCAGACAACAGTGCTTTCTGCTCTGTGAGAGAGGTGACTTCAGATGCCTGTAGAGCAGCAGTTCCGAACCTGATAGCTTTGTGAATCAGACTACTTTTTCAATGTGCCACAGCTTCGAGTGTTTCTGAGGTGTGATCCTGATGCTCACTGTGAATTGGACTACTGGTCTACAACTGCCAGAACTCATACAACATCAGCTAATTTTATGTTTTAAAGAGAGCACGTAAATAGCTGTTATTTTCTTTCTAATAAACCATACCATGATACGTATTTTTTGTCTGCATATGAGAATAAAGAGCACATATGTGTAAGTGTGTATGTATGTATATTCATATGTATATTTGCATACCTATTCATCTGTGAATGCACAAATGTCTCCAGACAACTCCCAACAATAAGCAGATCTTTTTCTCCTCAGGAAGGCAAATGGGCTAGAGTTGCCTATATTCCACATTATCATTGATTTTGTGAGGGAAGCAGAGTGCAGGGCAGCTGTATAACAGTGTAAAACAGAGAAAGAAAAAGATAGACTGTTTATTTGAAACAGCAGGAAAAAATTTCCAAAACTGGTGTCAGTAATGGATGGTGGCCTCTTGACCATCCCGGCACACCAAAGCACACACCATGGAAATGATGAGGAGTGGTGATGTTCTGGTTAGAGAGGACAGCAATGCCTTGTGATTCCAATGATCATTCCATTTTCAGAGGAACAGGCTCCTGGTTCCTCACCCAGCTTCTGGTGCCACCACCACCAGCTAGTGACTGAGCAGGTTTTTGTTAGAAATCTGCTTGCAGACATTACCCAGAGCTGGTCTCCAGGGCATGCTGCAAGGAAGCTGATGTGCTTTCAAGTCCAGGGGAAACCAACCTACCCACTTTGAAAAAACATGACTACTGCAGCTGTGAACAGCAGCACAAAATACCCAAAGCAGAGCAGGGCTACTGCACTTCCAGATTTAGGGAGGAAAGCTGTCCCTCTTCTTTTTGTCAGGGGAAGAGAACAATAGACCAAGGAGCCAGTGCAAATCTGTAGCTAAGCTACACATTGAAGCCACTACATGCCAGTCCCCCCCATCTGCATAAAGAAAAACAGCTGCTTTTGTTGAGGTTTTGTTAATTGGAAACATGAGACAGGGCTGCTGCGAAGCATGCAGGTAGATGTTTTGTTAGGATTAGCATCAGATTTTGACTGGTGACCTCAGATGCCAAGACAGAGACACAAATCTTGAGGCAAGAGCCTTCAGACTGTGCAGTTCTCTCCACAGAGGCCCTTGGGCTTCCTTCAAACACCTATTTTATGTCAGCTGCACATAAATACAGGTTCTTTCTCCTCTGAAGACAGGCTAGTTTCACTCTCTTTAACCTAAAGTAGTGACACTCAAGACAGCTCTGTGGCTCTTTTCTGATATTGTGGGTGGAAAGTCTGTTCCTGATAAGACCACAGTCCTTGTAAAGGCTGACTGAGACTCCCATATCTTTGAAACCTCACAGCACTGACTGCTGTCTTCTCACTCTGGCAATTTGGTAGTTCATGTGAGCAAGAGCACAATCTGCCTTGATCTCCAGAAACCTTCATGGCTGTGGCTGGGCATGTGGTGTGGCCTCCTGGGACTCCTCACATCCACACCTGATGTGAATTAGGTATGTGGAGTTTGTTAAGGCCTGTGATCTGCCCTGTACTGTCTTTCTGCCCATGAGGAGAAGGACTGGGACAACAAACAGTACAATGCCTTGACTGTGCTCTCATGACAATTTCCATGAGCTGGAAGGTATTCACATATGCTTACACACCACAGAAATGTAAAGAAGCAATTAATAGAAAATAATGACAAAGTTTTAGTCTGTGAAGTAAAATATTTAAGCTAATTCAGAATCACAGAATGTTAGGAGTTGGAAAGGACCTCGAAAGATCATCCAGTCTAATCCCCCTGCCACAGCAGGATCCCCTAGATCCCGTCACGCAGGAACACATCCAGGTGGATTTTAAATGTCTCCAGAGAGGTGTGAAGAAGTTTCTTCTCATATAATTCAAGAAGTCTCTCTGGAGAAACATGTGCATTCTTCCCAGAACAACTTAAATAAAGAGAAAATAATTTGTCTGTAGTATTTACTGGTCTTGTGTATTATTTTCCATTGAGATAAATGCCTTTTGCCTCACCTGGGGTCAGATTAAGGACTACATACCTGTGATCTATGGGCCAGCATTGACAGGGAGTTTAGGCAAAGGATGGAGAAGAGGCAAGTGATCTGCTCTCAGCTGATGGACACTTGTGCCACAAGGCAGGCCTAGGAGGTCAGTTCAGTGCATTCATACAAAAGACCAGAATGAAATACAAAAAGAATAGCACAGGTTTACCTGAGGGTTTGGAAAAGATCCTGTAATAGAGATAGTTCTCTTAATTGTAGGTTGAGAGCCTCATTAAGCTTTTATCTAATCCTGATCATGCAGATCTCATCTCTTGATTTCTACATCCTGTGCACCACAGTATTAACTTTCCTGTGTCAAGTAACACACTCTTTACAAAATGAAGAAGCACTGTAATTGTACTGCTCTTAGTTAATGGTTTTCACCTTAACACTCTGAGTACCATACTAAATGAGTGTAACACTCCCACTTCCCACATAGCATGTCTTTGCTAACAAAGAGACGGCAGATCAATGGTTAATTTTTTTATATTATAAACATATGCATGCAACTAAATGTATCCTAAGGCTATGATTCATTTGAGGACTTCACAGGGATAGACAGGCTCTTGAATTCTAGCAGTTAAGCCTTGTTTGGGGCTTGCATGTTTGACTGGTAAATCTTTGCATTAAAATGCTTTTACATTGCTTCTGAATAAAGCGGGGCATCCCTGCAAGAAATATACGAACCAGATGTTTTATTTTTGAAGTGAATTGTCTGGTCTGGCAGTTTTTATCTGGGCAAGACTTCTTGAAATGAATGAGAGGATGACTTTCCTAAGTCATTTTGCACAAATAGGGTCATTCTAACAAGGGAAAGAACATATTTATTTGGGCCAGATCCTCATCTCCTTTCTTTGATTACTTTCTCACTATAATCAATGGGATAAAACTTGGTTTTATGGCATTAACCCTCATCTGATTCTGTTAACTAATTCTGGTTTCTAAAATAATCAGAGCCTGTAGATGATGATGTTCTGCTTTTTAGGACTGCAGACTGCTACCACAAAGACACGTCATCTCTTGCCAGTCCTTCTGGGTGCCCATCCCTGCATCTCACCTAAAATGAGCTCTCTATCTCGCAGCCTGCTACGTTGCATGCAGCAGGGGAGAGGCTGCTGAGGGTGCCTCTCAGGTCAGCCTCCCTTCTGCTGAAGATCTTTCCAGTTGCCAAAGACAGAATGTCACACTGTTCTCAAGCAGTTGTGGATGTGAAAAATATGAAAGTCAAGACTTTGCTTCAGCTCCAGCAGCAGATTTTAGAACTGGCATAGCTTTAGTAGTTTCAAAGGAAGTTTGAAGGAAAGTTTGTGTCTTACAGTGCCAGAAAGTGTCTGAGAATTTGCTTTGAGCTCTGGTAGACTTTTAAAGAAAATTGCTGAACCTGGCAAAGGCTACCTTGGCCTAATGGGCTGTCAGTGAGCTTTGACATCTCAAAATTATTCCTCACCCTCAGAAAAAATCCAGCCCAAATCTGGCCCACCTACTCCAGAACATGGGATGGAAATTATCCAGTTCCTAGGAATTCTCTGTCCTGTTACGTCTGCAAATCCTGTCCATCTGTGTTACACTGGTGTTTGGAGTTTTGGGTTTGATGAGGACAGATAGAATAAAAATTGTGGGCTTGCAGAATAAGGGCTGATGCAGGAACTAACCCTGGTGTATAACAGAGAGGAACAGGTACACATACTGGTTCCATTTGTCCAGGGACATATGCCATATGATATGTCCATATGCCTGAATGATTGATTGGATGTTATGACACATATGTAGGGCCTGTGGTTCCAGGATAAAGAAATAATTACTACAATTATCTGGCAGCAAGGGACATCTAACTCCTCCCAGCTGTGTTACATTGCTGTTCTCAGCTGCAGTCATCGCCGGCTTGAAGGACAAAGCAGTGGGAACTGGGGAGATTCCTTTGGGTTGGAACATCCACTGTCACAGTTTGCTGCAGGCCAAAAATTCTTGGCTCACTGACCAGTCCCTGGGAGATACGTCCTTCACAGGATTGTTGTCCTCCCCAGGCATGGGGCTACTCCTTTTACCATGATCTGCTCTGAGAAATGTGCCTGTTGACCTGGGGGTTCAGAAGTGTCTCAGAGCCACAGTGTTCAGGACTGCTACATCCAAAGAAATGGAATTGTTGACTGGGGAGCTGGCCATTATTTCTGACTCAGGTCAGAGGAAGGTGAAAATCAGCAACAGTATGCATTTACAACATCCACAACAGACGGCGTATGCCTAAAGATAGGGAAGGAAAATCATGTGACCCCGATGACCCAAGAGTAAATCCAGAAGGTCTGTTCCTCTCCTGGCATCCAGCCAAGGCGACACGGGTGCCAATTCACTCCAGGAATCTTAATAAATTCTTGTAGAATATAAGCAAGTGTTGACTATTACAGTAAATCTCTGTCTGTCACTGAGCACAGCCTTTATAACCTGATATGGGCCCAAAGCATATTTCTGCATGAAGTTGTTATTAAAATGTAATCCCTCAGCCAAAATATAGCTATATGAAAACAGGGAATTTATAAAACACTCTTTGGTGCTTGAAACACTTATCTGCAGCTTTTCTAATTAGTATGTTTTTAATCAAATGCATTTTTCTGCAGATGAAGACGATGCAGAACTGAATAATAATATTTGGACTTTAGGACCACCACCTAGAAGTTATTATCCATGGGTCTGGAAAGAGTAACTTTGCAAGAGCACACAGCTCATGAAGTCCATCACCTTTCTTTGAGCATGATGAACTATGTTAGAATCTTTCTAGAAAGTCTTCAACAGTGTCAAAATATTTGAAGCTCTTAAGTGGAAACTCCCTCTCATTGTTTTGAATTTTTCAGCATGAGTTTGTTTTGAGGTCCAGTCTGTAACATGGTGTTCTTTAGAGATACATCTCTTTAAAGACAAATATTTAAAATCCGTGTAGAGGATTTATGTTTCCTTGATCCATCACTGAGGAGGGTGACTTGTAAAATCAGGACTTCGGCTGTTCATGAACTGTTGGCAATCAAAAGATGGCAATTTGAAAAAAAACCCTCTCCTTATAATTTTCAATTATCAGAACCTTAGATACTCCTTTTAACTAAAATAACTAGATTTTTATTAGACAGGAAATGGATTTTCTGAGGAAATGGATTTTCTGAGTCAATGGCCTTCAGTGTTATTCTGTTCTGCAAAAAGTGGTGTATCATCAAAATTGTTAACAAAATTTTGCCAGTCTTCTAATGTACGGATTAAAGGAAGATTGTGGGAGGGAAGGAATACAGTTATTACTTATGTTAAGAGATCTGCATTTCAAAGCCTAATTTTCTGTTGTTTTTCTCAGTAAGTCAGATCTAGACTACTCATGGAAAGCACAGTCAAACAGTGTATCATAAACACCTCAGCTGATCTAGCTGTGTCTTGGATGGCAGCTCCTTTTTTGGAAATTGCCATTTTGCAAATGAAAACAATCTGAGAAGGTAGACAAGCCCATGAGTAAGTAATAACAATGAGCCAACATCCAGAAGTAATGATATGCTTCAGGGAGATTATCCATCATGCTCAGTGAGCTGCGCCCAGTGAACACACTCCCACATACAATTTCAGTAGCTGAATGCCATGATGGAAAAGTTGAAAATGATATTATGTATTCAAGATTAAGCTAGAAATATTGACATCACCAGTGTGTGTGTGTGTGTGTATGTGTGTGTGTGTCCAAAAAATCCTACTAAAATCTACTAGGATTCTGAATAAAAATCTGTTTTTAATGTTACATTGCCAGACACAGTGATCTTGTAATATCTGAAGCTCCCTTGTATTGTTTAGAAACTCTAAGGGATGCTGAAGGTATTTCTGTTGATAGGGGAGAGAATAGTCTACTTTCTTCTTGTAAAAGCTTATGAGTTTGAAAAATACCTTTACACCTTAAAAATCTAAATGACAGAGAGAGATATAAAGCAAGACGGAACCATCATTTGGCTATGCACAGAGGGTGAGATTTTCATAAGAGAATTTGTGCTTTAATTGGTCTGATTTTAAATAAGAGGGGAAAAAATCACTCACCTCTTTCAGCAGAATGGAATGGTTTATCGTATGTGTACCAGGCAGTGCAATACGTTTTCACTTTTATTAACTATACAAGACTTTCTTTTAAAAAAAAAAAAATATATATATATATGAAACTTTTTTAGTTGTTATGAGCACAAGGAGCATGTGTAAATGCGTAGAAGCATTTCCTCTCACTTTTTAAAATAATCTTTGTTTTATTTGACTGCATCTACTATACTTTTTTAATTCTTGACAGAGTAAACATGCTCTTGGCTTTTTTGGCTTCCAGATTATGTATTCAGCTGCTTTATAGTCTCATATAGTTTGATTTAGAAAAAACACCTCTCCCAGGCATTAAGACATTGTCCTGAAACTATGCACATTCTGCACTAAGGAAACAGATTGGAGAAAAAAGAAAACACCAGAAAGAGAAGGGCTCCAGACTACTTACATGGGAGAGCTGGAGCCATCTCACCTTCTCCCTTTCCCAGTGCCTGGGTATCAGGGATAGGGCCTTGATATTGAAGAATTTGCAGCACTTTACTAACCCTAAAGAATGAGAAATATTATGGGGAGACCTATAGAGTGAAGGGTTTTCTTGTATTGAAATTACTGATTTTCCACGCTTTCAATGGAATGGTCCCTCCTTCCAAAGAATAACAGATTTGGTCAGGACCTGTAGCTTCCAGACTCTCTCACAGAATAAGGCAACGGTAAGGGTTAGAAGCGAACTCTGTAAATTATTTAAACCAGCCCCACTGCCAGAGCAGGTTCATCGATAGCATGCTGCATGCTGCATCTAGGCATTCATCTCTGGATCTCCAAGGCACAGACCACCTTCCTTACAAATGCACATCAGCTGTTTATACAGACCGTCTAAAACTGTTTTGCATGCTCCACTTTTATGGATGCCTGGGAATCAGACTGTGTCTCTGGGGAATGTGATGAAAACTGATGGCAACCACCCCCTACATTGTCCAAAGCATCAGGTGTCATAGATACCTCAAGATCATATATTTCCATTGTCAGAATCCCGATGGTGCAAGTATCTTGGTGCAGGCTGCTGCCAAGGCTCACACCTTCACTATGGAGCCTCATCCTGCACACAGAGTCTCTGCAGCACAGATAAGTACCATGAAAGAATTAGGGTCTAATCATTTAGAAAAGGAATATAGGGTGCTAGGTATTGACTGTAGAGATGTTAAATGATTCCCATCTGTTATCCAGTTGTAACAGATTGTCAGAGCATGCAGCAGTTTAAAAACAAGGTAAGAATAATTACAGGCTGTAGCAGTATGCTGTGGGAGAGGAGACCTTTTTTCATCCAGAACCCGGTGGCAAGTTGAGGTGTTGCTCATTTGCTTTCTGAAGCTGGGGAAAGACGGGAATAGAGAGTTCCTCAGCTTAGAAGAGTTGCCTACGAAGTGGTAATGGACAGCAAGGGTGAGGTAAGAGAAGAAAGGGGGTTCTTTGGTGTCATTTGAGATCAATTTTTGTCAGTGGCTGTCAAGAGAAAATGGGACAAATAAATCAGCAGAGTCCTGGGAGCAGTCTCTTCAGTTCTGAATAGTCTTGACATCTCAGCTGGAGACATATTTTTTGCTCGATGTCACAAATATTCCTCCTGTGCATGGGAGCAATAAACCACAAAACTGCCATGAGATTTGTTCAAAATATCAAGGAGACACAAAACCTGAGTTCAGACTTAATTTCCAAAAGTATTGCCTAAGTTAAATCCTTCTGCAGACATTAATGATTGAAGAATAAGCATGGTTGGAAAGGACCTCCTAGATTACTGAGTCCAACTATACCCACACCCACAAATAGCTAAATAACTGATCAATGTAAAACCACAAAATAATTCCCTTCATGCCTGTCACTCTAGCCTGTCATGAAGCACCATGTCTACAAGCTTCTTAAATACCTCCAGGGATGGTGACTTAACCACCTCCCTGGGAAGGCCATTCCAGTGCCTCACCACCCTTTTGTAAAGAAATTCTTCCTTATAACCAATCTAAATCTCCCCTGTCTCAACTTCAGACCATTGCCCCTGGTTCTGTCATCAGTCACCAAGGAGAAGAGGCCAACACCCACCTCTCTACAATCCCCCTTCAGGGTTATAGAAGGCAATGAGGTCCCCTCTCAGCATCCTCTTCCCCAAAGCAAATATGCCCAGCTCCCTCAGCCTCTCCTCATATGATTTGTTCTTTAAAGCCCTCATGAGCTTGGTAGCTCTTCTTCCAGCATCTCAATGTCTGTCCTATCATGAGAGGACCAGAGCTGAACACAGTACTCAAGATGAAGCCTCACAAGGGCTGAGCACATCGTAACTTCCCTTCTGCTGCTGACCACATTATTCCTGCTACAGGACAGGATCCTGTTGGCCTCCTTGGCTACCTTGGCACACTGTTGGCTCATATTAAACTGGCTGCCTAGCAGCACCCCCAGGTCCTTTGCTGCTGGGCAGCTTTCGCTCCACTCACCCCCAAGCCTGTAGCATTGCCTGGGCTAGTTGTGACCGAAATGCAGGACCCGGCACTGGGCCTTATTGTACCTCATACACTTGGCCTCAGCCCATCTGTCCAACCTGTCCAAGTCCCTCTGTAGAGGCTTGCTGCCCTCGAGCAGCTCACTGCTCCCACACAAGCTGGTGTCATCTACAAACTTGCTGAGGGCATTCTTAATCCCCATGTCCAGATCATCAGTAAAGGTATTAACAAGCCTGGCCCCGAAACTGAGGCCTGGGGGACACCGCTTGTGACTGGCCACCAGCTAGATTTTACCCCGTTAATCACAGCTCTCTGGGAATGGCCAGGCAGCCAGTTTTGAACCCAGTGAAGGGTGCATTTATCTAGACCATCATTCGCCAGTTTCTCTGGAAGAATACTGTGGGACACTGTGTCAAAAGCCTTACCAAAGTCCAAGCAGACAACATCCATTGCCTTCCCCTCATCCAAAAGGGGAGTCACACAGTCATAGAAAGAGATCAGGTTGGATAAGCAAGATCTCCCTTTCATAAATGCATGTTGGCTGGCTCTGATCCCTTGGCTGCCCTGCAATTGCCATGAGAGCTCCCTCAAGATGATCCTCTCCATGATCTTTCCCGGTACCAAAGTCAGGCTGTAGTTTTCCAGATCCTCCTTCCAACCCTTCCTTTAGATAAGTGTCACAAATATTAACTGCTGTTTTCCACCTGTTTCAAAGGGTTATTATGTGGACAGCCCACCACATGCCCCATATTTTTGTAGAGGGAAGGCCCAACGTAAGCCCAAGGTGTTCCCAAAGCCAAAGTAGGAAAAGCTAACTCTGCAATCAGAGTGCTGCCCTGAGCTTGACTGGACTGACAGAAACAAGCCAGGGTTGAAAAGGCCAGAGACATCTCCAGAGGCTCCAAGAGGGAGTGTGGGGAGTGTCAGCAGCACAGCATTCCCCTGCTGCCCCTTCAGCCCACGGCCAGCAAGCCATGCCAACTCAGTGGGAGTGAACAAAAGGGAAATGGGATCCAGGGAGCAGACAATTTCCACAACATGTTTCCTGCCTAAATTGGTGGTGATAATTGTGCCAAAAAATAAAAATAATGAAAAGAAATCTTTGATTTCTGTTGTTTTGGAGTAGATTCCAGCTATAAAGCTGGTGAAAGGAAAATAGCTAATGAATGCACAGTTTCAATAGCAGTTTATTTCTTGTGAGGAGCTTGAAACTTGTTGTTGTGAAAGCCCTGTGGATCCTTGGTCCTAGGAGATTCAGGCCAGATGTTAGAGAACCTTCCCAAAAAATCTAGTCCCTATTGCAAGCATCTGGCAGGGATGGCAAGGAACAGAGAGCAGCCAGGTCCTTCTTGCTGTGGCTGGCATGGCAGGAGGATTTCCTTTAGTAAACCCTTTTCCATTTTAGAACACTTTCCTAACTCAAACGAGTCATACAGAGAAATAAAGTTTCTAAGACTTCTGTGCAGTATTCCAAATGTCAGAAATGTGATCCAAATATTGTGGTGCTAATTGTCTTTAACCCCTAAGGGAAAAGAGTTTTTTCATTTAAATGTGCTTTCTCTTGGGGTAACATCATTGACTTTCACATCACAGGAATATACACACACAAGGGTCTGACCCCCCAAATTATATTCAGGCATATCCCTTCACAACAGTCATGGAGGATATGGGTACCCATGGAGGATATGGATTTGGATGATTCTAGGCTGTATCTGGTAGGATTTCACATTCACAATATTTACTTCAACTGGGAAGAAAACACAGTCTTGGCATTATATCAAATTGAAGTCCCAAGTGCAC
Organism: Upupa epops; assembly: GCA_013397515.1. Lineage (NCBI taxonomy): Eukaryota > Metazoa > Chordata > Aves > Bucerotiformes > Upupidae > Upupa > Upupa epops. Next base: position 10,463 of record VZRI01012198.1, on the reverse strand, counting down.
TTCTTTGCCTGAGTTATTAACCCCTAGTAATGAAGGTTTGAAATTGAGATATTAACTGCTGGAGGGGCAAATGAAGTTGCTTTAATAAGGATAATTAGCCAGCATCTGCAGTAAGGGTGGTTGTGGCTGCAACCTGCTGACAGCTGGACTTGAGGGCCAGGTCCCTGGGCTCCTTGCAGCTTATCAGTGTCAGGCAGCAACTCCTGCAGTGGGGCTTACCCTAGAATCACAGCCAGCTTCTCAAAGAGGCAGTTATCCAAAAGCAAAGCCATCACGGGCAGAAGAGGCACAAGAATAGTCATGCATCCTCAGCCCAGCTTTTGTCTTCCACCTTTGATGGGAGGCTGCTGAAGGCCAGCAGCACACTGTCTACGACACTCACACTTTAATTGAGTATCAGTTTTAGTTGCTTTTATCCCCCTCACCTCTCCCCTCTTTTTTTCCTAAAGCTCAGAAATATTTCAACTGCATTGTCAGTTTTAAGATATCTGGAGTGAAATAGAAAGGAAAAAGAGCCTAAGGCTTTTCATTCCAATTTCCAAGTTGATGTGTTAAGACTATTGTGAATATTTCTAACAAAACTATCTGCATAAGACTTACAATCTTCTGATCCTCTTGTGCTGTTTTGCTTTTTACCAACTGACAGGTTAATCCAAGCATAAACAAGTGCATTTTCAGCCTCACTGTTATTTTCAATATAATTGATATTTTTCCTTAAAAAGTCTTACAAAACAGTGAAACCTTAAGAAGTTTTTGAGTAATTAAAAATGTTTAATTGACTTAGAGTTGCCAAGCCACCTTCATGAAATAGACTCAAGTGGCCTAATTACTAATACACCATATGGAGGAAAAGCAGAGGTGTGGTGCAGTCTGTTGATGGATCAATTAGCACACGAGGCAGAGGATTGTGTCATCATCGCTGTTACCATCAAAGCAAAATCCTCTTTTGCATGTGTTGAATATCACACAAACGATCTTGGGTTTTTTCCATTTGTGTAGCAACTCCTTCAAAACTAAGATCTCAGAACACTTTGAAAACATCTAATTTAACTATTTCTGCTTCTGTTTTGTTCCCCACGGGTCAGGAAAGTGTAAATAATAACCTGTTTTTTCTGCTGTGTTAAAGTAAATAATTCCTAGAGCAGCCAGTTTCTTCATACTCCACTGAAAATTCTCAACACTTCCATAAAGTAATGGAAAAACTGCTGCGAGCGAAGAAGTTGTCTCTGTGGGTGCAAAATGTCGAAGGGCTTTTGCTTTCACAGTGGAGGAGGAGGAAGACCCCCAGGTGTCCACTTATCTTCAGGAGTTTAGCAAGGCATTAGGAAAGTGCAATGTGGTGCATATCACTCCTATCATATATAAGTGCATTGCTTCCTGGAAGAGAAAGGTTAATAGTGTGAATTCTTTCACCACTGAATATGATGTAGCGAGTTGCAGCAAGCAGTTGGTGTTGTTTCAGTTAAGAGGAACTACCACTGCTAGCATGTCGTCTATAAAATTTCTGGGAAGGATTCTTGAGTAAAAGTATATTGCTAAAAGTTAGAATTAAATAGCTGTTGTTTAAATAAACTAGGTAGAAATGCACATTTTAAGAAGGATTTTTTTTTATTAGCTTGATTTTAAATACTGCGATTTCACAACTAACCAATCTTTTATATAGTTTGCAGGAGCACAGGCTACCTCTGCATCGGAGCCATAGCTCTTTCAATGGCTACTGTACTGTAGGTCTGCTGTATCATTCACATAAACCCTTTGACCAAACTTGTTGTTTTCTGGATTTTCTGAGGCATCCTAATGCCTTAGCACTGGAGGAGTCCTTTGGCTACTGTCCCACTGTAATGGGGCCATTCTGCCTGCAGAGATGCCACCTCTCCTTCTGCATCCTTGCTTCATCACTGCAGGAAGAGGCTTAGTTCCTTAGTTCACAGACTCTGGGAAGGTGAGCCGTACCATCATACCCAAACACACTATTTTCAAGGGGAAATATCTGTGTTCAGGAGTCAACTTTTGAAAAAGTCACTGTTCTGGATTTCCCTCTTTGCTTTCCTAACAGAAATGCTGTGTTTAATTTAATACTCGGACATATGTTGTGTTCTTTGATCGGCCTGCTTTGCATGTTTTCACTCATTTGCTGCTGCTATGTAATGTGAAAAATGTGCCATGTGCACAATTCCTGCTTTGCTCTTTCAGGTTTCATCTGTCACATGGTTTAGCAGAGAACACTGTTTATTCCCAGCTTTCTTACTCAGTTGCTTGCAACATCACTGTCAGAGAAGCTACCCATTCCTGAAGACTTAAACACATTTTAAGGCCAACCCCGTCAGGGTGCTTTGTCCCTGGAAGGACTTCAGACCACTGTGATGCAGCTGTTTCCACTGCTGTCTCTTCATAATAATCTTTTTTGCTTTTGAAGTCAAATCTCAGCCAAGGTCTGAGGTACTTCAATGTGAATAAGAAGTCTGGGCAGCTCTGTCTCTGGGGCTCCTCTAGTTGTTCACAAGCAATACAATTTGGAAAGCCAGATTCTTTATCATTGTCTCTAAACAAGTAGAAGTTGGGAAATGCTTGAAACACTCAAGCCTATACATTTCTTCTGAAAACCTAGGTTTAAAATTGTATATTCTTCTGGAAAGACGTAGGCAGGAATCAGTATGTCTCAAGGAGATGTCAGAATAAACACAGCATCAGGTTTCACCCACCACATGATCAAGGTTTCCAGGAAGCTGCTGGATGCCAAGGCTGTGGACAGGCCCCCATATTTGCGTTGTGAAGGAAAGCTGCCTCTCTGGGTGATTTTAGAGATGAAACAAGTAACTTCAAAGGAATATGATTGCTAAGTCACAGAAAATTATTGTCCTAAAGTTTAGGAGCATCCAAAATATGATGGATAGCTCACATTGTCTGAAGCTTTGAGAGTACCTGCTATCAACAACAATCCTTCAGTAGCAAATTGTTTACTGTTGAACTCTCTCTTTATATGATAGTCACAGTGAGGCAAAAGTTATCTCAGTCCTGTTGGACTGGTTCCCTGCCCAGCCTCCTCCTCCTCCCACTATCCATGTGCCCAGTCACATCCCTTACAGAAATGCTGCATAATACTAAAACATTATGGGAACCATATGTCTAGAAAATTAAGTGGGCTTACAAAATGAGATGATCTCTAGTCAGAGTTTTATTTTATTTTAAAATGCCTGAAGCAATACTTCATTAATTCTGCTGAGAAACTGCTGGCCAGGGTGGGAGACGGAGCTAGGGAAAGACAGAACTTCTTGCATGCACATCCAGTCAAGCAGTAAGAATTGCAGTTACATGACCTTGTACATGCAGGCCTTACAGCTGTATGACAAAGTGCACACATCATGTCATATTTTACTCGGGTGCTATGACAGATGTCTCTCAAGTACTATTTATTTTCTTGTCACTTCTCATGTTGTACTTGGATAAGACATCATTATTTTAAGGTATTAACTCTTTCCTGAATAATCTTTTTGAAAACTAAAACATCATTATTTTCTGCAAAGGGCAAAACACTGCTCACCCTATAAATATGGCCAAGAGACACTAAGTAAGCCTATCTATAGACTTCCAGCACTGTGGGGGATAGCTGCCCATTAACACAGTCATTTGTGATCAAGGATCACTGGAGATGTCAGGGAGACAGGACCCCCAGGCTCAATACCTCTCTGGCACCTCAATAAGATTTTTCATCACACATAATTGGGCACTGCTCTAACCATAGAAAACTATCCTTCAGAAAGAGGAAAGCAAATAATGACTAAATCATTTATTCTCTGTAGGACAGTAGCTATAAAAATGAAACTGCAGTTCAGCAGGGAAGTGCATCTACCCTTTGAAACTCCTAGCACTGCATGAGAAATACCACAACAGTAAGACATTATTTGAACAAAGTACCACCTACTCAAATCCATCCAGAAATTCTAGTGGATTATCTGTATCAACCAGACCAGCTCAGAGCAGGTATTGTCAGTCCACACCTCTAACTTAACACACTCTAACTTAAGCTGTACTGAATGTCATCCATCCTCCCCCAGCTGGTATAAAGCCAACATAAACTCCATAAAAGCTCTGTATGGTGTGTTCTGGCTAATTTGACAGAAATGTGATCATGTGCCCATTCTTGAGCCAGATCAAATTTGTACTTCTGGGAGATCAGTCAGCACACAGGCCTCCTACTAATGGCTGTGAAGCCGCAGAGTGAGCACGGGTTTCTGTGACCAAGGCCACCAGGACTTGGACAGCATCCAACAAGTTCTCCAAACTCCCAGGCCCTCAAACCAGCTACTTTTGGCTTCCTCACATCTTACTTTTCTGCCGTGGTCAGACCCATCTCAATCAAACAGGAAATGGACACCATTTCCAGACAATTCCGGGCAATGTTGCTTTCCTTTAAATAGTCCTTTTCATGGAGCATTTGCAATGGTTTGTACCATTTCAGCTGCCAGCCCCTATCTTAGTCACTGCACTCGTGTTCAGCAGGGCAATGTTCATCAGTAACAGGTTGATTAAAGAAAACAGATAAAGCCAAGGATGAGATATATTCAACACTGAATGCCATCACCTGCTGAACATACCGTTTCATGTTTTGGAGCAGTAGCTCTTACTGTCTCAGCACTCTAGATGTGTTTAGCAAGGTTACAGCTGTGATATTTAGGAGGCATTTTTCATGTTTTGGACTAGGGTGACATTCTAAATGAATAAAGCTGCCTTCATGTGAAACTACAGTTTTATGTCCAGTTTGGTTGCAGCTGATATCAACTACCAAATAGTACCAGCTTCATTATTTCAGGAAAGCAGTAATGGTTAACTCCTTGTGCCTGGTCTTGAAACTTCTTACAGATGCTGACTTCAAAAAGGTAGACAGGTAATTAATGACCTTGTTGATGCCATTTAGATTCCTATACATTATACTTCCTCATCGAAACATTTTAAAACATATAGATTTGTTCAAAGGCAGAAGGTTTATAGAAAATTCTATTTTCTGTTTCTGGTTCCTTTTGAGTTTTACTTTCAGACTGAAATACCATATGGCAGACACACACACTCCTTAGCACAGTAATGAAGTCCCACAGAAATTACATATTTTTCTCCCAGGGAATGGTTCTGCCTGTACTTCACATAGCCAATTTTATACAGCTCTTTCCCTGTAAGACAACTTACAAGTTTTACTTGAAGGAATTAATTCTACTGATGCTTATACCAGAGTAAACCTAGAGAAATTTTTTTGAAGACACCGAAGTTACTTAAGATTTATGCTGACATAACAAGGCTTGGAGTGTGATGTGTGTATTGTTAGTTGGTACTTGCAGTAGGAGACCTGAAAAACATGGTTACCAAAGTGACACTTGAATTTATTACTCACCTTTACACTGCCAGCCCTCACAACATAAGCAAAAAACCCCAACATTAAAGGGAAAGTGTGGTAGATGTAATTTTTCTGAATCTAAATCACTGTATGACTAAGCTATTGGGGACAAATCCCGAGATCTTCACTCTTTACTTGGAAAACATCATTATCAAGGCAAATACCGTTTTCATGGCGCAAAGCATATAGATAGAATTTAAAAGCGTGTTTCTTTTGACAGCATTTAATTTCTAAAATTATAATAAATATGTATTTTAGTGAATCTTCTCTAATGTTACTTTGCTTTTCAAAGAATAAGCAAAATTATCACTTTGGTTTTCTGCATGGAAGATACCCTTTCAATTCCAGATATAGAAGACCTTAAGACATGAATGCAAGCTGTTTCATAATAGACTCTGCATGTTGCCACTTCCAATGACCTATTAATCTCTTGGAGTTTAACCATTTCCTAATGTCTCCTAACAGCCATTTTCTTGTTGGGAAAGCCCTTTCTGGCTGATAACATCTAAACAACCTCATACCTTAATTAGAAAAATTCTCCCATAAATATTTATGTTGCTTTGATTAGGCCATTTACCGAATCCAGCTACCCATTATGAGTTAGAATAGAGCACCTTGTTTTGAGAAGCCTGGGGCATTACTTAGTTTATACTAGGGAACTCTAAGTTGTAATTCATCTAATCAAATGCCTGACCCCTTGTCTCCAAAGTAGCCAGCAGTCACTGGAGGAAAATGACCTTCTGCTGAACATATCCTTCAGTCCGCATTTTTGTACTTTGGAAATAAATGGGATACATATCTAAGCAATTATTTAACTCAGAGTAGCCTCACACATTCCTCTTTTTTTTGCTTCAGCAGCCAACATGTGAAAAATCTGAAAAAGAAGCAGGGCAGTCTCTCTTTTTCAGAAGGAAATACAGAAAGTTGCAGAGATACCAGAAAAGTAGCATATTGCTGCTACCTAAAGAGACTCCTATGCCACACTGGTGCTGAGGGGCACTGCAGTTATACACTGCTCCAAGCAGCCTGTCATGCACAGAGTTAGGTATACAGTGTGATATCTCTCATTAAGAGGGTGATGAGAGATTTAGACAGCCTGTTCTCAGGGTCTGCTCTTTGGTTCCTGTGGTGTAGGAATCACTGAGATGGGGCAGTGCATACATCACACATTTCTCTGTGTAGAACATGGAGCCCAAAGATGTACTGCCCTGAGAGGAACGCAGTCTGAGTTGCGATTTTTTAGATGTCTAAAGCCATTTTCGTGCTTACATCTGAATGTAGCCTTTGGGCAACCTGCATATGACTATACAAGGAAAATTAACCATGCCTGGAAGCTGGAGGACAACAGTCACACTGCTGAATTGCTAACGCTCCTCAGCATGTTTTTGTCTGTCTCACTCGGTGATTCCCAGGCACAGTTTTGACAACAACATTTTCCAAGATTGGCTTCTGGAAGGAAATTTGTGCATGGGGCACCAGTTTGGTGGCTGAGGAGTCCTGCAGCAAGACACATCTGCTCCTGGCCAGCTGGCCTACAAGTGTGAGAGCACTGCTGAGCCTGTTTAATTTACTAGCACTGATGTAATTTCTAATCTCTAATGTGTTAATTCTATGTGTAGGTAAAGATCCAAGAGTTCAAATTAATTCAGCATCAAATGGGAGAAAATACATTTTTTAAGAGATTTTAAAATAAATTCTCACTTTATTAATCCAAAATGTTGTTCCTTTCAGAAAGGGTTGCCTTCACTAGTTCCCAGACATTGGATCTTGACTTGAAGTAACATGTTTAAAATGACAATTCCTTATTTCTCTGTTTTCCACCACTTAAGCTATCCTCTTTTATAAAGATACAATTCCTCCACACATCAAATCAAAATACCCTTTGTACTTTTCCCAGCTACAGCTTTCCATTTTTCCATTTCTTTCTCTGGGATACAATTAATTCACATTTAAAAAGAGAAAAATCTCCCTCCTCTACATGTTGCTTTTGCAGTTGCAATTACTCAAATTTATTTCCGTTTTTTAATCTACTGTTTTCATTTCACTTAAGATCACACCTACCTTACCCATTGATTTATACAACAAATTTAGTTTGAAACAGTTAACAAGCAAGGAAGTCTGAAAATAAAACAAACTTTAAATACTCTGTCCATGGATTATGTATTGCTATTTATCTACTTGGTTACTCTACTTCCTCCTCTCTTTACACTACAAAAAAAGCAAGAAAGCAGCAATGGGATGCCAATTCTGTGGCATCGCTGTTCATTTCTTTCTGGTAAATAGAGTTCAATTCAGACTGCATATTCTTGAAAAACCGAATGAACTTACATTTTAATAGTATAAATTCTTGCACTGGCTTTAATTAGCGATTTTTGACATTACTACTATTAATGTTTCAGTTAGTGTCAACTCTAGACTTCCTAAATGTGTTTCATGATCATCATATCATGATCCTGACCTTGGAATAATAAATTAGAAAAATAATGATATGAAGTCTTCTCATCGATATTCTGCTTTCTGAAGCACTAGGCATCACATTTTTGAGATTTTTCTTTCCAACAACACCAGGAACTTCTCTACAAAAAAAAGATAAAAACAAAGCTGAGACATTCTGAATGAAAGAAGTACCACAAATTGGTGCTTGAAAACCCACAAAAACAATCATGGGAGTCTCATATAAAATCACAAATGTTGGCTGTGCTACCCTTCCCTAATTGTAAGCCTCGCTGTGGTTTCCAAATCATAACCATGCACTAAATAAGGTTTTCGGCCATCTCAGAGATACTGAGCATCAAAAGCTCTCCTTGACAACAGTTACACAATTCATCTAAAAATAAAGCTTGTTGATATAGGTAAGCTCGTGTCCTGGGTTAAAATGAAGGTCTAGATCAGTTCTGAGTTGGTGCCTGCAATCCAAGCCACTAACCAGCTCTCGCCAAGAACTCAACAGGCAATGAAGCAACTTTGCTAAAAAGAAAAGAATTTATTGAACCCATCACCAATAAGAAAATGCAGAATCCCCAAATAAGTAAAAGAACCAAAGAAAAAGTAAAACAGAAATTGTATCACAATATCTTTACACACACTCTGAGAGAAATGGGAGACAGCTGACACATTGGGGTTTTGGCTTCAGATGAGAGCCCTAGAAAATGAGAGTGTGCACTAACACTCTAACCATATGGGAATTCACCCATCCCCTTCACACACATTGGGATACTTGTGGAAAAGTTCCTTTTCTGGTCTTCTTGTAGACACCAGCTTCCCCTGTACATCTCAGGCTTGCTTCTAACTCCTCTAATCTTGGGAGTGTTTAATCTACAGGCTGCAACAGCATCTCACATGCAGGAACACAACAGAAACCCAGTTTCTTTCTGTTTGCTAAACGTTTAGGAGATCGGTACTGTATGATCTCTTTCTCTCAGATCAGAGGCATCTCCCAATCTTTCAGTGGCAGAGTATACAGCATCTGCTGTCAGGCTCAGGTGGGGACAGAGGCAAGATGGTGCTGGTCACATGGGGCCATGCTTCCTGTGGTAAATAGGCCTGCTGAAGGGCCTTTTCCTCTCTTTCCTCTTTTTTTCTTCTCCCAAGTGGTTACAACTCCAAGGGAAAAAAGGTTTAAGAGCTCACCACTTTCCTTGACATCTTCAAAGATGACCAAGCTGCAAGAACAGTGTGTGGGAGCAGCAGCTTCTCTCTGGCCCACTGTCACTGTTCTGGATGCAGGAACAAGGATGGGGCTGGCAGCTACAGTCCAAAAGGCTTTGCTTCCTCTATGTTCTACCTTCAAGGAAGGAGAAGCTGTGACTGGGCCCTCCATGACAACAGGACCATGGCTGTTGGGCCAGAGTTGGCTCCCCCCAGGGGTACTGCAGCAGCTGACTTTTCAGCCAGGCCCTAATCTCCGCCAAGGGGGCTGTGGTTTCACCACCCCAGTAGGGCAGCTAGGCTGACAGCCCTTGCTCACCCTCCCCGCCCCACCACAGGACGTGGCAGAGAGAGGCTCTCAGCTAGTCTAAGCTCTCTCTCTCTATCTCTCTCTCTGCCAAGAGACAGGACTAAAAGGCAAGAAAACAGGAAGTCCACAGCCTTTTATAGACTCTGTCCACCAATCACCTGTAGGGTCAAGACACTGTCCCAGGGGTCTGCTGGGAGAGCTAAAATGTTCTTTTGGCATGAAAGCACATAAATCAACACCTTGAAAATCTGGCAATTTTCAAACTACAACAGCTGGTCATAATAACCTTTGTATGGAAGCCTGTTAGGAAAGCAAAAGTGCTGTGCATCATCTCTTTTTTTAAGGTAGGGATGTAAATGAGGTGAATACAAGCTATGTGAATCCTTTTTCTTCTGTGTTTACTGTTTGCACTGTACTTGGTAATGATTATTAGCAGCTAAATCACTTCCAAAATTTCTTTTAATTTCAAACAGAGCTTCTGTCCCTAATGGGATTTGCCGTTTTTATACTGTTGGCTCAAGAAAAATTCTGAGTTTGGTTTGTGGATGAACACAATAATCTGTGTTTGAATTGACAAGTTGGACCATTTTGTTATTCTCTCCTGAACACTGTTTCTCTCTGCTCATGATTACAAAGTGCATATTAAAGCCTTTTACTTCTATAAGATTTCAATCTTCCTCAACCAAAATTATTTTCTCTCTGCTTCTCTCAAGTCAGTTACCACTCAGTCAGCCCTGTTCTCACCTCATTGGTCATACTTCATGGAAGGATCATCTCATCAACCTGCAAACGATTAGCCCCTGCATATTTTGAGAAATGACATCTTGTCTATCAGTAGCAGACACCTCTGAATCACCTTTCCAGCCACCAATCAGCAATGAAAATGAGCCAAGATAGCAGAGCATCTCGACAGGAAAGAAGTCAAGGAAGGGAGCTAGAAGACCTGTGTGGTTAAACAGGGAGCTACTGCACAAACTGAAGAGGAAGAAGAAAAGAAGAAAGTCTATAGGTCATGGAAGAAGGGGATGGTCACTTGGGATGATTATAAGGCTCTAGTGAGAGAATGTCGGGATGCAACTAGAAAATCCAATGTGGGCCCCTGCTGAATAAGATGGGTGC
>VZRI01012197.1:962-55962 GCA_013397515.1 Upupa epops | reverse complement strand
CCTGCATCATAAAGAACTCTTCATACTTAGTTCTGCAAGTCAGTTCTGATCTGCTTACTCTCTGGAAGATTTTCTGCAAGTGAGAAGAAAGCCAACTTGATTAATTTATTAGAGTTAACTCAAAGTTGGAGGGGAAAGTAACAGAGAGGTGGCAAGTATGGAATGCAGCTTAAGCAAGTGTTTCTAAAAGCTCATTCACCTATTTCCCCAGACACAATAAAGGGTTCTGCCAGTGAGAAGCTGCCTTCAGGAGGAAGGGACAGACCTACAGGAAATCCCTCGTATGTCTCCAGAAATTTAACCTGTCAAATTTACCAGACATTTCAAACTCCTGGGTTACAAGTGCTGTGTTAGGCAAGATGATGCTGAGCAGTTGTGCGGGGAGCTAAACAGTGCAGAACCGATACAGAATGTGCACTGTCTATAGCTTTAACTGTTTTGAGAGTTGATTTTTTTTAAGGATAGGTAAAACACACCTATTGTTTAGCACTCAACAGAAACAGCATTGCCCACTGCTATTAGAAGAATCATACAGCACTTACCTGCGACCACACTCTGAATATTTACCAATATTTTTTAATATTAAGGCAGCTGTTAATCGGATGTGTTTAGTTATTGGTCCCTCTTTTTCATCCTATAAAAGAGGACAAAAAAAATTGTAAAAGCCTCATAGTTGCTGCCAACAATTAATACCCAGTAGCTGAGTTGTTCACTGCAACACAATACTAACTGTGAAATCTCTGAAGACAAGGTTTCTTGATCCTCTCCTTAATGCCATTAAAGCAGCGCTCGGATGATTAACAATGGCCTTCTGTGCTCTGGGAGTAGAGGCATTACCCCCTGCAGCTGGCTGCCTATATTAGTAAAGAAAGAATTAATAAAAATAAGCTTTGCACTACCTTCCAGAAGATTAACATATCTTCAAATTTGTTTTATTATTTTTTTTAACCTGTCTGAACACTAACACACACATCCATTAATGCTTGGTGCTGACATGTGATTCATTTTCTGTTTCCACAGCAATAAAACTTCAGAAAAGTCATGGGCTCTATTTATGTGAAAAAACCTACTTCTCTTAAGTACTACAGCTCACCACCCATGACACCTGTGGTGGAAAAGTAATAGATTGTACTAATGGACGCAGCTCCTTCCCGAAGTACACGTATTTAAAGGAATGTTTTATCAGATAGGTTTTAACAGGAGCCGTGATGGCAGCGACACAAGTATCTTCAGAGATTTATTCAGAGCATTCCTTGCAATTCAAATCGTGACACAGCTCACTGGGACCACTAGACACTAAAAAAAACATAAAATAAACTTTGGTAGCGAGGAATAATGTAAAGTAACACCACTGAAGCTATTATGCAAGATAAACCACCTGTTAAATCAAATCAAACATTAGAACCAATTACCTGTTATCACATCTTTCAGACTGAGATGAATAAATTAAGCAGGTATTTATTTATTACATCAAGAGCTGCACAGATGTGCTGTTAGGGAACATGGTTTAGTCATGGCTCTAATACTGGACTTAGCAGAGTGCAGTATATGGTTGGAAGTGATCATCTTAAAAGGCCTTTTCCAACCTAAATGATTCTGATTTTTAAACCTCATAGATGTAACAAACACAGAAGAAGCAAATACACTTTCCAGTACTAACAGTAAAGTCAAAGCTCTATTTCACATGGAACTTTGGAATTATGTAATTAAAAGTTTAGAATGTGTAAGTATGCAACTGCACTTAATGAGCAAGATTCATCATGCCACTTCAAAGGAAAAGAGTGAAAAGTATCCCCATACTACAATATATTGAACAGTATTATTATGATAAGCCTTCATACCCTACAGAACACGATTAGAAGTGCAAGTAGTTATTATCTGCAAAGGCAGCATAAATAAAAAGTACATGGTTTATTTTAAATATTTGTTAGCCTCTAGTACTACTTATGCATCTTTTACTGCATTCTAAAAATATAACCCGAATTCTCTATTCCAAGGTAATTTCTTAACAATGTGAAATTCTAACAATGAAGAAATCTATTTAAAAATTAGAAAAAGGATTTAAATCAGTGATTTTTAAACCACAAAACAGAGAATTAAGAAGTAGTAACAGATAAGACTTCCTCATTGAAAACTCAGCTCATAATCACACTGCAATCCTCTCCTAAATGGAAATAAAAGTTTGAAAACCTTTATGAAGTAAAGGGAGAAGAGCATGGCTGAGTTAAGAAGCTGTTGGATAATAATATGTTTATAAGAGACTGACTACCACAATAAAGAAATTATTTCTGGAACATTTTTGCTTTCCTTATATTGAGAAGAAAATGAAGCATCCTCCATTGATGAATCCTAAGATGTCTCTTCAACAGCTATCACAATATATTTTAGAAAGCTGAAGTACCACTGCCTTGATTCTAGGAATACTAGAAAAGGGACAACTGTAGTGAATTAAAAAGGTATTAAAATATTATCCTTTATTTATCATTTTGGATAAGAAGTTGATAAAAATTACTGAGACATCAAGCATGTGTTTGTGGGCAAGGACCTTTCTCAAGAAACATCTAGATTTCTTTACTTTATTATCAACTTCAAACCATACCATTCTTCTTGTGATTTAGGTACCTCTTGCTGCACTTCCACAATCCATGAAGAGTAATTTTGGTAGCTCATGCTACCACCTTTGCTTCAGTGGCAACAAGGCAAAAAACACAAATCCAAAAAGATTCAAATACACAAAGCTAACACAGGGGTAATTGTTAATCCTGCCTGATCTTCCACAACGTAATATACTCTGCTACCTCCTAATACCGAAACAGAAAAAATTAATGTAAGACAACTTTAAAAGCAAAGACATACAGAATTAAGGCATACAAACAACTCTATTAATTCTAATTATCTGGTGAAGTGCTGAGAATTGAGGTGGACACATGGACGATTACTTTTTTTTCCTATGACAAATCACAAGTGTCCACATTCCCATGGGGGAATGTGGAGAAAAATACTCCCCTGGCTACCTTTCCCAGAAGCAAGCAATCTTGAGAGAGAGTCTGGACTGGATAACAGCAGGTGTCTGCTTCAGGGATGGAAGTTGTTAAAACAGCCCCTCAGTATAAAAGGGAGGCTGTTTGCAGAGACACACCCACCCTCCCCGGGGAGAAAGAGTCTGTGTTGCCTCTCTTTGCAGGACTCACCTTCTCCCTCTCTGCGTACACGCTGCAGCAGATGGAATGGATCATACTCGAATAATGACCTGGACTGTAAGTTTAACGGGCATTTTCCTGTTTGGGTGGATTTTTCTTTTATTATGGACTTTCTCACTACCTTTGGGAGACCGCATTATGCTAATAGACAGTTATCAACCCTCTTCTGACTTCACTAGTATTTAAGACTACATTACTGTCATTCTTAATTTTGTGATTTTCAAACTGTATAAATGTTGTTCAGTGCAGTGAAACAAAGCACCCTACAGCAATCTTAAGTCTATGTTATGACATTTGCATATTTTAAAAAATAAAGACTCTCAAACTAGATTCCTTAACTTTCATTCTCTGCTTTCTCTGCTGCCTCCAGCAGCTTGGTAGCAATTTAACTTGTTACAGAATTGACTGCTGGAATCTGCCTGGGACCGCATAATCAGATCTTTAACAGAGACATTCCAGTTACCTGCTAACAAAGATCTAGTCAATACACTTATATAAGTAACTGTATCCTGATTAACTTCAATATTAATGTAACCATCCCCACAACCCCACAGCAATGAGGTCAATCTCTCTCCAATATTACTTCCAGATAGTTTAAATCATTTTGGGAAAGAGGAGAGCCAAAAGCTGATTCCAGGTAGCAGCACAAAATTAGAATACTCAGAGGAACTGGTATTTATCTTGTTTTCTTGTTTAAATGGAAGTTTATTACAAGAATCCCTGGATTAAATCATCCCAAATTTAGACCACAAAACTGGAAAGAATACAGCAAGTTACAGGACAAGACATCTCAGTTTTATCAAACGGCATGTATGTATACAACATGTAACTCTACACCTGGATTAAAAGGGACGATCCTGTTTCACTGGAAGGTACTGGAAGGCTGTCCAATTGGGAAAAAATCAGGAGAACATGTTGATAACAATGTTAATCACAGAGTATTGACCGATACACTTTAAAGAATTACCTGTTCCTTTAACAGTAACTGCAACCATACCATTCTCAACAGAATCTATTCCCTCCTTTGCCCTTTTTGTCTTACTGTAACACACCTAAAATGTCATTCCTGTTACTCACTTTACCTAAGCAGAGTTTCACTTGATAAACCAAGTTATAAATACACAAATTCTTCCTATAATTTCTAATTCACTCATGTTCTTTATTGCAAATGAGGGTTGAGTCTCTTACTTATTGGAAGGCTTCTGATTTCCTGCTTGTCCGTGTTCATCTGGCTTTAATCCTGCAAGCAAAGCATCTCTGGAACAGTGCTTATCCTGTTTGGGGAGAAGGAAAGACAGTGAGAAAGGTCTGTGAAAATTTATCTTGATATTTCTACTTCTTTCTGAAATAGTAGTTGAAAATAAATCTGCACCTGTAAATGGGTAATGAAGGAAAACCTCTGCCGCTGGAAAGGTTCACATCCCTCCCATAAGCACTGCCCTGGGTACACATCTTTTCCTCCATGTTCAGTTGCTGCATGATAAAAAACCTGTGAAGGCGTCTGAAACCACCTACAAAAAGAGGGGAAGAAGAACTTAAAGCTTTTTTCCAGGTAATGGTAAAGCACAAATATCACAAACAAACCCATGCTGGCTGAACACTTATTTCTGAAACCAGACATGCATGGATAAATGAAGTCTTAACTTTTTGAAAGGAAAAATGAGTATATATTACAAATGAGCTACCAGTTCCATATAAGTATCAGAAGGAACTTCTTTACAGTGAGGGTAACAGAGCACTGGAACAGGCTGCCCAGGGATGTTGTGGAGTCATCTTCTCTGAAGACATTCAAGACCCACCTGGATCTGTTCCTGTGCAACTTGGTCTAGGTGATCCTGCTGTGGCAGGGGGATTGGACTAGATGATCTTTCGAGGTCCCTTCCGATCCCTAATGATTCTATGAAATGGCAATACAATTTTTGCCAAGTCACAGGATCACAGAACATTAGGGGTTGGAAGAATCTCTGAAGAACAATTAGTCCAAGATACTTGCTGTCAGTACCATATGCTCGTCAAAACTCATGGAATAAGAAATCAATCTAACATTAATGTTATTTAGCACCTAAATTCTAAATATTGGGAAAATGTCTTAATATCATTTCCTGAAGTACACAGAAGTTGAAATATGTCACCTAAGGGACGTTTTTTAACATCTTCCCTTAAAAATCAAATGGGAAGCCATAGAATCATAGTTTGGTTTGGAAGAGACCTCCAAAGATCTTCAAATCCAACCCTCCTGCCATGGACAGGGAAATCATCAACTAGATCAGGTCACTGAGAGCCCCATCCAACCTGACCATGAATGTTTCCAGGGAAGGAGCATCTACCATCTCCGTTTAACAACTGCTAGTATTTTATCAAATGGAAATTTCTTTCCAAAATCTCAAACAAAGGAGTCCACCTGCTGACAACCCCAAAGCAAAGAACATGAAGTATATCAGACCGTAATGGAGAATTTTTGTATTTTAAAATACATTAAGTGAAAACAGTAAATGATTCAAAGTCACCTTTTTCACCTTTTTTTTTTCTCCCAAGACTAGATACATCTTAAAATGCATCTAGTCGATACAGATTACATCCTTTACTTCAGAGAAAATTAAACAGAAGACTTTGCTGCTCACAATTCTTTACAATACAACTAACCCAGTTCATCAGCATCCACTTAAAGCTTGGACAAAAGTTGTCCAGAAACCTAGCTGCTGCCATCTGGGAGGCCATTACCACCAGCTGTATTCACATGTTTGCTGGACAGATGCCACTGGTACAGCAGTCTTGCCAAACAGGAAACACGTGCACCCACCTCAGCCACTCTGGTTTACATGCCAGTATTTTGGTCTCAGTTAACAAGAAAAATATTTGCACTGAGATGTCTGACTGAACTCACTGGGCTGATCAGTGCCAAGAGGAAGATGATCCTCCAGTGAGAGACCTATGGCAAGCAGCCAGGGATGATGCAGTATCTTAAACCTACAGCACCCATTGAGGAACAAGTTAAGTCAGAACTCTCAGCATCCAAATAGCAGATTACTAGATGTTTTACTGTACCCACATCCTTCCGTATCCTCCTACTCACTGCAACCATGGCTATTATCCAAACATACTTGCAATCAATATGTAGGCCTCCATGTACAGATACCATTACACGAATCCCATATACAGGTGTCAAAGAGCTGGACAAGTCTCAGTTATAAACAGAATCCTACTGCAACAATTGCCAAAATACAGTAATTACTTTCTGCATAGGCAATAAGGTTGATTTACTACCTTTATCTGAAAAAAACCCCTTTCTTAAAGGAACACTTAAACATAGTAGTAATTAAAAAATAATAAATAATAAAAGTTTAAGTACTTGAAAGTACAGTCAGTTGAGCCTGGACTCGTTTCCCAGTTATTGTCTCCGTCATTCTATCCAGCTGCTGAACAGAGCATTAAACTAATAGCTGACTAGAAATGCTACTGAGTCTCCACCGCCTAAGTTACTTATTAAATACAAAGCAATTCAAGACCAGACATCTGCCTACATGTGAAACAAAACAGCAGGTTTAAACTGAAGCTAAATGCAATTAGCAGCACTTGCAGACAGACCAGCTTCAAAGAAACACATCTACTTTCTGTTACGTCCTCAATGCAAAGCATCAGGCTGACTGACACCTTTCAGAGTTTTGCTTCCACTTCAGATAATAAACTTGAATACATGTCTTAAGAGGCAAATTATTACAGCTATCTGCATTATTGATCTGGTAGTGGTCTGCAGACACTACTAAGTCTGTTGTGTTTTACTTCAAAATCTTGGTATAGTGCTTTCTAGTTCAGTTCTAAAAAGCGAAAGAGCAGAACCCACAGCCATGCCACTGGTATGTTTCTGACTGCAGCAACCAAACTAGCAGAAGGACATGTTATTTATTCATACTTATTCTGATTCTCAGTAAATGTTTTTAAAGACCTTCAGATTACTGCAGTAATATTTTAAGACAGATTTGCAAAAAGACTGATAATGTAAGGAACTGTATGACAATGTTAATCATATTGTTCCTCCTCCTGCCCCAAAATTTGTCTGCACATTTTCGCATCCTATTTCACAAGTGACACGAGCTTGTTCTGTGGTTAGATGTCATCTCAACTCCATACAACTCAACCTACACAACTTTGTAACTAGAGAAAAGCTGGTGACTAACTTATGCTTCAGATCTGTAGTTCAGCAAACTCTTTAAGATGGTGTGGCTTCTCTAAGAAATGACTACAGCTTTTTGTTTCAACCTCAGTAGAACCCACTCTTGTACCAACACAAATTTCCAGACATCTATTGTGCAGTCATCAGAGTATGGCTTTACAGTTATAAGCAGTAGAAAAGTAAAGTAAAAGTAAGTAAAATCTTACATGTGTTCCTTACATAAAGGAGTGTCACCTACCAAAGAAACAAAATTTAAGAAGAAAACAAGACAATTATTTATGAAGTACCAGATCTCTAACAGTACCAGTCAGTCATCTAAGATTTTTGCATTGACTGAATGATCTTTGAATTATGTTTGTAAGGCATAAAAGGAAAGAAAGAAACAACGGCATCAGGTCTCTACCTATTAACTGTCCTTCAGTTTTCCTCTATTCCTGTCCAAAGGCCTCATTTTCACCACTGCATCAAATAATTCAAACTTCTCCATAATTTATCCCAACTTTCTGAATGTCTACACATCAGCATTCTGCCAAATCAGCTCATCTTTATGCTCCCTTTGTCTTGTCCTGCAGCAGGGAATGGTGTCACCCTTTTTCATGGCCATACTATATGTTATGCAATTTTTCAGTTTTCAAGATGGCTATTTGACAACCACCTTCCTTTCACCAATCTGTATGCTTCCTTGGAAACCAAGCACATTCACAAACCAATGCAGTTTTTAAAATAATCATCAAGATATGCATACTGTCAACAATATTAGTATCACATTTTTATAAGCCTACATCCAAAAGTCTGCTAACTCACTCCTCTCTAAGAATAACAACCAAATGAAATAAAAGTCAAATCTTTCCTATCTAGTCTTAATGCCAAATTCTTCTTTACAGAATCCTGTGGAACAGGATTATAATGGAGTACTATAGCACAGAGATAGTATCACAGTTACTAAAACATTATTATCTAAGTAAGACTTTCACCAGGACTTAGAAGTGCAACATCCTGCTCTTGCAAAACTGGAAACAGAACAATTAAAACCTGGAAACACAAGAAAGCGTCAAGAAATTATTTGTAGCTGGAGTATGTAACTGTTTTTGTGGTTATAACACACAGAACAAGGCTCAGAGCTAGGATTTTTTTCTTTTAAGCTTAACTACGTTACTATTATTATTGAAGAATCACTACATTACAAGAATGCCATGTAACACTCATTTTATGCTCTGAGCTATAGCTGAGAGCAGTTAAATATCTACACTCCCCAAACTCAGCTTCAGCTTCCTTAACACTTCTCATCTGTTTTCCACACTGACCCAAGTATAACTTGAGGAAACTGAATGGACAGACCTTGTAGAACCATCATCTGTACACAAGCATCTGTTACACATTAGTTAAAGTTAAGTAAATAAAGGAGCAGTTTACTTTTTACAAGATTGCCACAGACACATGAAGTTCTGTCCAGGTTTTTTCATTTGCTCTGCGTGCTGACTTGCTGCAGTGTATGAAGGTGGCTGCAAATTGATCTGCTGGCCCTGTACTTGCACTGTTGGTATTGACGTTGCAGGTGTGCTCTGTAGGAAAAAGTTAAAAGAGTTTTAAAACAGGGCTTATTTCAAGACTTGACAGACAGTTAACTGTTTGCTCAAAGATCTTTTTGTTTTACGGATTTTAACATTCTGAACACACAAACTAACACGAGGGACATACAACTTGTATACACTACAGTATTTAAACAGTATTTCCTAGTATTCAAACAGCTGATTCTTATGTCCAAATTCCAAATACAGAATTATGATTGCCAAGGAATTTCTCAAGGGCACTAGTGGAGCAAAGGTTAGTAGCACTGTTTTGCACAGGCAGTATTTGTCCTTAGAAAAGAAAAAACCATGCAAACTTAAGGAGTTGCAATATCAGCACAGGGAGTGGTCTGCTTTCCTATGTAAAGGTAGGAGAAAATATTGCTGGAATAAAATGAGCTCTCATACACTGAAAGTGCATTATGTTCTTTGATGAAATGATTTTATGTGCTGCATCTGTGGAATTCTTGAACTGCCACATTAGTACACACCAGACTATGCTGTAGAGCACATTAAACAAACGTAGACTGAACAGTGCTGAAGAAACACTAACAAACAACAGCTGGCTAGAATTATGATACTCCATTTTCTCTATAAAACTTGGCAAATTATATACTTCTTTAGTAATACTTCTATACTTCTCATAAAACCAGACAGCATATGTACCTTTATACAGAACACCACATGCTCAGAATACCTAAACATGCCATACAACTTCTATACAGTGAAATATAACCACTTAGAAAAGCAGAAAGATGTTCCCCTTGCTTCCTTGCAATTTACAAGACACTTATTTTAACACCAGATAAAAGTTATCTTAGAAGTTAAGTAAAAAAGATAAAAATCACAGACAAATTATGTCCATTAATTACAAACACTGAACATTGGACTTCCTCATTTCAGAACAGTGTTTATGTCAGAATACTGTTTCTCTTCTTTTTTATTCCTGGATGACACTTATAAAAATAACTTTTTAAAAAACATTAAAAAAAGACTCAAGGTTAGAAAGGGAATATAACAATTCTAAGGAGATCAAACAAAAATAATTTCCAATCTGTGTTTAAGCAGGCACCACTTTCAAACGGCACAGGCAATACTCTGTTTACATCTCCACAGTTCCATTACTGGATAGCTTTTACATCTCAACTGTAAAGAAACAAAGGGCAACTCCTACCATTCAATTTGTGTATTGGTC
This sequence comes from Upupa epops, assembly GCA_013397515.1. Classification (NCBI taxonomy): domain Eukaryota; kingdom Metazoa; phylum Chordata; class Aves; order Bucerotiformes; family Upupidae; genus Upupa; species Upupa epops. The sequence continues at coordinate 45,828 of VZRI01012197.1, read as the reverse complement.
TTACAATTTTTTCTTGCTGCACTCTACTAGCATTGTGTACAGTCACACCAGTTCATGAGTTCAAAACTACTACAGAACATATAACATTATGACCAAAAGGGCAGCAAAAAACTCTCAACACCAAACCACTCCCCATGTTCAAGCATAAATCCTGATTAAGGCAAAATTCAGCAAAACTTCAGAACACAGCACAAGTGGTATATGTTTGTGTTTTGTGTAAGAATGGACTGGAGTCCATCAGTCGTAGCTACAAATTTTTTTGACATTGACAATGATTTTATGTTTTGGTTAATTAATTTTCACAAAACATTTACCTTTTAACAAAGGTAAACTCAAATGGTATTTTTAACAATGCATTTTTTTAAGTGAAGCTGTAAGTAAAATCATAGTATCAGCAGTGTATTTTCACTTGGTATCCTGAAACCAATGCATTATCATGGTCTGTGACTTTTTATCCTTATAGACTTTCTAATTCATGTAATGAGCTGAGAGAGAGGTTACTGAATAAATTCATTATTTAATTTAATGCTTATCTTTCAATTTCTGATTTGTGTGTTATTTACTCCAGTCTAACCAAATCCTGCAATTAATACAGAATTATGAATTTTCTTAAGGGTTTTTCTGGCAAGCTCTTCAAGTGGTATTCAAAGGTTTCAATACTGTTTCATTAGAATTTATTTTAAACAATAAGATCTGAGATACACAGCATAAACATTGCATACTGAAAAAGCAAGAGCACATGAAAGGAAACAAATTTTCAGGACAGAAAGTTAAAATTCAGTTTCCCCTACAATTTATTTCTAGATGTGTAAAAGAAGCAATTTCTCTCATTACTGTTGCACTGCAAAGCAGTTTCACTTAAACTTGTAGCATTAGGTGGTTAGAAGTTCCACATATTTTTGTCAAATTTATTGCCTGTCTATCAACTGTGCTGATTATATTTGAAAACAACAGATAAGGCAAAGTTACGTTTGTTTTCCTAGGATTTGACTTAGGAACTAAGTTCTATGTTTGAGCACTTCAAAGCTTTCCTCTCCATTTGCAGTTTTTTCCTTTATTTTCACATATCAATCTTGTAATGTAGGATAGACAGGACATTGCTAAAGTTAGATATAGTCTTTGTTTTTAAGAAACAAAGCTCCTTTTCTCAGAACTGAGCCCAGAAATACTTTCTGTGCACTACCTGGTTTACATGCAAGAGCTTTCTGCTAAATCCAGTGGCCTGTTTACAAAAGATACTGATTATTTTTAAAGGCAAGAGCTCTCCCATTTGGGTACATAAGCTCCTTATGTGGCAGGAATAACAAACCCTAGGGCTTAGGACCAGAAATGGCCTTCACCTCAATTTCACAGAATGTATTTATGCATTAATGCATAGTTTTGCTTTAGCACGATGTACCTACCATACCACCACACCAGGGGGGCCCGTTTAACATCCAGAGCTATTTCTGTATCTGAAGCATTAGGCTGCATTTTTAACTACAACCATTAGTATCTGCACACCTACAGTAAATACACTTAAACATGTTTAATAATATTAACTGTTTATGTTAAGTATCGTAAGATTTACAGTTTGTATGAAAAATCTTAGGTTCGGCCTTTTCATGATAATAAACATACATTAGCTGAAAACAAATTAGCAGGACTCACACATAAGGAAGGGGTCAGGTGGATGAGCAGGCATTGAAATAAATGTTTTTGTTAGATTACCAAAGTTTAAATCTCCCTGCAACAGTATGCTTCACAAGTAAAGAAGAAAAAATGCAGAGAAATCCCGTATTTCAGTGCTTCCAGCTGAGACACTCTATTTGCTCTATGACTAGGAATGAGTTCCACCTCCTGGAGCTACACACCTGCTTTCCGGTGCATGGCAAGTCACAGCTCCCCAATCCACTGAAAGCGGGATAAGGCAATGCTCAGTTTTTGCCCCCTAAAATTTCCAATCAAGCCTGTTTCAAGCGGGTGGCCTTCAGCAAAATGGGTGTGCACTGTTTATGAGATTATGACAGTGATGAGCAGGGAAGTGATCACTTTAGAAGCCATATAAGACAATTTCAATCATATTCGCTCTCTTTTAGGAGCTTGTCATGGTATTAGAGCATTACTTCAAAATGCACACTAAGTGTGTCAAACTGGCATTGTTATGCTCAACAGATGTTTTGGAAGCATTTGAAGACGAGCAAGAATATGTGGAAAATTTACTGTACAGGTAGTCAGCTGCTCTCCTTTTCATCCACTAGCCCAGCACGATGCCCCTAGAAAGCAATAACCCAGGAATAGGGAACAGCAAAACAAAAGGAAACCAACAAAGTCAAGTGCAGACTCTGACTCTTCTCAGTTTACGTGTCAAAATACAAAAGACAGATGGAGATGTAAGAAGAAAAATCTCAACACTGTGTGTATTGCATGCGCTACTTCTGACATAACCCATGTACCCACACGCCCAGTTTTTCACCAAATTGCAGGAAACAAAGCCAGTATTAACGTGTATTTTTAAGGAGCAATGCTGAAGTGTGCAATTAACATGGAATAAACACAGGTTACATACAGAAACTACTTATACTTGTCTAACTGTATTGCAGTAGCTCTACAGGATCTGCCCTGTAAACAGTAAGTATATAATTTCCATTTTTTTTAGTAGCCCATTTGAATCAATATTTCCCCCAAACATATTTTTTACCAACCTATTTCAAACTATCATTCACGTAATCAAACAAATCTCTTAACTTTTATATTTCCTTAAGGATTATTTCACTCTTTTTCTTTCTTTCCTTAGTTTTCATGTTGCTGTTCCATTGCTTTCCTATGTTTGCCCTTCCTTATCTTCAGTTCTGCAGTCCTTGACAACTAATCCTGCTGTAGTTATACAAGCAATTCTCTCTTCTGTCCTGTCTCCTTTTCCAGCCTTCCAGTTGGGTTTTAATTTTATTACAAATTTTCTTCTTCTGTCCTTTTACTTTTCTGAAATACAAGCTCTAGTTTAAAATAAAAATTTTAAAATTACAAGCAAACAGGAAATCACACACTAACAGCTTCATCAGCTATGCAATTTTGCGACAATTAAAGCAGCTTTATTTTCTGCCCCTCTCTTTTTCTCTATTGGATTGTATTCATAATGTTTCACACTGTTTGCAGAAAGAACAGTATTTTCCTACTTTTTCTGCAAGACACCCAGTATACACTAGGTACTGCAGAAAGGATAGAACAATGCAGATAATGAAGTGAAAAGCGTCTTCCTTAGTTACTGCCTTTCAGAAAAATCAGGGACAAAGAAGTTGCTTATGTGTATGATCTCTGCTTTTTTCACTTGTCACTTTGAGGAAGACACGAATAAAAGTATAAAACGGGAGGAAGAAAACAGGAGATTACACAATAACTAACCTCAAATGAAGTCAGCAGTAAACCTCACACTGAGTTCATGACAATTTGGCTATTGTATTATTTATGGACATTACTGATGGATATTATTAAGGATGTGACTGGAGACGCTCCTAAAAGCAGATTAAGTATTGGAAATACTTAACATCTGCTTTTCAAAAATAACAATGGCTACTTCACCTGCTCAGCAGCTTTGGGGCAAAGGTGGGTATGGCTGGACTCTGATGTAGCAGATCCTTTCCAACCAGGATTATTCTGTGATTCTGTGAAGGGGGAAGAGCTGGCCAGGATGATTTTGATACTGTTTATAGTCTGCCGTATCACTTTTAAAAGGCATTACAAAGATCCTGAAGTCTTATGCCAAACAATGATGTTCACTATAACTCAACAGAGTGGGTTCTGATATTAATCACTACTTGGCATATCATGATAGACACGATTCATAAATAGATGCGTAATGACTATGACAGTTAGCTAACAAATTAGATTGTTTGCCAGGATCAAAACTAAATTAACCCATTTTTCTTCAATACTCGTCTGATTTTAAAGAAAGGATTAGAGTCCTACAGAAGAATGAACTAACTTCTACGGAAGTAGATGTTAAACCAACTTATTTTTCATCGGCAAATTTGGGCAGAACAGTAAACCAAGCTGACAGAATTTCTGTTTGCACAGGTAATGGAAAATGTAGTGACTAATAGTGACTGTAAAAACCCAGAACAATCAGCACAGAAAATATTGGGGATTTTCTTTCTCTTTTCTTTCTTTTATGATAATAGATTACATCTAATACAAACGAAAAAGTTAACTGTATCACTCTCCTTCGCTCAAAAAATCTGAAAGTCTGATAGCTTAGTAACTACGTGAGACAGCTAACAATTCTTGTCAGCCACGTGTCCAGGGAATAAATAACCACAGATAATATTTATTCTATTCTGGAGACATAGCCATAACATTTTCTCTTTTAGCCAAATCCTGGACAAAGCTATAACAGAAACTCAGACTGTGTTACAGCTAAAGATACTCACTATAAAAAAAACCAAGGCACAGTTAATATATCCACAGAACAAAAATGTCTCGTGAATTGTCCTTATGCTGCCAGACACTTTTTAGTTCCTACCAGAAAAGATTTGACCAAAGATAAATAACATCAGAAAAATTACAGTATCTCTCTTGATAAATTCTAAGTGAAAGCTTTCAAGTGAGTCATAAAGCATTTTAAGAACATAAATCCCTGTGGTGTAGCAGTTAAAAGAAAAAAGGAAGAAGAGGAAAGAAATCTTGTTAACTGATTTCTGACAATTAGATGAAGGATAATCAAAAGAGCTTTAAACAGATATATAACATGGCACAAAAGTAGCAGCACTAGCCATCACTTCTTGAATTTTTATTTTTAGCTCTGTTTAAGCCTGTAAGGTCTATACCTTGTCAAAATCAAACAAAATCCCAACCAAACAAAAAAAAATGAAGGGAAGAAATAAAATTTCTGTCTTATATCAAGGTCAAAATGCACCAATGCACACTCAAGATTTCATCTCCTCTCTGGTCTGTCAGACGTACTCTTGTGTTCTTTCTGTTCCTATTCAGGTTAGGGCCTTTTTTTGGACAATGATTTTCTGTTCCTGTACAGAAAGAAATTCTAGAGACTGGAATAATATCAAACATGATTATCTGTACTTATTAATACTCAGAAATGATGGATATACCTCATTTCTATTAAACTGTAAGGAAGTAACACTTTTGTATGATTAAAAAAGTTGAAGAAATAAAAGCCCTTGCATAAGTTTGTCAAACAAAAACACCCTAAAGGATGCTTATTTTGTTATTAAAATAAACATTTGTGTATCACACATACCATGTAATAACACATTTCAACTACTTTAGAAAGCAATACTTTATCCTGACTGTAGTGAATCAATCTCTAAAGCAAGTCTTTGACACAAGAATTTGAACTCATTTCAGCAAGGCAGATGCAGCTGCACTGACTAACTTGCAAAAAATCAACCAACAAAAGAGCCCCAAACCATCCCGTATTCACCCCTCCATAAGCAACAATGCCAAACATTTTTACAAGCCCATACAACAAGTTGTTTTTATTTTCAGAACAGTTAACCCTTTAAGGAAGAAATAATTAAGCAGAAGTTCTTTCCCTACTGCATGTTATTGATCCACAGGGGTTTTTTGAATTCCACTGTTGTCAGAGACATTGAAGCATGCAAACCATTCAGGCCATGGAAGAACAGAATAGCATTTTCTGAACATTTTAAATGCTCTGCAACAGACATTGACTGAGTTGATGTTTTCACAGTATTAGTCAGAATCACAGAATAAACATAAAAAAAGAACGCTGCAACATACCTGTGTGACCATGCTTTGTATGTACGTGGTTGGATGCTGCTGCTTTTGCTGAACAGCACTTTCTATTGCTACTTTCGCTACAGTGCTTGGATCCGCTCCAGCTGGCACAGCAACCATAGTTGCACTGCAACCAGCATTGTTGGGGTCACTGATTGTAACAATTCTAACTCCTACTTTATTTGGAATTCCTGGAACAGTTTCCCTGTCATTATCCTCTGCTGGCCTCTTTACAGTTTTGCATTCTGCTGTGCCATTAGTAGACCGAACTTCAGACGACAGGGTAGACTGGGACACTCTAGGTCCTGAGTGTGGAACTGCTATGATTTGATGCCCCTGTATAACAGAGGCTGTAGATTGTGGAGAGACAACTACACTTGGGCGTTGCTGAGGCACATCTGAATTCAAACTTGAAGCTAGAGGTCCATTAGGTAAATCAGTGTTGGTACCACTAAGTTGCTGGGTTAACAGTTTTGCAGACTCCTGTGTACCGCTTACAACAGGTGAACTACTCAAAGTTAATACAGGCCCATTAGAAATCCTTTCCCCTTGATCACCTTTGGCAGTATCTTGCTGAGTGGCATCCAAATTCCCTTGTTGTTCCACTGAAGATATGTCACCATTTCCTACATGATTGGAAGTTTTGTGATTTGGAATGTTTTTGCTCAAGTGAGAACCATCTCCTTTGTCAAAATCACAGATTCCATTAACTAGGGGCTTCTTCAAATCACTTTTAATTTCCTGTGTGTCCATTTGTTCAAAATTCTGCTTTCCAGGAGCTCCATTCTCACCCATTTCTAATGATGGCCCATTACTGACTTCTGAGCACTGAGTGGCCTCATTCTGAGTTTTCCCTGAGTTAGAAGGAGGTAGACTGGAGTCACTATACTTTCTCCCATTTAAAAGACTTCCCACCTGCATTTCATTTTCTTTTGCATCCCCATTGCTGGTGTTTGCAGCTCCTCTTCTACAGGAAGGATTCTCCATAACTTCAATTTTACGTTCATGAATGTGTAAACCTGTTGCTTCCTTCGCTTCTTCCTCCTTTTGGCAAATTATTTTATCACCTTTGAACGGGGGAGCAGCAGTACACTGTGATTGTCCAGCTGAAGGTGCTTGAGTAGGTGGAAGTGTCTGCACCTGTAGCCCAACTCCTGTCTGTGCTCCACTCACTGCAATTCCTGCTGGAGCAATGATCTGAGTTGTGTTTCCCTGACTCACAGTTGCAGTAGCAAAACTCGTATTTGGCACAACTGTTATCGTAACCTGGTTGCCAGTAGTCCCTTGGAAAATAGTTGCTGGGCTGTTTGAGATCAACTGACCTGGCAATATCTGTAAATTTGAAATGGGTACTGTTTGCACTGCCCCTTGGGGTTGGATTCCACCTGGGACCAGCTGAACATTCTGCTGTCCAACTAGCAGCTGCTGAGCTGGAGACTGTCCTTGAACCCCAAAACCTGGTGCCTGGTTATTTGCCATCTGATACACAACCTGAGGGCTAGGAGCTCTTGCATTGTTAGGTGGAGGAATCTGTGGAGCTGGAAGTATAAGCTTCCCCCCTGGAGTTGAGGGGCCTCTTTTTGGGAGAAGCAGCTGCTTTATCAGACTAGACTCACCAGAGTTAGGCTGGCCAACTCCTGTATTAGCTTGTTGTGACTGAACCTGCATTTGTATCGGTTGTTGTACCTGCTGCTGTGATGATGCTGGTGAATGCTGTTGCTGCTGCTGCTGCTGCTGCCTCTTTACAGAAAGCATCTGGCTGACAGTAGGAGGGGGCCCTTGTGACTGAGGAGTGGTAGATGAAGATGACATAACTGTAGGGACTTGATTATTTGTAACTGGACCTGGGGATGGTGAAGAAGATGGAGTAATGCTTGGCTGTCCAGTCAACTGGACAGTTTGACCAGCTGGATTAGCAAGCACTATTTGATGAATGGCTGGTGCATACGTTTGACCTTGCTGAGCTGGCTGACTTACAATCACTACACTTTGCTGGGACGGTGGTGGAGTCTGCTGCTGTTGCTGCATCGGCTGCTGTACCACGGCAGGTGAAACTTGCTGAGATGGCAGAGGCTTTGGTGCAATATTCTGAAACCCTACCCTAGACGTTGGTGGGTTTTGGACACCTGCAATTGTAACCACCTGCCCAGCCGCTACTTGGAAATTCTGAACTGTGGTGGCTGAAACAATGTTAGATGCAGAGGTGGTGACGTACTGCTGTGGTGCTATGATGACTGTATCTTGTTGCTGGTTACCAGCAGAACACTGTGGAGAGGATGTCTGGCCAGGTTGTGATGATGTGCTGATTAGCTGTTGACCCTGTGAAACTGCTGAACTGCATGCTGGTATGTTTTGTACTCTGCCAAATATATGACCCTGAGGTACAGCTTGCTGAATTACCGTAACAGGAGTGCCTGAAGGTATCTGTCCCGGTACCACTGCATGCAGTGGAGACTGTTGTTGAATTACAGGTTGATGGTGAAGCAGTGTCTGAGAACTAACAACAGTAACAGATGGTTGTTGTCCTGTAGCGCTGTGATTTTGATTAGAAGCTTGTGGTGCTCCTCCCACAGCAATAGGAACAGGAACTGCAGACTGGGGAACCGAGCTCTGTATTACTGTGGCCTTCACTACTTCACAGGGTATCGGACCTTTACTCTGTATAACAGTCACTGGAGCATTCTGTTGCTGCTGTGCATGAATACAAGGATTCTGTGGAATTCTAGAAACAGTCTGTGCCACAGTATGAACACCTTGAATTGGAAAAGACATCTGTGTTGCTGTCAAAGTTGAAGATTGGTTAATAGGAGTCCTCTGATAGTGATTTCCTACACCTGGTAGCCCATGTGGGATTCCTGTTGAAATAAAGACAGTAAAAGTTTGGAAGCAAAAATTGTTTCAAGACACATTAACATATTTTTTTTTAAATCCAACTGTAGAGTTTGTAATTTCAGATGAAGCACTATCTCTTCTCAGTTATACTGCATCTAAATTAATGATGCACAGCACTGCTAGTTTGCTGACTGGCAAGTTTATGGGCTACATGTCAAATATTAGAATGGCATCCAACTCCATACTGCAGTACATTATTGAGCAAAATCAGTGAAGACATGTAGCCCTGATTTCCAACACTTTCAGATATGTTTGGCCTTTACTGTTATTTCAGACTCAATGCAAAATATTTAAAATTTTATTAATTAAAAAACCTGCTGGTGAAGGAGTCGAAGACAAATCAGGAATTGAATCAACCCGGACAACTGGGGTAGACGAAGTTGGTTGCTGCTGATAGTACATCTGAATGGGAAGTGGTATAGCTCTCCTTTTCACTCCTACCACGTGTATATGTGCTTGACCATTGTTACTGGGATCTTCTACTCTCTTCACTGTATGATTTGGAAAGACAGTTCTGCCAAATACAACACAAATCCATGTTAATAAACACAGTAACTCAACTCTCTGTATTTTTTATAACTGTTCTTATGTGCAAAGTAACTGCACTAATGCCTACATCTTCGCAGGATTCTACAGGAACATCTAGGTGTTCATCACTGAGTACTGTAGCAGGTCTACCAAATGGTTGTCCAAGATCTCATATAAGTGTAGTAGAACCTACACTAGCTTCAAAAACTGGAGTAGTTAAAAGAACTATAAACAGAGAAAGAACCATATAAAAGATCCTGAAACACACATTTTAACAAACTAAATATGTTTCAGTTTAAAAACTGATGTCTTTCAAACTCAATGTACTTCTCTCAAAGCAAGCTGAAGCTACAGGCTAATACTGAGCACATATATTGCATTTTTACTGTTACAGGAATTTTTCTTACCGCAGACATTTGTAAAATCCAGTTGATGTTAGGATTCCACCTCGAGCTAATTTACTACAGGTAGAGAGGTATTCAGAATACATTTCTGCTCGAGAGACTGAACAATCAAGATTCACCTCAAAATGTGCATTCAACCTGAGGATGAAAAGATAAACCATTAAGAAAAATAAGAGTAGAAGGACTGTTAAAACACTCCTGTATCACAGAGACTTTTGACACTTGATACCAACAAGGAAAATAGCATTTTAGTCTATCTTTTTGCCAAATATGTTTTCTATACTTTTTCCTTCTCACTGCTTAAGATTTAACACATGCAGCCAGCTTTACATGCAACAAGTTATTTACATGCACAACTTGTAAAATATTCTCTATGTAAGCCTTTTCTGTTTATTCAGAAAAAAAACCCCATAAATATAATGCATTGTTTGGTGACATCTTTTCTTTATAGTTCTTAATGATTCTACTTAAGCAAATGAAGGACTGAATCCTAGCTTATTCTTCACAAGAAATTTCTACCAGAAGTCAGCATTTGTACCAAAACCAAGGTTTTCTTAACTGACATGCTAATGCAGTCCCACTTTTAAATACAAGCAAGAGATCAGAGATAGAATAACAATCTCAATCCTGTCACTCCTATAGAGATAGGAAGGCAGAAGAGAAATTGCTGGGATTCTAAGAGTACACAAACAAAACACAAAACACACTTCTACTCCTGAAGTTCCACAATACACAGATATCAGTAAAATCCCTGATCAACTTGTTCTGCCTTACGTTCAGTTTCCAGGGAAAGAAAGTACTTCTATCTCCTACAGAGTCTTCACAAGAACACAGACCATCCAACCCCCAACCAGCAAGGTGTGACAGAAGAAAACATTTTCTGTGTCAGTTTATTTCTTCCTGAACCATTATTGAATCCCAGAGCCCAGGTCATTCCCAAGAGCAAATTAAAGTAACAACTCTCATACAATGCTCAAATACGAGTACCAGAACACAGGCTCAGACAGAATAAAAGCTCTTTTAAATTATCAGGATTTGCTATAGGGTGCTAACATTTTGCAAACTACAATGTATTCTCCTTTGTAGAGCCCTACACTTCCAGTATAATCAGATTCTTCAAAACAGAAAATGCAAACAATTACATTCTTTAAATTGCATTCTGTCCCAACCAGTGAAAAGAAAAGAAAGTATAACATTCTTGCTCCTGCAGTTGAGTTACAATTTTATTATTATAGTTGCGTGTGTTGCATTGGGCTGTCACATTATCACTGGTACCAGCAAACTGAAGATACTCAGGACTTAGAATGGTGAAATGGGAGCTGACACTTTACTGTCACATGTATTTATCTTACAAAGACTCTACTCAAGCTAAGCTGGCTAATAATATATCCAAGGAAGGACAGTTTCAATACATTGCCTTCCTGCTATTTCCAAGAGACACGAACTTTTCTAAATTCTGCCGCTAAGATTTACTCATTTTCCCACTTCTCACAACAGGAAGCAATGACTAAATCACAGCATGGAAATTTACATGAATGTAAGATGTTAGCAGTGATGAAAAAGCTCTGAAGAGGCTACTCCTCTGATCTCAACTTGCCTTTTTTTTTGTTTGGCAGTACAGTTAGCATTTAAGGAAAACTTTCAGGACTACATGTTAAATTTTATTTTTCAGCAGCTGATAGATATATACAGTATCAGAATAAAACAAGACATTCCAAATCTTTCTGATATAATGCTCTATGGATGGTTCCATGTTTGCTGTCATTTTAAGGTATCAGTAGGTACCATGCTGTGTGATACTTGGTTTAGCAGCTGAAACTTCTATTTTACATTTTATACAGAGTAAAAAACACATCTACAACTTTACTGCCAAAAGCCAGATGTCTAGTGCTCTCTATACTCAACAGAGAGAAGGAGGACCAGAAGGTAGTCTGTAATCTCATCAGAAACCAGGTTGATGAAGGCAATCAATTTTAGTATTGGAGGCATCTCTCATTCCATTAATTTCAAAAACTAAAAAGCTATGTCTACAAAGGGCTAGAGACTGACTTGCAGATCCCTAAACTGAGCTGCAGTAATTCCATCTCTCGGATGTTTAAATGTCTGAATGTGCAATTTTTCAGACTTCCAGCAGTGCATATTAATAACACTTGTCAGTGTGTGAACAGAAGTATGGGAACAACTTCAGCTGATCAACAAGAATCTGCAACATCATCTCCAATCAATCAAAACATTGACAGAAATGCAAGTAAAACTTTATCATGAACTAAAGCCCTAAGCTTTGACAAATTCTACCCACTTTATCTTCAAGGGCCTTATGTGATCGGTAAGACAAAATGAGTTGTGAAGCAGCAGCAGCAGAAGAGTTCATCAGGAACCAATTAATACAAATATTTAGAATGTGAGTAGATTTCGAGAAGTCAAATAGTTCAGAAAGATCACTCTAAGTTCACATAAGAATCACAGGCAGAATAGCTTTTCTCTGAAATATGCAATATAACAATATTAGCTGAAAACAAGAGAAAATTTGGATAGAAATATGCTTTCACATTTTAACTTGTTTTGAATTCCACAATATAACATGAGTTTTGCAGGGCCTTGCTTCACGATTTGATAACTACTTTTATTGTAGTGCAACAATACAGCAACATTTTACCAAGCAACACACTCAGGAAACAGATAATGTGGCCTGACAATTTCAAAACTAAATAAAATCAAGATTAGTATTAAAAATAGAATTAAATTCTGTTCTAAGTGATAAAACAGCTATATCAACTCTTAGAGAGAGTGAATATTTGGTTGAAGGGTTTTTTTCATACTTCTTCAAAGCAATGCCAAAACGGTTTTGATTTATCATTTTCAGAAAAAAATAGACAACAGTAAATGGCAGTAAGCTAGAAATTCTGTGACACATGAATAAAAGAGTGTAATAAAGAAAAGGAGTAAATAAAAACTATTTGAAAAAGACCATATACTTACCACTGACATGCAAACTTCTCACTGTCTATTTCTACTATTCCTGGTGGTGGAGTAACATGTGGTGCTGTCCTAGATGCTGTGGGGAATGAGGGGGGAAAAAAACCAGAACTTGCTAAAATTATTTTTGTTCTCCTGAATGAAGCACTTCATGACTATCATGGGTACAGTTTCTCCTGTGTTTGTAAGCAAGGATACATCCAACTAAGGCAAGTCACAAGCATGCCACTAAGTAGGGCACAGATTTGCACCACAAGTTACCAAAGTGAGGCAGGGCATGCTAAGGTGACAGTCACCACTCAAGTGCAACCATTACTTCAGTACTTAGCTTCCAGACTGACAAGCACAACCCATGGATATCTCAGTACTTTAGAGCACTGAGTTAGAGCACTGAGCACGGTTTCAGTGTTACACAGTACTCCACCAGAACAGGCACAAATACACCACATATTTTTTTGCAATTTCTAAGTGGAAGCAAATGTAATGAATTCTGTTGTGATGTCACACTAGTTCATTCTATTCATTATTGTTCATCCCCTTAGTCACATTTTTTCACAGTTACTTTCACTGTGGTTTCTGCACCCATTCTTTACACAATACACTTTAAGACATTCAAGCCAGTGCCTGGTATAACGATTCTCTCTCTATTTTGTCCCAGAACAGCTATGTTTCATCTTGTACACTTGGGGCAATTGTGCTTTTATTTGTAAAGACAGAAAGAGTTACACATAGGCAATTCCTCCTCCTAATAATAGCTGTGTAATCAACTTCCAAAATGCCAGTATTTAATTAAAAAACCCTGCAAAAAGTAATTATAATTAAAATTTACTTTATATTAAGAAAACACTTTTCCATCTTTAAACAACAGTTAAATTTTGGTTCACACTACAATGAGCTGTTAGGCAGCTCAATAGAGGCAGGATTCTGTGTGTCTTTCATTAAATACCATTTATTATTGACCAATAATGTTCTGTGAAAAACACAACACAAAATGGACATCTGATTCTCTGCAAACTGTGGGGATAATTTAGAATGGATAATTTTCACTGAAAAAGTGAAAACTGAAAGTTATGTGCACTCCTTGTAAGTTTACAGACTAGCAGCTAAAGAAATAGTAAGATTCTTTCTAAGCTTGTTTCACAATATTTTTGTTTAATGTAGCTTTATATTTGTTTTGTAAACAAGTTTCTGACAAATAAACTGTATACTATGCATAATACTACACTTATGTAAATTTATCACAACCTAAGAAAGCAAGATTCAAACCATGTAGGACATGCTGTATAAGGGTATGTTCTCATACAGCAGTACTGACCTGGGACACCTGCTGCATGGGCCTGTGAAGAACCATGATCCATTACTTGTGGTCTGACATCAGGTATTCCTTGTTGGGTAACACACTGATGTTCAATGAGTTTTACAGCAGTAAGTGCATCAGGTCCAAACATCTGAATGTCCATAGAAACCAGACACACTAATGTATCTAAAGTATTAAATGTAAAACCAACAATGACATTAGGACAAGACAAATGGACACTGCCGAGACATACCGATTTGCTTTAAGATTTCTGTGTGTGGAAAGAAAACAAGACTCTGCATGCTTCTGTAGATTTATTTTACATACACTCACAGTTCCTGGCACTAAAAAAAACCACCCAAACCCTTCAAAGCTTCCCTAGTTGTCAGCACCACTGACTTATTAAAGACACAAAGAATACATTTTAGTAAAACTTCCTATTCTAAATATCCATCCATAAGTTGCATACACACGTTATCAACCACTGAACATGATATATTTTTAAGACTTTTTTCCTACATAAACAGATTTTACTTCTCCCTTACCTATGCTCTTTTCTACTTTAGCAATCTTTGAACAGGCCACTTCTCCCATTTCTGTGAGCATGTAGAGCACCTCCAGCGCTGAGATTACAAGCAGCACATCTGGTAGTGTGAGATGACATATGATCTCTTTATATGATTCTTGATCTACATACTCGCAAATTAAGACACCATTATCTTCAGCCTTACAAAGATTTGCCAAGATTTCCATGCCTGAAGAACGAACACAAAGTAGTTTTAAACAGCAGTAATTATGATTCTAATACAGCAATGAGAACAGCTAGAAATCTTACCTCTCATTTTTAAAAATCTGTCCCTTGACATAAGGCATTTTGTAACAGTGTGAAACATTAGATGAGTAGTTTTGAAATCAACAGGATCCAAAAGAAGCTATGAGAGAGAAAAAAATATCTATAATTAACACTACCATATAGTGTTAATGGCTCAAATCCTTAAATTCCTTAATTTACTTATCAAAACATAAGATTCAGAAGAGTTTAAATGCAGTACACACATAAATGACACCTGTGCTTTTTATTACAGCCAGCATTTTGAGATTCCCTCCTCTTTTTCTGCTCTGAAGTAGCAATCTCATGTACACTTTCCAGTGCTCATAGTCTCACAATAAGAAAATTAACATTGGTCCTAGACAGTCAACAGTATGCACAAACACATTTCAATATCCAAAGTGCAGAACTTAAGTAACAATAAACATTCCTTTCCAAATACTATCACAGTCCATCATTCTGCTTCTACCTACTTCTGTTTTCACAACATGTATTTGGCATAAAATGGAACTTAAGAGATTCAATTTGAACACAAGGAAAAAAAAATTTCACAGTGAGGATAACAACACTGGCACAGGCTGCCTCAAGAGGTTGTGGAGTTTCTGCCTCTGGAGACACTCAAAACCAACCCAGATGCGTTTCAGTGTGACCACGTCTAGGGGAACCTGCTCTAGCAGAGGGGATTAGACTAAATGATTTCCAGAGGTCTCTTCCAATCCCTTCCATTCTATGATACCTACCTACAAAACGTGTGTAATTTATCTGCACAATGAAATAACATACTGAAATAGCGTACTATTGTATTTAAACCTCCTTGAAAAGGAGGCTTGTGTGATTCACGGCAGGTATACGCAATAGCATGTGACTAGCTTACTGGTGCTAATTACACACACCATAAAATTCTCTGCCACACCTTTTCTCAAATGTACTATTTTGAAGTTTTAAGGGTATAATCCTAAAGCAAAGCAGCTAGCATACAGTCTGCAGAATTTAACTTCCCACAAAGAAGAAAGGAAACTGAAAATTATGCATTGTTAATATACCCTGTGTCTCCCTACACAATCAACACTCTTTATGTTATTCTATTTTGGCAAACTGACACATACAATCTGTATTTTTGTTTTGGCTCTGAATACTTGTTTTGAAATAACTATTCACACATTCAGAGAATAATGTAGATCTTGTTACATCCAATGATCAAGGCAAAGTAGTAATTAATTTAATTAACACTAAATTAATGCTTTTATCAAATCCTATCTTAATTGTTCTGTTTTGAAGCACATTACCTCTGCTGCAATATTTCCCAGGGTGTCAAGACCCAACTGCCGTAGTGAAATAAAGTGACTATGAGCAGAAAGCAGCAGGAACCGAAGACAAGTACGATTAGCTGCCAGAAGTTTAACATTTCCCTCTTCAAACGAAAGATTACGTAAAATCACTGCGATTTGAAGCACCCTCTGCCCTTCAATATCATTAATGCCCAATTTGCGAGGCGGATGGAATAATGATTCCCAAATCCAGTCTTCTGATTGAATATCTACAAAGTAAAAATAATAAATTCTAGTCAGTCCTCTGCTGCATTTACCAACACAAACGTATTAAAATGAGTTAAAATGTCTCACCTTGAGATTTGCTTCTGTCAGAAATTAGATCACGAACTTCAGTATCCTCAACAATATCCTTCCAAAACTATAGAAAGAATTAAAAACACATTTAATTTCTAGGTGATTCTATTCCTATAAATATTAATTTTATTTCTATTACATTAAAATATTGAAAAAAGATTTTTTGGTACAATTTCCTAGTACCTTCATTCCTCTAATACTAACTACAATTTTTTCACTTGTTGTATGCTATGTGAGATGCTTGCTACTTTACATTAAGAAACTCTTCCCTTCAGGCACAAGTATGCATCACACAATACTAGCCATCACAGAAGTACTTTGCTGAAGCACATACTGAAACTACATTGACAGTTTTCCACAGAGAATTAGGAATACAGCCATTACAAGTGGAAAAAAAAGTACAGTTAATCTTCCTTCACCTCCTCCAAACAGTGAACTCCTAAAGCAGAAGATAGTAACTCTTCCCAGTTTCAGCAGATCTCAGACTCCTGCTGGAAGTTCAACAGTCAGATTTCTATCTGGAATGCTTTTTTAAAGCTTATGAAATGTCTTCCACACCATCATAAATCAATGAAAAGAGAGAAGCAACAACCACCATCACCAAAACACTTTCTAAATATAAACAAAACAAAATGCTTCAGCAGACTGGAATTCAAATTACTCTACAAATACATGGCCTGATCTGCAAGTGCTTGTTGTCACTAGTCTTGTTGAAATTCAAGAATTAATCAAGGGATTAAGGTTTGCAAGCTAATAAAAATACTAATGTACATCATTGTGCATATAAGTGTCATGCTATATTCATTCTAATATGTACAGTATCACAAAAATACAAACACTCCTTTAACTAATAAAAGCTTCTACATTCCTTTGATTCACTAATGAAATACAGCTCCTCTTTTGGCTATGATCACAAATAAATCTGGATAAAAAGGCAAGGATGGGAAGTACAAACAGCTGAACAGCAGGACAAATTTTGCTATGCAAATATAATTACTAAATTACAGCATTCATACCAAGCTTGACACTACTACTTTCTTGAAAAATACAATACTAAAGAATTTCTAAATTGGAAGGGAAATAATTTTATTTCCCACTGCAACACTGCTAAATGACATCCAAGCGCTGTTCAGTGAAGAGGCTTAACTTGCACAGAAAAGATTACCTCATTTTAGTGAAGACAAGAACTTCTCACTTTGTGACAGATATTTTTCTAATCAATACTGAGGCTACCATCAAAAGCCATGTAAGATAAAGGTACATAGGTACAATTTGCAGAATGTACTTGATTTTTAGCTGCCTTTACTTTTTGAGGAGCAGACTATTTATGGAAGAGGCTTCAGTCATTATTTTCAAAAAATGTACCAGTCAGTACATACTTTCCTATAGAAGATTTCTTTTTTGGGGGAAAGTAATGAATGCAGCAAGCCTTCACATTTCACTCCTACTTAAAAGAAAAATCCATGAAGTTTTTCAAGACCAGTTGTTTAATCAGTTAAGGATTTCTTTTTTTTAAAATTCAATATTGAGCAAAAGTACCTAAAGATTGTAACCTGAATTTGTTTGGAAGAGGCTGATGTCAATCACAATAAATTGTTAAAACTGCTGTCACATGTTAAATGTTCAAACAGCATCACCACATTTTGCCTGGTAAGTACTAAGCATATAGTCCAAAGTGAAACATTTAAAAATCTTTGGCAATATAAAGTCATAAAGCTGTTGATTTTTCTCCCTGGAAGGCCAGTCATTGTGGACATAGTCTCAAAGGGCTGCAAAATGAGGATTTAAGTTTTTTGCAGATGAAGAAACTACACGCATTGCTAAAGACAAGGTACTATGGCTAAAGACGAAGGCAGGAATACATCATACATCTTGCTTAAAACTCACAAAATAAAGATATACATGCTAGTTGCTTGAACAACTGAGAAAGTCTCCCCTTCCTAAAGGAGCAGTCTATCAAGCAATGCTAGTTGTCAATTCAGGTGAGTTTACCTTTTTCAAAAAAGAACAGACAATGGCTCCTTTCTGTAAGTTAAAATAAGAGAGACACCAAGGCACCAAATAAAGTTTACTGGCACATAACTGTTATTCTTCAAATTGCTTCATTATACAGTCATGCTGTGAGCGTAAGATGCTAACCACTCCAACTTGAGAATTCTTGCCTCAGGATTAACTAAAGCATATGCACGAGCCCTGTTACCTACGTGAAGCACACCAGAATAATGTGCGTCCCCCACAGCCTCAGTTCCTCTGAGTTCTAGAGATCTGGAAAGGCTCTTAAAGCTCTAAGGAAGAGAATCTGCAGGTTAGGACAAGAATATGCAGCAGACAATACAACTTCAAAAGCAACAATTTAAAAAAAATACATATTTTTTTCTCTTGAGGGTTTATTTCTATATACAGGAGCACTGTGGGTGACAATGCTCACCAAGAACACTGCTTTACCTGCGTAAGTGTCCCAGAGTCTTTTGCTTGCGCAAAACTAGGTTTGCATTCCCAAACCCAGCATCTGTCACAGGTGTTTCAGCAACCATGAAATGCCTACTGCAGTAGCAAACCAGGCTTCCTGTGAGCATTTTGCAGATTTTGACATTTCAAACTTTCTGCAAAAGCTCCAGCAAGATGATAAAAAAAAATTTAGAAATATTATCCTACATCCTCCTTATAACAAGCCAATAACTTAAAACAGCTTATCAGTACATAATGTGCTCAGGAGTCCAAGCAGCCAAGACACAAAATATTAATGTATTTTAGAGATGGACTTTCAATTGCAGTGGGATCAGGGTTTTCCAGGACGTTCAGCTGTTGACACGTATGTTGCAACAATGAATGTACAGACGGAAGCCTGTGACATGTGTATCACTACACTAAGCACCAAAATACCCGACACCTATACCATAGACAGCTGAGGCAAGCTCCTAGCCAAGAAAAGAGATATCTGTCTCTAATTATTTAGAAGGTGGACAACTTGCTCTCTGATTCCAACAAGCTATCTTCTAGCTGGCATACAAGAGTCAGCTGCCTTCCTCAGAAAAGTTACTGTTCTGATGAGGGATGACAAACACTTCAGAATAACACTTTCAGGCACTGCACATACATTCATGTAAGGAATTTAAAGAATGCGGTCAGTATGGCCTATGACAATCAACGTCTCAATAAAAATTATCAGACAGAAATTTTTTTTTAAAATGCATGGGTTTTGAAAGAAGTTATGACAAGCACATTTCAGATGACCCCCATATAAACAATAAAGCAGACTCAGTAGTGAACATGAGTTCAGCATCTTTCACCCAGAGGACTTCAAGAAACCCAAAAGCAGATTCCAGAACTCTTCAGTCCTTTTCAGAAAGAAAGAACAGAAGAAAAAGGTTCTTAACAAGATTTTCAGGATGGCAAACTTCCAATTCCTTAACTGGAATGATGAAATTTGTTAATTACAAATCCCCTTATATCATAGAAGCAAAAACTACCAATAAAAAAAAAAGAATTCCTAGTTGTTCTGAAGGTTATCCTTTACGATTCTGGGGGAATACAGATGTTTCCATGACAAACTGCACACCATAACAATGACCAGCCAGTAAATTTGAAAAAAATCCACCCAGTTCTTTTTCTAAACCCTAGGATTACCTACACGATCTTCATCTTGGACTTGTGAATAAAGGTGTTCAGATGTCTTAAGTTCATTCAGCACGAGCCTGCAACCCCCACTCATTTTACTGACAAAGAACAGGTTGCCCCAAATCACCTTCTTTTTCATTTAAACAGTCTGATTTGATCATTCTCAGTCTACTCAGCATTTGTTTCCTGCCAAAGCAGGAAAGATCCCTGAAAAGGACAGGGATAGGCAGAGAATGACAAGGTGGAAAACAGATTAAATGATCTATACACAATTCTATTCACAACCTGTTACAAGAGAATAACAAGAGAATAAAGTGATAAAAAAATTTTGTCTGTCCAAAGGAAAGGCAGAAGTGGATTTCCTACTTTTTGCTGAGTTGGCCAAGCTTTATGGGTAATCCCTTAAAAAATGTACTTATATCATGGAGGCAAGTGGAATTAAAAAAAAAAAAATCAATTTAACATCAATTTAACATTACAAGCAACTATTTAATCTCTCTATGAACTATGGATCGCTGCAATTTGTTTTCACATGTAGACAGGAATGAGAAAGAGAGCATGAAAAAACTGTGCTCTTTATCCATGATTATACCTAAAAATATATATGTTTTAGATATTCATAACATGCTGGTCATAGGAATATAAAGCTAAAGCTTGGAAGCAAACAAATAATGCTTGAATCCATGACATCCAGATGCTGAGAGATAACGGACAAAGGTAACAAATTTGATTCACATGCACAATGATCACTGCCAGCAACCAAATTCCTCTGGAAAAACATACACAGGACTGATTATACAGAACTCATTGGAAATCAGTTGAGCTATTTTACTGTCCATAAAAACAATGGACATAAGAGTCTATAAATGATATAATGTATGCTCACTGTTAAAGTTAGTCGCTTGACTGACCACTATGCGACAAGTAAGGTGACACTTCAAAAACATTTAAATGTGTAAGGATCAATTTCTCCACACTGTTATTAGAAAACTAAAAAAAATAAATGGACAGTACATGAAATTATTATGCTACTTTGCGTAAGTTTTATATGAGTTGGACAACAAGGTAAGAACTTCACAGAAAAAAAAAGGAAACCAGAAACAAAGCATTATGCAAAGAAATATAGACGGTAGAAAAGCCTGCATAAGCATGCATTTTGGTAGTCCATAGCTAGAAGAGGCCTCAAGAAGCCCAAGAACACGAAATCTAAAGTAATCTTTAAGTATACAGAAATGAATGGTGCATGAATAAATGTAAAGCAGTTATTCCTATACTACATCAGATGGTGGGTGGCTGCTTAAAATGTGAAAGAAATGCCTGGAAAAACAGCTACAATTTTTATTATCATTTACATGCTGTATAAACCTATTGTGTTCAATTCTGGGCCCCTCAGTTTAGGAAGGATGTCGAGGTGCTGGAAGAAGTCCAGAGAAGAGCAACTAGATTGGTAAAGGGTCTGGAGGGTAAGCTCTACGAGGAGAGGTTGATGGAGCTGCATCTATTTAGCTTAGAAAAGAGGAGGCTCAGGGGTGACCTTATCGCTGTCTATAACTACCTAAAAGGTGGTTATGGTCAGGCGGGGGTCGGTCTTTCTCCCTGAACACTGGCGACAGGACAAGTGATCACAGTTTTAAGCTCCATCAGGGGAGGTTTAGACTTTACATTAGGAAAAGGTTTTTTACTGAAAGAGTGATCAGATTTTGGGACGGGCTGCCCACGGAGGTGGTCAAGTCACCGTCCCTGGAGGTGTTTAAGATTAGTCTGGGTGAAGTGCTGAGTGGAATGACCTAGATGTTAGATGTTTAGGGTTACTTGGTTGGTTTTAGGTTGGACTGGATGATCTTTAAGGTCTTTTCCAGCCTCATCATTACTGTGAAACTGTAAACAAGTCACTCTTGAAATACGAGTTATACTTATTTGTGAGCCTTGCTAACATGCAGAAATTCAAAGTGAAATGAAACAGTTAAAGATAGGAAAGCTTCCAGAGTAGATAACAAAATATCTGAGCAGGGTGTCCTCAGAGCTTGGGGACAATGAAAGAAAACAAGACACAAGATGACTGGCTAAATGCCAGTTGTTTCAATCCTTAGCTAAGGACATGCAGTTGTTCCAGCTAAGTAGAGCTTTAAGCTTATTGGCAGCAGCAGGAAAAATCAGAAGGGAAGAAAGTAACAAATTAACATAGATATAAGTGATAACAGGAAATTCAAGTAAAATGATACTCAAATTCTGATAATTAATGGAACAAATTCAGTGACTAGCACAGACATCTGATTCAGTTTAAGGGGAAGCACTGTAGAAAGTGAGAAAATATGCAGCACTACAAGTAAGTAATTACATTTCTAAACTGTTTTTCATGATGCAGAAAGGATTGATTGAAGGGAAAAAAAAGCTTTTTTAAAGCTAATTGATTCCCTCAAAGTTCAGTATAAAGAAGCTCATCTGTTATTCATCTTCATCTCTAACTGGAATATTAGTACTGTTGGAGGGCAGAACTCAATAAGAAAGCTCTTTACTTGTAAATATGACATCACCAAACTAGCAAGACTTCTCTGAAAAAAATCACCATACCACATATGTAAAATAGAATGATTTTAAGTCAATATTAATGACCAGCAGAAATTAAATCAAAGTACTGGTGCTGAAACAATGGACAAATTTTTTATGGTAAAATAATACAGAACTCAAGAGTAGACCATATACCAAATACCTAATCTGTTGCAATTAAGAGAAACAATGGGTACCCAAAGCCTTATAAAACAACACTAACAGCAAAATGAACCCCTCCCTCAGAACAACCCTAACAAAGCCAAGAAGATAAAAATTTATAATATTAACACATTCAATAGCCATTTTATTAAATTTAGAACCATACAAACAATTTCTAAAATATCCAAACCAACAGATTAAAAAATCTCTACCCTGATATCCAAGTATCTCTTCTATAGCATGAAGCTTCCCTGATGCTTCCCCTGATTTCTGTTTTGACACAGACAAAAGCTGTAATACAAAATTAATTACTTCCAGTAGTACAGTCAAACATATAGTTGAAGAAAGATGTTCTGCAAAGTGTGGATTCTTGGCATTACAGATATCTTTAGATCTGGTGTTTCTGACATGCCTTCAGCAGTATTTCACTACTGAGTAGTACTATACATGTTGCAATGTTCAAAAATAGATCTTGGAGAGCATCCAAGTTTCTTACTAGTAAACCTTGCTGCAGTTACAGTGGTTCTACTTAACACCTCATTAAAAACACTTATC
Organism: Upupa epops; assembly: GCA_013397515.1. NCBI lineage: Eukaryota > Metazoa > Chordata > Aves > Bucerotiformes > Upupidae > Upupa > Upupa epops. The sequence continues at coordinate 22,662 of VZRI01012197.1, read as the reverse complement.
AGAACCATATGCCCTTATCTATCAGGATTAGTTACATTTATATAATTAATACACATAGAATAAATTAGAATTCTGTGTAATTTTAAATGTTTACAGATCTACACTTGGTACTTGCTGCTCGACATCAGCAACAGTCTGTGACAGTTTAGTACGAAGTCAATGCAGAAACAAACTAAAATACAACCAACAGTACTTCTGGACACACTTTTTCTTGGTTAGGGTATCTGGCAATGCTTATCATTTAACTAACTTGTCCCAAAACAAGAGTTACATAAAAACAAATTGAAAAAGCTCTTAAATACAGTGTTAAAAACCCCCTCCTAAATACAGTATATTTTTCTATAATACTGGTAACACATTTCAGTACATGAGATGACCAAGATGAGCAGAAGCCTACCTATGAATTTATAAGAAACTCAACAGCTTCACCCGTTTACTTAAAAAGCATATTTTATCAACATACACTTCAGCATAAAAAACATACATTATCAACGTACTCCCTTGTAACTTAACTACATGAATCACCAGAAATTCAACTTTAGGAAATTGTGTATCATAGCAACTATTTTATAACTTCAACCGTGTTTTATCTACAATACATTTGATGCTCTCATGCACTTCAAAATGCTCACCTTGAATAAGGAAGAGCATTTACATGAAGAAACTTTATTTGTATTTTTAACTCATTTTAGAACTTGTACAATAGATTATGCCCTCTAGTGGAAAGATAAATAAGCCTTGTGCAAAAATAGTTTGACTGAAACAAACCTGCAACATTGCTAACTTATTTAAATTTGTTGTATGCTTATATTATAGACTTATTTCTCATCATCCAGAATGTTCAAGAAAAATAAAAAAGACCAAAAAACCCCAATTCAGAATTGTTTTCTCTTGCTAAATACATTGGTCAGTTTTCCTTTTCCTCACACATATTAGTTTCCTTACAAAAAGAAATGTGGTATCTCTTTATTCATTTGACTCCACCTATTTTTTCTTAATAATTTTGTCCTGCTTAGCCAAACATTTTTGACAGCCATGATTTAGTGTCCTATTACATTTAAATCAAAGGAAAAAAGATGAGAGCAATTCTGAAGACATACGCTATTATATATGGTAATATTTTTAAAGGATTTTATACCCGCCATATGCAGTTAAAACTTATTTTAATAAATTTTAAATTACCTTGACAAAATCTCTATCAGTTTTCTCCTTCCATTCTTCTCCAAATACAGCAGAAAATGATCCTAAAGCTTTAAGCATAAAAAGCAGAATTCAATAAAACTTTTAAATTTAACATTTCTTTTTACTAATCTATATAACAGATTATTCAACAACATCTGCATAAACCAACCAAAAACTCTCTAGTCATTTGATAATGCAGTTTTAAAGTTTAAATTTAGAATAAAGAATGGACTAGCTTAAAAACTTTTCAGAAAATACATGGCAAATTTTTCTATAGCTGTTTTCCAGGAGTCAAGACAGCTGTACAAGTTTCAACCACATACCAGGAAATGTTTTCCATGTGCACTGTGTAAGCTGTAAACACGGCTTGTAGTAATTAAACAAATTCCCACTGATGCCTACATAGCAGTAACTAGTGAGATTTTGACAACATTCAACTGAAGTCAACATTTAACGAGGAAGCATAATGCATGTTGAGTGTTTGGTGGAGCCATTATCACAAATTGTGACCATCAGTGCTTGACTGAGTTGTTGCCTCTTTCAATCTCAATCAACCCAAAAACTACACTCTGTCTTGAATAGTTCTGTAATAAACTAGTAACACACTTAAGTTATACTTAAACATTTTGGTTCATGATGTTGTATTGCTTTAAACAAAATCTCAGTAGATGCTACAAATCTCACATGAAAAGATCACAGCAGCTTTCAACCCACAGTACAAAACAGAAACTTATACAGAACTGCAAACATAATATACAATATTCCCCTCAAAACTCCAGGGCTGCCCTATCATCTACCATCGCAAACTTCATGTGGAGCAAGAGGAAAAACCAAAGACATTTTTCTTGTTACCAAGAAACACTTCATTATGAATACTAACAAGGATAAAGGATAAAAACTTTAGACAGGCCAAATCTAAAAAACCCCACATTACATAAAATTAATCAGCTATCATTTAATTGCACCTGAAACTATCATGACAATATGTTCATACTGCCTCAACTTGCTAATTACAGGTTTCATTTAATCACCAAATCTGACAGGTTTACCTTCATTATGTATAAACTAAAACCATGTAAGTATTTAAAATTGAATTTCATTATTTAAAAGTAAGGAAAAAACATTTGTCACTTTCCTTTCCCGAATTTGCCCTCTTAGCACTCCTAGGACACTCCTTGGATTTATGCATGGGATGCAATCAGTGAGATAAAAATGAAATTTTCCGCAGGGAATTAAAACAGCAAGCCTCTTACATGCTTGTTATGGCTTTTGGCTTTACTTCACACATTTTTCAATATAAAAAAATAATAATACAGAGCAGCTATGGAATCCAGCCTGTGCTCAGGGTCAAAGTTAGTAACAAACAAAAACAGTGTAACAAAACTTGATTAAATTACGTGTATAAATTCTTACACTCTCAGAAGTTCCAAAAGAACAAGGGAGTGATGATAAACTGAAAAATTTAGACCAAGCATCCTAGAATGATTAACGTACTAGACTAAATTTCATGTTTGGCTTCCTTACAAATATTGTTACTGGGCTAATGATTTAACGATAATGGTTTAAAAAAACAAACCAAAACCAAAAAACAAAGCCCCCAACAAACAGCATACAACATACAATACTGATTCTTTCCTAGAATTTTCAAAAAATCTGATATAACATTCTATGTTTCTGCTTTTACATGCAAAGTATGTTTACACAAACATTATGATCTTTACCAGCAGATTTAAATGAACTTAGCTGAAAAAGCTCATTTGAGCAATTTCATAGAGTGGTAAATTATGAAATACAGTGTATAACAAAACACATGAAAAAATCAGTACATACGCCCAGCAAACACTTCCTCCTCACTACCACAAGTCAAGAAATCTGTTAAGATTTTAGGATGGTTTAAGGTAACTTTTTTTTTCCCTCTCTCCTTGACAGAAAGCAAGCAGTTAACAAGGAATAATATGGCATGGAGTCACATTTAACAAGTGAGAGAAATTTATGTCACACAATTAAATGTTTTGACAGAACAGACTCTTAGAAGTTTATCTGCAAACACATCAAATAATTCTGAAACTCAGTTTACATTCTTATCGCTTAAGTTTCATAGTCTGAATTTCATTGTAGCTGAATGTGCAGTAAATTATCAGGATAAAATCTTAGTGGGTCATTGTTTTCATGAAGCCTTTTTAATTTTTAAACTACAGAAGACTTATGAAAAGTTGTGTGGTGCTAGAAATTCAGAAGAGAGCATAAATACACCACAAGCAGATGTAAATCTAATACTGTAAATTTCAGCAGCTTGAACAATTTTAACCTATCACTGAAAAACTAATTCTTGCATTTCTTTAAACTGTTAATAACCCTATTTTATATTACCTACTTAAAAGATATTTGTAACATCTGATAAAAGAGGTAACTGTTAATGAGGTAAAAAGAAAAACTAAGTAAGCATATTACAGTGCAGTAAGTTATAAACATTTTCATTATCAAGGGCTGTGAAAGATGGTACAAGAGGTATTAACACTTTCTGTTGCAAGAAGGTCGTTATATACTTACTGTCGTCAAAAACCCCAGCATTAGCAAGGAGTAAAGTGATGATTTTAGGGTCCTTTTCAAGCTGCATAACATGCTTGCTTTCATTTGAAAGAAGAGTACATACATTAATCGCAAAGTCCACTTCATTTGGGAGTCCAGATAATAGTGAAAGCACCAATTTATTATAGTCATTTGGTGAGTTTAAGTCCATGGACAGCCCATAGCTTTGACGAAGGTAATCTAAAGAAAAAAAACACAACAGAAAGCCAACGTTTTCACAGCCAAACACATGAATATTTGGATGATACAATTCATAATAACATTGCCTAATGTATCTTCTTAAGCTTATTGATACAATACTGTGGGTTTACTGTGGGTAAAAGCTTTGAAAACACACATTTTGATTACAGCAAAACATTAACTGTGATACAATCTCAAATCACTTTTTACACAATGAATCACATATCCATTCCACAGTCCTCCAGCTTCCCATTTGTTTACTGGCTCAAGATTGATACTTCAGTCTTTAAATCACAATGGTGTTGATACTGGCTTCTTACACACGTACTTTATCCCTCAAATTTTAAAACAATCTTATTTGAGAAATCGGGTTTTGGGCTCTGTAGAAAATGATGCATGTGACAGAAACACAATCTGTGAATTTTCAAGGTACATTTTTCCAAGATAAGTCACGTTAATTAAAGAAAAAAAGAAACACTTATAAAGAAGATAAATGAGAAATAGCTTATGGATTTTTTTTTTATTCTGTACTTAGTAAAAGATATATGTGGAAAAAGACTGTACTCCTTATCCTCAAAAATTTACCTGATACACTGTGTTGCTGGTAGTTATAGGAAGTTGGAATTGCACCAATAGGAAGTTGTGGCTTTGGATTGCCTGGTTGTACCTCATCGTCCTCCTCCCCAAAATGATGGACTTTTTCATACTTTTCTAGATAACTGCAATAATAAAAAAAAAAAAAGATTTTTGAATGTGCATTGTACAACTAATCTTTCATCTGCCAACAGCTGAACTGCCAAAGCAAACTGCACACACACAGAGATTTACTGTAAAGAACAGACAAAGTGATGTAAAACATAAAACACTAGTCAAACTGACAAGTGACACAGAAAATGCAGATATGTGGAATTATTAATGTAAATATTAATTTCTTCATATATTTCAACAACAATCCCTAGCTTTATTGCCAACTAAAATAAACTTGAAAGCTTGAGTATTTTATTGTAAATTTAAAAACAGTAACACAAGCATAGGTTTTGTATTGGTATGTACTTAAGCATGTTAAGAGAGCATGTTATGAGCTCAATTCACAACCATGCTCAAGGCTCTGCATAAGAGATAAATATTAAATGTAGAGTCAGATTAAGCAATTTAAAAGTAGTAAAGAGAGGAATACATACAGTGGAATACAGCTGATAAAAAAGTCTTCTAAAAACCAAGCTATAGTTGCGTTGTCAGACATTCAAGGGTACAGTCACAAAGTGACTGCCTGGTGAATGCAATCTTAAAGCATCCCATGAGTCCATGCATTCTAAAGTGTATCTGTACTGGTCTCTCAAAATAACACAACTACAAAACCAAAGTTTGCTGGACTAAAACACTCATCTCTGATCGTAAAACCTATAAGTGCATGTGTTTTGACCATCATAACAGCATCTTCTTCTTCTTTGATAGAAGCATTTATTTAAGGCTCAGTGTTTTTGTACTGTGCACACCTATGTACCGAGCAGCATTTCATAGAATCATCAGGGATCGGAAGGGACCTTGAAAGATCGTCTACTCCAATCCCACTGCCACAGCAGGATCACCCAGAATAGGTCCTGTCACTACCTGAGATCCTAAAAAGACCCTCCCAGCCTTTTTGTATCCCCCTTCAGATACTGGCATGTTACATGGGCCATTCGTGCGCCTAATACAACACTGGAAGGCCACAATAAGGTTACCTCAGAGCCTCCTCTTCTCCTGACTGAACAGCCCCAACTCTCTCAGTCTGGCCTCAGAGGAGAGGTGCTCCAAGCTTCTGATCATCCTCATGGCCCTCCCTCCTCTGCACACACTCCAGCATGTCCACCATATTCTGGTAGTAAGGGCTCCAGAACTGAATGCAGTACTCCAGGTGGGGGTCTCACTAGAGTTGAGTAGAAGGAGAAAATCACCTCCCTCAACCAGCTGGCCACATTTCTCCTGATGCAGCCCAGGATCCACTTTACCCTCTGGGTCACAAGTGCACACTGCTGGCTCATGTTGAGCTTTTTGTCCACAAGCACCCTAAGTCTCTCTCCTCAGGGCTACTCTCCAGCTAGTCACTGCCCAGCCTGCATCTGTGCTTAGTATTGCCTCACCCCAGATGAAGGACCTTACACTTGATCTTGTTAAACCCCATGAGGTTGGCTTGTGCCCACCTCTCTAGTCTGTCCAGGTCCCTCTGGATGGCATCCCTACCCTCTGGCCTGTCTGCTGCACCACCCAGCTTGGTGTCATCTGCAAACTTGCTGAGGGTGCACTCAGTGCCTCTTTCCATGTCACCGACAAAGATGTTGAACAAGACTGGCCCCAGGACTGATCCCTGAGGACTCCACTTGGACACGGACCCACTGACAGCCACTCTTTGGATGCGGCCATCAAGCCTGTTCTTTACCCATCTAGTGGTCCACCCATCAAATCCATGTTCTACCAGCTTGGAGACCAGAATGTGGTGCGGGATAGTGTCAAAGGCTTTGTTCAGAAGACCCACAACTCCCCTGGCAGCATGCTTCAATGCTCCATTTTCCTCACTGTAAAGAATTTTCGTCTGATATTTATATGGAACCTCCTACATTCCAGATTGCACCCATTGCTTCTTGTCGTATCATCAGATGACACTGAGAAGAGCCTGGCTCCATCCTCCTGACATCCATCCTTCACATATTTACAGACCATTTTGAAGCCAGAAATTATTCTAGTGACTATGAACTGAAAAAATACCAATGGCTTATGTATTCTGACAGGCTAAACTTCCACCTGCATGCATTCTTTTAAAATATACTTGCTAGCAGCTTCTAAAAACCTGAGAAACAACACAGTTGTGCAAGATCTTGAACTACGTGCAAGTTGCACAGCACACCAGACCACAATATTCCACTTTACGCCGGTTCAAAATGAAGCATGGAGAAACAGTACAATATTTTCAGTTACACAGTCCTCACTGCAAAATCTAATCTTCTGTCTGCTACAGGCATTTGAACAGTTCAGTAAACCACTGAATCTGTCATCACCACTCTCATTATGGTTTGAGTAAGTCTGCACTGTAACTGAGGTGACCAATGTCACCTCAACATTTCACTTCTGATACCAAGTGAAAAGGAAACCTAAAAATCAAGGACTGACCTTTGCTACACATAGACAAGCATAAGCTTTGCTTTGTTACTCCTACAAGGCAATCAAAAGCTGTTGAAACTGAAAAAAAAAAACCCCATCATGTCGGAAAAAAGATATGGCTGTCAAAGTCCTGAATCAGATTAACCAAGTTATTAATAAATCTTATCAGTTTAAACAGAGGCTACGTAAACTTATGATTAAGACCTGAAGCAGTAAGTCAGAGACAGCTTGACGTTCTGTCCTTCTGACCACCTAGTCTCTCACTCTTCAGAGTGCTCAATTAGCAAACTGAGAGGATTCTATGTCAGCTTTCCACTGATTTTTCAAACTGAACAACGATCAAATGAACACTAGAGCTGAATCAGGGGAACCAGCAGGTGTACGCAGCTGAGGATGGCAAGAAGTTGCACTGGCAGAAGCTACTCTGCCTTAGCTTGTCTAATGGGACTTCAGAAATGCTGTAGCTAGATCTAATTTCCTCACATTTGCTGTTCTGAGAACGCTGAGGCTCAGCATAAAACTTTCATTATTGAAGATAAAATTTCATACTTAATAAGATGAAATAAAAATTCCTATACAGAAATGCAGTTAGTTCCCAAAATACAGTTTGTGATTCTACTACCATTTTTCTCTTGACTTGTTCATCCTATCAAGAAAGAATAGCTATTTCAAAGCTATATTTTTAACTATGTATTTACTTCATCCTTAAAATAATCCATATCGTTCCATACTTTAAAATACAAATACTGAACTTTAAACTGAACCTTAAAATGTGTTCTAACAGTTCTGTCAAACAAAAAAACTCTGACATCTCAATACCCACTCTCCTTCCTTCTCTAAAAACGATGATTACACTGTTTCCCACTCTGTTTGACTAAGACATTTAGGAAGAAAGTAAATTTTTTATGTATAAATTCAAAGACCTTCACAAACAAACCTGTCATGTATTTTTCAGTGTTGACAATTCTAACAAAGTTCTCACAAATGTCTTACTAAATATTTCATAGGAAGACAGGATTCAAATCAACCTTAGCTGATTATTTCATTTTACCTTATGCCAAGCTTTACTATCTTCAATTCTCAGCTTTTGTTATATCCAATTTACCTAAATTCTAGTTCTTCTCTCTTTCCTATCTCACCCCAAGTCAAGTAAGTTTACTGAGGAAAAATCCACCATGCAAAAGAAAAAAAAACCCTGCCCCAAACACTGCAACAACCCCAAAGCATCAATTACAAAGTCTAACACCACCACCCCCCTCAACATCCCCCATGACCAGATCTTCTCCTCCTTTAATACAGTAACTCCTTTAAAGTTACTGTTAGTTTAAAGGAAAGATGTTTCACTATTCATGAATCTATTTAGTTTAAAAGACCTGTATTACTGAATTTCAGCCATAATAACCACATCAAAATACGCTCCTTTCGTATGATTTCTTTAGGTTCTGTAAATATTGGTTGTTTACAGACAGCTGTACCAACTTCAATCCTACAAACCCTCTCTTTGTTTCTTTCAGAGAGAATGCATGACCTGGAATTTCAGGGCAGAGAAACAGCTTTGTAAATTAGCTTCTAAATGAGCTTTACTAGTCTTAAATGCTAATCTCACCAGTCTGGCATAGGGCTACTATGCAAACAGAATAGTTAGCATAAAGGCAGGTCTTACTTTAAACAGATACAAAAAAAACCCGAAGAGTAAGAAACTGAGCTTTTCTTTTGCTGAAAAACAGTTGCGCAAAAGCTCATATATTATAATATATAGTAGTATAATAGTTACAAAAGGCTAATATCATGTTTCAAAGCAGCTTACATCTATAGCTATAAATTAGAAATGCATACATTGGTTGCAGAAAAGAAGGCTTTTAGGAATTCAGAATGCTTCCTTAATTTAGAAAAATCACAGGCAGTATACATCAACAATATAGTCTCAATTGTCCAATATTCTCCTAATTTCAACACCAACTACATGATTAGTTCCTGAAAGATTAGGTTAGTATGTATGAGAAAGAACTAAAGCAACTAAGTAAATGAAGGACCAGAATGAAATTACTAATAAAACAAGCAACTTATATGGGATATAAAAGTTTCAAGTATGTCTGAGGAAAAACCTTAAGTACTACATGGAAGCCTTCGTGAGAACAGACTAATGCCTTTGGTACATACACTGACGATGCTCCACACTGTCAGCATGGCATCTTGAAATGGCCACAGCACAGTGCACACATGATTCAAGATACTCAAGAAACTGAAAAGCAATGAATCTCAGAAGCAATTCACAGATGCTCTGTTCTTCCAGTTTGGATCATACCTGTATGGTAAGAGGCTTCATGTAAAAAAACCCATGGAACACACCCCCAGATACCAGACAAAATGAAAAACAAAACACCAACAAGAAAAGGAAGAAAAACTAAACCACGCATGTACATCTGGCAAACAGCTGGAAGTACAAGATACGTAAAGTACTGAAATATGGGAAAATACATGGACAAACAGAGACATGTGAAGGCTGTCTACTTTTTATAGGGCAAGTGTCTTCAATGCTTTCCAAAAACTTAGTTCTTTTAAGAATCCCTTGAGCTGGGAATCAAAAGATAACAACCCTCTGAAAATCAAATTCACATATTACACATTCCTTTCCTGTGACAAAACTTCAGGAAGTTATCCTGATTCCCTCAGGTTTATGAGAAGAGGCTAATACTGTTGTCTGTTAAAAATACTTACTGAAATGACAGCACAGGTTTTTATTCAGTTGAGTTAAGTTTCAGGCTTTTTTTCAGGTATTTGGAAATAAAATACTAAGAAGTCTACACTAGGCACTAGTGTAGCTAGTGGCACTCCAGAATTGCTGACACAGTAGCCCTGAATGCACTTACACTACTCTGTGAGCTCCCAGGATAGGGCTCAAGGGACATTTCTGGTACCTTTGGAATCTGCTTCCTGCAAAAAAGGGAGAATTCGTATACCAAAAAAAAAAAAAATACAAGTTTTTAGATTACCACAGATTCAAATGGAAAATTTAGAGTACACAGCATACTCTGTTGACGTATTTCATATATTGGTATAAAACGTCTGGTTTATTTGGGAATTTTGGCTACCTACTCCAGCACACAGTTGATTTGCCAAATAAATATTAAAAGTACATCCTGCCAGCACCTGGCAAACAGTTAAGACAGCAGCAACCACCACAGTCCAGCTAGTGATTACTTATCTTTGAATTCAGTTGAAGGACAAGCCGGTATATGTATGAATTGGTCTAGGTGATCCTGCTGTGGCAGGAGGATTGTATTAGATGATCTCTGGAGGTCCCTTCTGATCTGTAATGATTCTATGATTCCACCAGAGCTCTCCAGGACACATTTCTTGGAACATTTTTGCCTGCACTATTCACAGGGAACTGTCACAATGAATTTCTATCAATTCTGTTAGTTTAAAATACCTTCTGTTATGAAGCCAGGTAAACCTGCTCTTCCTGCTCATTCTCTTGCACCTCATCTCCCTATCTACAATCCTCCCACAGAGCAGGTATCTATGCTATAAAAATAACAAAAAATACTGGAGACTGCAGGGAAAAACTATTAAAAGCTACCTATTATTGTAAGATTTGGAGCTAAACCCCAAATGTATGTCTCTCAGGCCTCCAAGAACACTCACTCCTAATACATGCAGCACACTGGTGCTTGCACTCACTTGTAGTTTACCCCATTATACATCTAACTTCTTTATAATGGACAATTCATGAACTTATGATAACAATCAAAAGGTGCAACCTTTTTGAACAGCTAACTTGCTATCCATTGCAGTGCTGTACCATGAATCTATGCCTGCTACAGTTAGTTGAAAACCTGATCCATATATGAAGCCTAAAAGCAATCAGTATTTTTAATCACAGAAAAGGCTGTTTCTCAGCAGGGCCGAAGTACTAAAGCTTAACCCTCCTGCTGCTGCTGCACGCAGCAGAGACTGGTGCCACACTCTGGAATGAAATTTCTGCTCAGAACTTAAAGCTGTTGCTGGCTCAAGTAATAACCAACTCATTTATTCTACTCAGAGATGTCTGCTTACAACCCCCCTGTCCTAAGAGTTCTAGGAACTTAAACACACTTCAAGGCTCTGCTCAAACTGTCAGTGTACACCAACAAGCTGCCTCAAACAAAATCAGTGATCTCTATGGGGCTTTTTTCCTTGGCCCTTCGGACACTATGAATTCCAACACAACAGTTCCATCCGATTCTTTCAGAAGGGAGGCTTGCAGCTGAGTTCCTTAAAACTGTACTTGTGTGTTTCCTGTCTTCACATGGTCTAACTTATAAACTGAGTATCTCACACATAAAGCACCCAGTGAAACACTCCACATACAGTAAGGCTCAGCAGTACACATTTAATTTCTGACTTGTGATCACCTAGTAAGACAGGCTGATAATTCAAGAATGTTAATCCTGTATGTGGTGAGCTTGCCAGACAAGTACAAAACTCCAACAGTTGTGCTTTCCAGATATCTGGCTGGATGATTCACTACATGGCCACAGAACACTGAACTCCAGCCCACAATTGCAGAATCACAGAGCTACTGACGCTGGAAAAGATATCTAAGATCATCAAGCCCAGACTATGACCTGACATCACCACAACAGCTAGACCATGGCAGTAAATGCCATGTCCACTGTTTTCTTAACACCTCCATGGATGGTGACTCCACGACTTCCCTGAGCAGCCCACTCCAATATTTGATCACCCTTCCCATAACGAAGTGCTTCCTAACCTTTACCAATCTGTTCCAGCGCTAGTTCCCATGCAGCCCCATCAACCCATACAGTACCTTACCAAGGACTCATCACTCTAGTCTCCACCTTGACACCACTCTGTTGTACATAGACTTTGGAGCAAATTCAGAAGGCCCTCTGCAGAATAAACTTAAATCTAAAACATTTACACAGATCCACATACCAACTAAGATTGCATTCAATGGAAAATAAATGTCTTAACATTTTATAACACCGTTTTATATGACCCTATACAATGAATGGCCCAACTTATGGATTGCTTGAAGTTGGTGATAAAATTCTTAAGTTACCAAGAACTGTTTGTAAAGAGATTAACATTAAATTATTGTCTTCACAAAATTCTAAGTTCTTGTTTAGGCAGGATATATTATTTATTGTTAGGTAAACAAGTGTAAAATTCATGAGTATCAACAATCCTTCTAGTTTCACTTTGTTACACATTACAGCAAGAAAATGATTCAATGCTTCTAAGCCACAAGGAAAAAACATCATTCTGAAGTCATTGAAAATACATTCTTAATGCCTATGGGAACAACAAGGGGAAAGAAATTAAGATACTATTTTATGCTTTCAAAGTAATAATGCTCCAGTGAAGAAGTAAAATTATTTAGGACATACGTCAGCCAACTAAATTGTGTGTGATGGCATGCAACTTCAATGGGGTAGCTGGCAGACAATAAAAACCTCTGCAGAAACTGCACTACCAAGAATTCAAACAGATTTTGAAATACACTGAATAATTGAGAACAGATGCTAACAGGTATTCTGACTATCTCAAGGTTAAGAGGAACTCTATGCTGTTACAAAAGGAAAAAGAAGAAAGAAGTCCTACAATAAAAAGCCGAAGTTTCACTCATCATGAAGATTTGTTAAACAAAACAGTAGCTGAAAGCAAATGCAACTCTCTATTACTTATAAGTTCCTTTGACTTTTGTCTATCTCTTCGTAATTCCTGTGGCCAAGTCCGGCAGAAGGACTGCATGGACAAAGTCCACACACAGTAAAATCAGTGGGCCCACCTGACAAAGTCTTGTCAGCTAAGCAATCAAATTCTATTTTGTCATGCTGTAACTAACATCAAAATGTATTAATACCTGTTCTTTCAAATTCTTCACCTATGAGGTTGTTTAAATTTATTTTAAAAATTCATGTAAACTGAATCCACTTGTGATCCACAGCTGCAGTCCACAGTTGTTTTCAAGGAGTCAATCTCCTACTGCATTATCACTGCTTGCCAAGCATAATTCTAAACTAACATCACCTCTTACTGCTTCAGCAGCTGTTTTATTAGAGCTGATGGGCTTCACATCCAGGAATATCTAAGCTATACTATTATGAATAGTATTAATTCTCTAGTCTATATCTGGGAATTAACTTTTCAAGAGAGACAGTTCCCAGAAGTATTAATCTTACTAACATAACAGCCATTCTGTTGTCTTCTAGAATGACAGCTCATTGCTGCAGTTTGAGTTTGGCTGTTCAAACAGTACAATACTTTTGCTGACAGTTTTTTTGCTATCTCCAGAACAGGCTGCAAATTAAAGAAAAAATGATACAGTTTCTCTATTTTGAAGATAAAATACAGTAACACCTAGATTCCCCCATAGTGCCTGAATTCAACAGTACCTGAATGGCAAAGATGTACTAATACAAGTGATGCCATGTTAGGAATTTCTGCAGCAATTTTGCAGCCCAAAGCAAGTCACAATAACATACTGCCACCCACACCAGCCATCTAGTCAGACAGCCACCAAAAGCCCAAATGAAAGTCTCCAAAGCAGTTCTGTATTCCTGTACCCACTGCAGAGCTAGGAGCAATACAATGCCTCTACACAGTAAGATGCATTGCGATACAGTAATAATAATGTTTCCAAATAAATACATCTTCCTACAAGGCATTAGTTATACATAGCATGTTTTGTAATACACAGTCTGCACAGAACACTGCTTATGTTCACTAAACACTATTTAGGTCACTAAGTCATGTACAAGCAAATACTAAAATAAAAATCACTTATGAAGGTGCATTCTTTCACAAACATAACCTAGGATTGGGTGGTGTATCTGTCAGCAACAAATGTATTTATTTAGTACTTCTATTAGAGGAAATACTTTTAAAATATATCATAGAATCATTAAGGTTGGAAGAGACATACAAGATCATTAAGTCCAGCTGTCAATGCAACGCCACTATGCCCACTAAGCCATGTTTCCCAGGACCACATCTACACATTTTTTTCAATGCCTGCAGGGATCACAACTCCACCACCTCCTTGGACAGTCTGTTCCAATACCTGACCACTCTTTCAGTGAAGACATTTTTCCTAATGTCTAACCTAAACTTCCCCTGTCACAACTTGAGGCTGTTTCCTCTTGTTCTAACATTAGCAACCTGGAAGATGAGACCAACCCCTATCTCTCTACAAGCTCCTTTCAGATAATGTAATGAGCAGTAACACCTCCCTTCAACTTCTTGTTCTCCAGACTAAAAAATCCCCTTTCTCTCAGCTGCTCCTCAGGGATAAGCATGTACATATGAATATATACATGACAACAATACATAATTGTTTTTTGAAAATGCAGACAATAAAGTTACCATTCCCTACACAGCGTGATAACTTAAGGCATGTTCTAAAGCTAGGAATATCCATTAAAAAATATTAAAACTGAAAATCTGGTGCTGCACATGAGATTAGAAACAAGCAGAAGTCCATTACAGGTTTGGACCATCTCAGGTTAAATAACCAAGCATTCCAGAAGTATTTAATGAGAAAATCATTACATATATATAGACATTTTAATGCAGGTACATTTGTACACATGTAATGCATATGGTGTATAAAGCTGTGTAACTTTCAGAACAGCAAACACAAGTGGCTGTTAAATTTGTTTGGAAAACCTCCTGACCCTACAAAGCTATATAAGCAATACACAAGTATTTAATTAACTATGTGAAGGAAACTGCATGCATTATAAACAGACATAAATCTATCTGTCCACTAGTCATGCTCATTATTAACTATTATGAAATTTAAATCAGAAAAATATTTTTGCTGTTGCTTTTCTTTTTTTTTTTTCTCCTCGTCACAGGTAACACAAAAGAAAGTGGATAAAGAAACAATGCTTATTGTGGCAATAAAACATTGTCAGTGCACTGACTGAAGAGTTGTTCTCATTGAAGAGAAAACTTCTATGACAATTCTATCTTAGCTTTTTTCCCCAAATTCAGGATGCAAACTGGAGTTGTAGTATCTATAATTAAGAAGGTGATTCCATGTTGTCTGTAGTTCACAATTCCACTACCGAATATGTCAACAGAGAGGGCTGGCATTTGCAACCAGAACCGCCATGTGCTTTCAAACACTTCATATAATATTTTTAGAAAAACTAGACTGAGGGGTTTTTCTATGTGAGAAGTAAACTCTTCCATTTTCTACCTGCTAGCCGCTACACTAAAGTTCTTCACATAGCAATAATGTCCTGAAAATAACCAGTTCTTTGAGTTTCAACCAAACCATTAAAATTGACAGGTATCTACAATAGCATGTAAAATACTTGGTCACTTAGGTTGTCTAGGTTATGTAGAATAGATTTCTCCTACAAAGGCATAATACAACAGTAGAATATCACACTATGTGAATGGCATCATATCACATACTTACAATTAACACTTCCTTAAATCACTGCTAAACTGGATTCTGTGCACTTCTTTTCAACTGCAAATACTCACCTTGCATGTTCTGAACTTTATCAGTATTACACGCATTTCAGACTGCAGTGGAAAGATAAAAATGCTCTCAGGACGTAAACCACTAAAATATGTAATACCTCATATATTTGCATATCTCATTTATAACTACACAAGCATACAACATTCCCTATGCATGTTATTCAAACACATAACACACTTAATTCTAGAATGAGGCTTCAAGATCCAGACTTGACACAGGCAAATTACTATCTTAATTACTGTAAAAATTTCCTTTACCCCTAGCCTATTATTAATTCACACTTTTTGTTATGTGCTGGCACTGCTTTCACAAGAATGGTCAATAACGTTCCCATAGGAAGCCTGGAAATTGGGAGGATACTATACAAAAGAACAGTAATTACAGATTCAAATCTCATGAAAAGAGCATCCTAGCCTTCTAGATGACAGCAATTGCTTCAACCGCCTCAGTAGACATTTCCACACTAAGTTCTGTCCATAAACCTTTTGTCAGCAAGTTTTAAAACAAAAATAAAACATAGAATTTAGTTAACTGATTTCTGATTCCTACGAGCTGTTTCTTAAACCTACTGAATCTTCAAGTCTTTATTAAAAATAAACATCATTGCTAACTTCATTGTTAGATTCTGCACAGAATTGGAAATTTTAACAGTTGCTCTTTCTGTTAGTCATTTTTTTTCCTGTAATTGTATCCATTGACAATTTATCCACTAATCTACATTCCACACTTTCATGACATAATTAAAGCAAATGTACTAGTTTACATGTCCCTACTTATGTAGTAAATCAAACAAAACCATGAAAATTCATTAATTCTTGAACACTTCACCAGATGGATCAAATATTCATGAAAAAAGCGAGAATGGAATAAAAAAAAAATTGATTACGAGGATCCTGTTTGGATTCTGCAGGAATATAAATTCTTTAAGTTCCATGTGGAGAAGAAAAAGCTGCCTTGGGAGTGAGTGCCTCCTTTATCTCACGATCTTACCAGAAATAAGTTTGTAAGGAGGAATCCAATTTTCCCTTCAGAAAAACATTAAGCTTAAAAATATCTGTATGTTTTAAATAAATACAACCATATCCAGACTGAAACTAAATAACTACTAATTTTGCATCTTTTCAACATATAACAACATGCAGTTATAGGGTTTAAAAGCATCTCAGGGTATTCTGAGAATGTAGATGTATAAATTATGATAAAGAGGTGACTTACTGATTTAACTGCCTTAAGTTGTAAAGTATGTACATCTATGCAAGGAAAATCAACAGTGCTATGAGCATTTCTATGCATGGAAATGAACTGTCTGTACTAGCAAATTGTTAGAAACTGGCCTGAAATAATCTCTGTCCAAGCCAATTAGAAATCTTTCATTCAATTTAAAGATATTCTTGGCAGGGTACCCAATCCAGAAACTACCCTTGATCAAGAGACCGTCCCCAAAAATAAATCTAGATACAGGCTACCCTGTTTTGAGGTTGAGAATATGGACATGAGCCATTTTATGACAATTAGCCTCTGGCACACTTAATTCACCAATATAGATATAGCCAGAGCAACACTGAATGCCACACAGATGGTCTCTGGCTTAACACTAATTCTGATGGGGAAAGCCGAACAACAGATGAAATGGAGCTTCTTCACAATTTTTAAATTACTAGCAACATAATAGAAATATGAAGAATTCATAAGCATTTTCTTTTTAGTACAACTGTAATATAAATCCAGTGGAACACATACAAAGATAAAAGAGAATAAAACAGCACAATGCATACAGATTATTTCCTGTTGGGAAACATTAATCTCAGGCATCGAGGATAATGATTGCAAATTACTTTAAAGGCAGAAGGAAGAGACATTTTTAATATTAGAAGGAAAAGAATCAAACAACAAAACCTACTTTTATCTAATAAATTACTCAATGAGAACTCTATTGAGCTTAAGAGTAGTGTACTTCACACTTCACATCTAAAACCAAGTAGACATAGTATGTGTTAAGCTTACTGAAAGACAACATGTATTCTTTTAAACAAAGGCTAAAAACCATAAAACAGTATCTGAATACCATTAATGCTAAGTATTACAAAAGGTTTGGAGGATATTTAGTTTCTGCTGGTAGCCTGGGGTTTAAAGGAGATAAAACCTGATCCTCCAACATGGATTGACCAGCCTCTTCAAATCCTGTATAAAACCAGTAAGATTTATTGTACTGCTATTACTTTGAATGAAAATAATTTGTTGAAAGAGAAGGGTTCTACAATTAACATACTCTTTATCTTCTTTAAGCAGCAGAGTATATGTACTCCTGCAACTGAAAAAAGTTCATCATGGAAAGCAAAAAAAAATTATGTTATATCTGCATGATACAATATATAAAAAATTAAAACAAGTATTTTTCTAGCTACTAATTGCTATTCTTTATTTCTCATAGCCACCCTCTACATTCTGCATAGTGCTGAGTAGTACTCAAATACTGCCTTTGGCCTGGACAGTGCTTTGTGCAACCTGATCCAGGGAAAGATGTCCCTGCCCACCGCAGTGGGTTTGAACTACACGATCTTAAACTATTCTATGATTTTGTATTGTCCTAGGATTTGTTCCTTATGCTTCCTTCATCATTTTACTTGACTATTACAGTGCACAGTACCCAGTCAAGCCAAGCAGGTGTTTAGAAAATCTAGCTACAAGCTCACAATGCTGTACTTACGCAGAAAACAGACACTATGTAAACTTCCATCTAAGAGCAGTATCTATGCTAGTCCTTCAAGTACCCAGCGTTATGAAACCAGGCTACCTCAGTGTCACATAAGCTCTGGAGGCATTTAAAGACTTTGTTCAGGCCAGCAAAACCTTCTACTAGAAGACAGAGCTCAGGTGCACACAAGAAAAAACTTCCTCAGAAGTAAAATTCAAACACAAAATTGAAAATAACTCTTCAGGATGTTCTGCTCATATGTACTGTCATGCTTTGCAACAACTGGGGGGGGGGGTGTAAATCCTTAAATAGTATAAAAAGCATTACTTCAACAAAAATATCCAACCCTCTGGAACAACTAGGATAGAAGGAACAAATCACATATACCACTTTGCTTTATAAACTGTGGTAAGGTGATTAGACCCGACTGTGATGACAGCACTACTGCTCGAACTGAACCTTAATAAAAATGGAAATCCTTCAGGACTCTTTTTCAAGAAAACTTACTATGATGTCTCTTAAGGATTCAACCTTTTAAAGACTTTGTCTATTACAAAGCTTAAAACCTGTCCTACAACGTAAGAAATTACGGGAGCAAAAATGGTTTTCTTCCTGCCTCCTTTTTACTCATTCTTAGAATCTCCTGAGCAATGGGATCTCTCTTTATGTCTTCCCTTCTACTAAGAAACAATAAATTTTCCTTGATCACTGCCCTTTTTCAATTATTTATTTATTTTTTTAAAAAAAGATCTTCTGTAGAAGAGCCTACAGCAGTAAATATTTCAAACAGCAGCAGTGTGGCAGACACTACTGTAGTCATTTTACAGAATGATGCGAACACGTACAGTGAAATCAGCATCTCTAGCCCCTAAAAATCAGAAAGGTTATAAATGAAAAAAATCTTTCTGGTTTTGCTCGTTTGAAGACTTAGGGATATAGAATTTGAGTTACATTTTCAACTCCTTTAACAACAATTAAACTGAAGAAACTGTTTTCCTTTTGTTTCCCTGCAGTTCCAAGGTTTAACAACAATGTCTGTGCACGTGAGAACAGACAGCATAGAAGGCAAAACACACAGCAACTATGATTAAAATCAGTATTTAATCGGTATTTCAAATTGGTATTTCAACTATTCTTTTAAACAAAAATTACATTGAGGTAACTAAGATCAAGATTTGACAGAATATTTACATATGCAAAGGAACACTCTTTTATAGTGATTTACTGATGTAACATAATATAAGCAAAGAATTGCATAAGTGAAGAAAAAACCTAGTATTTCAAATACCTAACACATGCTGAGTTGTTTTCAGCATTTCTTACAAATTATGGAATGAAACAATAAAGGAACTCAAGTGTTCTCAACATCTTTGCTTAGAGTGTTTCTAGTGGAAATAAGGACTGGACACATTAATTGTCCTTTAACAATAGAGTTTATTTTCTTTTACATCTTCTGCAAGTTCCAGAGAACTAAACTACAAGCTGAACACCATCATACTCAATCTTACAGAACAACAGGTTCTCAACAGGTTCTTTTTTGTACTGTGTCAGGATAAAATACTACTACTATTATTTCAATACACTTGTATTCTTTACCTGCTTTCAAACATACCATCTTTCCAAGGAAAAGTGGAAGGTCTAAGTGCTCCAAGTTCTAAAATGACACCGTTTTGAAGCTTCAATTAGTTATCAATCTAGTAATACATTAGGTGCACTAGAAACTGAAAAATGTTCCTGAATAAACCGCTTTATGGTAATTTTATTTGTAGAAACATTAACAAAACCACAACAAACATATTCCTTGTTCCTGAAACAGCAACAGAGATGCAGCTCTCAAAATAAATAGTTTTGCATAACATGTAAATAGGGTCAACACAGCACCAAAACAACTAAAGAAAGTAATGGCTCATCTCTTCAAACTGGTGTTAACCTACTGCTTTCATTAAACTAGGTCAATTGGAATAATTATTTAAATAGGAAATGTACTTTAAAACCACAGACAGCCTCCCTGTGGTAAGGATCACTTTACTTACAATTTTCGTATTTACATTCTACTATGGTAGCATCAGTTGTCATGTTGTGCTTGGTTCCTATGGCAGTAGCCACACCAACACATCTTCCCTTAAAGGAGTGAGAGGGCAATAATGTGTTCTACTTTACATCAATGAGGAGCACTGTTTAAGAAGCAGTTCTCTAGGAAAGAGGAAATTTTCTTTTTCCCAAAGTGGTGTTTCCTGGGTGCTGCTCTGTATTTTAAATAATATTAATTATATACAAGAAGCAGAATTTCAAATTACTTCGCAACCATGTACCTTCTACTTTAACCTACATGGCATCAGGATACAGCAAGCAGTTATATTTTCTTAAATGCAAGCATTTATTTCTCATTGTGAATTTGCTTGCAGTTATAGGGGTTTCTCCCACTGTAAGAAACATGTTCATCAATAAACTCAGAAGATTGTACAGAATTAGTGTTTAAATGCTCAAGATACCTTTGCTAAACTCAGGCTGCACATTTAATAGTAAAACAAATACATATTATATCAAGAGAACCTATCTATCAGCCACTTCAAAATCTGCTTTATTTAAGTACATATAAAGAGATCTTTTTTTTTTTTAAATGTAAAAAGTTTCGCTCTAAGTTATATTTACCTTCATTAAAGCTTAAGCCTACTATTATTCTTCAAAATTTTGAAAGGACAAACAAGTAGATGCATCACAAGTAAGGATTTCACAAGAACATAAACATGTAGGTATGTGCTTCCTGCTAATTTCAACGAAACTCACTGAATCTACTGTAAGACACCAGGATACTATAAGACATCAAATCCTGCAGGTTCACATGACAGAGGTTTATCTCAGAGGGGAAAAAGGGTTCTGGGGCAGGAAGTGGCAGGGCTTATTCAGACGGCTTTAAACTAGATTTGAAGGGGGGTGGGACAGCTGTGGGGCAGAGCTCTAGTCTTAATGAAAACCAGGTGCTTCTCACTGTCCTAGGGTCAAATCAGACTGCTCAGCTCACTCCCTAAAGTATCTGTACATCAATGCATGCAGCATGGGGAATAAGCAGAAGTAAGAAATCTGTGTCCAGTCAGGTGATTATGATCTGGTGGCAATTATAGAGATCTGTTGGGACAGCTCACATCACTGGAATGTGGTCATGGATGGCCATGTCCTTTTCAGGAGGGACAGAGGAGCAAGGTGAGGAGGTAGGTTTGCATTTTATGTGAGAGCAACTGGAATGTATTGAGTTCATTGAAGAGACAGTTGAGAGTTTGTGGGTGCGGATCAAGGGACAGGCTGGCATTGGTGACATTGCTGTGGATGTCCATTACAGGCCACCAGATCAGCATGAGAAAGTTGACGAGGTCTTCTACAGGCAGCTGAGAGCAGCCTCACAGCTACAG
>VZRI01012196.1:0-21663 GCA_013397515.1 Upupa epops | reverse complement strand
TGTGCAGCCTCTTATTGCGGCAACAATGTAAGGCTGTCAGTTGGCTTGAATAAAACTTGATTCCAAAGAATGAATATGCAATTAATGTTAACTTTCATTCACACCAACATACCTGTGTTAAAATTTTATTTTCCTTAATTTTATTTCATTTTCAGTGCTTTTGGCCTTAGGGAAACATGCCACCTATGTTTAGAAAAGATACTTAAAACAAAACTTAGATATAGATCAGGAAGTTCCATCAGACAGGAATATAGAATGCACATTAAAAATTTCCAATTTTACATGTGTAGTAAACATAGAGGATCTGCAGGCCTGGCGTCATTAACTTGACAGAAAAAAGCGCTGAAGTTTTTGATAGAGGTTGTTTCCAAATGCTAGATGAGATTACTACACAATATAGAAGAAAAGTAAAAAAAATCTTATCTTGAACTAACTGGAAACTGTCTTCTAGAACAGTAAGTTAGAAGGGCTCTCTGGGCAGAATCAAAGAGGAATAGTAGGTAACAGTATATACATTACAAGAATGGACCTAAAGCAAAGTATGTCAATGGGAGGAGAATTAACACGAATGGTAGTTGTACTAATTGCTACAGAAATCAGTCAGTTTCCAACTGACATCACTATGCTGGCCAACTGAGTGCATTGAATAAACTGACATACTTGGAAATTGTTTTTTGGACATAATTATTATTCAAAACTTCAATCTTCAAAAAAGGCAAGAAGGAGGACTCAAGTAACTAGGTCATCCTCACCTCCATCCCCAGAAAGATAATGGAACAGCTTGTTCTTGGCACTGTCTCTAGGCAGATCAAGGACAAGACGGTCATTAGGAGCAGTCAACATGGCTTCATCACAAGGAAGTCATACTTGACCAACCTGACAGCCTTTTATGAAGACATCACCAGATGGACAGATGATGGCAAAGCACTGGATGTAGACTATTTTGACATCAAGAGGAAAGCATTTGACAGCTTCCCACAGCATTCTTGCAGCCAAACTGAGGAAGTGTGTCCTGTAGAATCAGGAAGCAAGGTGGATTGTAAACTGCTTGAAGGATAGAAGCCAGAGAGTAGCAGTTGAGTCTAGTTGGAGGCCTGTATCTAGTGCAGTCCTCCAGGTGTCAGTACTGGGTCCAGATCTATTCAATTTATTGATTAAGGACTTGGATGAAGGATTAGAGTGCACTGTTGGCAAGTTTGCTGATGACACAAAGCTGGGTGGTGTTGCTGACACCCCAGTNACTGTTGGCAAGTTTGCTGATGACACAAAGCTGGGTGGTGTTGCTGACACCCCAGTAGACTGTTGCCATTCAACGAGATCTAGACAGGTTACAGAGCTGGGCAGAGAGAAACTGAATGAAGTACAAGGGTAAGTGTTGAGTCTTGCACCTATGCAAGAACAACCTCAGGTATCAGTATAGGTTGGGGACTGACCTGTTGGACAGCAGTGTAAGAGAAATGGATCTGTGGGTCCCATTGGCCAGCATGATGACTATGAGCCAGCAATGTGCTCTTGTAGCCAAGAGGGCCAACATCATTCTGGGAAGCATCAGAAGGTGTTGTGGTTTGAAAACTGGGCAAATTTACAGATGTTTGATTTTGTGCTTTAACGCTGAAAGTGCACTAAAACTAGAGATAGTTCTCCTATCAGTCCCCTGGGGCAGTGATCTGACACCAGAGGTGGATTGGTGGGCAGAGACTATAAAAGGGAGTGGACTTCTCTATATATCTTATTCTTCATCTGTTATCTTGGCAGTGGGAGAACTGGAGTGCAAGTCTGCTGGGCTGAGCCTGTCTACCCCACTTCCTTGGGGCAGGGAAGGCCCAGCTTGGCTGTTGTAGCACTGCCACCGGCTCTTACTAGGTGTGGTTAAACTGCAGCAAAATGCTGCTGTGGTTTCACTATGGGGGACAGCCCCAGCACCCTTCCCTGGAGACTGGAATGTAGAGCCAGCTGAGCCCTAGAACTTCAGCTGCTGCTCCCTGCTTGCACAGCTGCCACTGAAACCATTCTGCTGCTGGAAGCATGCCATGTGGTTTGAACACAGCCAGACTGGCTGTCTCTCAAGTCCTGCAAACAGTGAAGTGTGAGCTGTGGCCCCAGTTCTGCCCAGCAGTGTGATACTGAAGCATGGAGCTGTTGCCTCCCCAATATTCTTTCAACTTGATTGTCTTTAAAGATGCCAAGGATGTGATAAACTCTTAACCCTTTCCCTGTCTTGGAGCTGTAACTAACTTGGGAAAAGGAAAAAAGAGAGAGCAAGAGCGAGAGCAAGAGAGGTCCCTGGAGCAGGCCTCTCAGTCATGGCTGCCATGGCCTATTTGCCACAACAGGTGTGACTCTCCATGACCCATGCCATTTTGCCTCTGTTCTCACCATGAGCATGTCCCCATGTGACCAGGACCATGGGGCTAATGCAGTGGCTGTATATCAGCTTTGCCACTAAAAGACAGGAAGAGGCTGTAGTAAGTAACAGAAAAGTACTGAGGTGGGGTTCTGAAGGTTCCTTCTGCTTGTCCAGAAGTTTTTTCATAAAAAGAGCAGATAAGACTGAGGGGTGACCTCATTAATGTCTATAAATATGTGAGGGGTGAGTGTTAGAAGGATGGAGCCAGGCTCTTCTCAATGTCAGCTGGTGATAGGACAAGGGGCAATGGGTGCAGGCTGGAACATTGGAGGTTCCACAGAAATATCAGAACAAGCTTCACAGTGAGGGTAACGCAGCACTGGAATAGGCTACCCAGGGGGGTTGTGGAGTCCCCTTCTCTGGGGACATTCAAGATCCAACTGGATCTGTTCCTGTGCGACTTTGGTCTAGGTGATCGTGCTGTGACAGGGGGATTGGACTAGATGATCTTTCTAGGTCCCTTCTGATTCGTAATGATTCTGTGATTCTATGAGACTGATCTCTTAAAACTTTGGCAAACAGAAAGAGACTGGAGTTCTGAAGTGTAAGTTCCTGCATCTGAGGTGCGGCTGTTTGAAAATGATGACTGTGATCTCCTGGCCATAGTCACATTGTGAAGAATCCCCAAGGTAAGAGGAGAAGTCGGTGGTCTGATGTGCAGAAGGAACTCTCAAAATGAGAGGTTTTCCCTCTGGTTGAGTGTATACTCTTCCAGGGCTCTCATCTGAAGCCAAAGTTCTATGTATTAGCTGTCTCCTATTTCATTCACAGTGTGAAGTGCTTTTGAAAAGCTTTTGCTTTTCAAAACATTTAAAATCTGTTTTAATGGCTGTTGAATTCTCGGCGAGAGCTGGTTGGTCTGCTTGGATTGCAAGCAACAATCCAGAACCGATCTAGACGTTCCTTTTAACCCAGGACCCAGACGTGTTTAGTAGATATAAGAGGATCTACTTCCACTCTGCTCTGCCCTGCTGTCCAGCTCTCGGCCACTCAGTTCAAGAAGGACAAGAATCTGCTTGAGAGAGTCCAGCACAGAGCCACAAATGATGATGAAGAGAGTGGAACATCTCCCTTACAAGAAAAGGCTGAGCAAGCTAGGTGTCTTTAGCTTATAAAAAAAGAGACTGAGGGGTGACATCATTAATGCCTATAAATATGTAAAGAGCAAGTGCCAGGAGGAAGGAACTAGACTTTTCCCAGGGTCATCCAATGATATTGCAAGGGACAATGGGTGCAAACTGGAACATGGAAGTTTTCACACAAATACGAGAAGAAAATTCTTCACAGTGAGGGTGACAGAGCACTGGAATGGGCTTCCCAGGGAGACTGTGGAATCTCCTCTCTAGAGATATCTAAAAAATGCTTGGACATATTCCTGTAAGACTTGATGTAGGTGATCCTGTTCTGTCAGGGGGATTGGACTACATGATCTTTGAGATCCCTTACAATTTCCAGCATTCTGTGATTCTATGAAAACATTTTGAACTAGTATGTAATAATTCCTATGATTATTATTACTAGTATGTAATAATTCCTATGATCCTATCCAGGTGGGCTGCAAAGAGGATGAAGAAATTTATCTGTATTGAAAGTACTGGTGACATTTATATTTCTTGATAAGAAGTGAAGTTTAAAGACCAGAAATCAAGTATTGCTAAGTCAGACTAAGAGAACTCCAGTGCCCCAGGTGGTTTTACCTGAGGTAGTTCACCATTCCTATAGTCACTGTGCTGAACAGTTGATCACAGATACATGCTGATTTCTGTCTGCAAACTTTCACCATTATAATCTCAAAAATTTTAGAAAGGCTTTTGTAATCAATTTTTGAAACAAGCTGCTTAGTAGAAGTTACATTGTTTGCTTCAAGTTCTGAAACAACAAATTTAAAAAGAACACTATAACAAAAGTCTATCTGGAGAAACATAAAGCAGAACATGTCCTCTATTTCTTTGCACATAGCTACAGATGAAGAACGCTAGGAACCTCAGTTTTGGAAAAACGTAACTTGAACACTGGGCATGTGTGCTTGTAAATTTTAATTCACATTAACTGAGTATGGCACTGAGTGAGAAAATCCATCATCCATTTCTTTGTTGAAGTGCATACAAATGCTTGTATGTACCTGTGGCAATGAATCTACACAGCCTTGGAAATCATTGTTGATTAATTGATGTGATTATAAGGACCATGGTGATCACTATATGAGTAGTGAGTGTGACTTAAGGAAATTGCAATGCCAGTTTCAGTCTTTAGTCAGGCACCCAGCAACTTTCAGTATTTAGGAAAATATACCAATTCTGCAATAAACTAGGGAATTAGTGTTAACAGTTCCAGGATCTACTCAGGCCAACCTCCCTCTAAAACTGTCAGCAAAAGTCCTTCATAAACCGATGCAGAACACGTGATATATTTGGCTTACAGTGGGGAATTTTATGCTTGTAATAAGTACAGATTATGAGATTTGCGAAATTATCTCAGAAAAATTACACTACTAGAGTTATAGAAACACATTTACATGCATAGTTGCTGTTAAGCCATCTTGTAGGAACTAATACTCCTGCTTAGAATCAGTGTTGATCCAGTAATGTATAGTTACTGAACACTATAATATAGTAAAACTGCAGTTATTTACAATTAAAGCCTTCTTTCTCTTGTTTAAAAATGAATTCAAGTATCCAGATAGACAGTGACAATGAAATGATAGAGGAGATTAGAATCAGTTCTGAAATCATGAACAGTAAACAGAAAGATAGTGACTTTCTAGCAAAAAGATTTTTACAGATGTCTGGGAAAAGTTAGACGCATACAAAAACAGTGAAGAGACATCTGAGCTGTCAGTCAACTACATGCAACATGAGAGAGTAGCTTGTCACAAACTATTATCAATAAACAGGAACAGAGATTAAGAAGAAGAGAGATACAAGTGAAGGAGAAACAGTCATGCACAAACTGAAGAAATCAGAGAAGATGATAGATAAGTAGTCTTTGGAGTAAGAAGCATCAAGCAAGGCTAAGGTGGATAGAAGATAAAAGAATCTGTGGGTTGGTGAATGCTGAGATTAGAAAGGACACTAAGAACAGATAAACAGAACAAGTGGGAGAAAAATATCCTGAAAGAATAAGCATCCTGATTATTATTTTCTTCCCTAGGCAGTGAAACCCAATTTTAGAAGTTTAACTGAAAGTATATAATGTGCTAGTATCTAACAAAATGGTTTTTCAATGCCTACGGATGATTATTACAACGAGAAATTGAATGGGGTCATAATTAGGAAGGTTTAGAGTGTGGACAATCTCTCTTAGGGAATCATGCAGAGCAGTGAGACAAGCACTGCTAGAGAAGTGTTCAAAATTAGCAAAATTACTTAACTGTCCAGATAGCAACACAGGCCATACAGGAATAGGAATACAGGTATTAAACAACATTTTGTGAACCCTTTGCAGAACTTGACAACAGTGAATATATTAACCCCCAAGATTCACTGTAAAATATTCTGGGATAAAACAGACTCAGATCATCACCAAACACTAACTTATGTCACCTCTGTGGGCTTTTCAGCCTGTAGGAAGATTGTATAATGTATTACTTTTTAGAACTATGTTAAAGTAAGTACCAATAAACAAGCACAGTCTGATGAATTAGGAACATCACCTAATCTCTTCAAGCACTTGAAACATTAAATAAAAAAGAGCACTGCATCATATATGTCAGTATCTTAGAGTGTGGGCAGATAATCTACTACCAGACAAAGCATTCCTACAATTGTCTTCTTTTTTGAGGCTTCTGTCCCTGCTACTACCTTCACATCTTCTAATGCCATGAGTGCAAAAGATAGTCACATTACCATTTCTGTTCTGTGCTTTCATGATTTTCTGTATCAGGAATGATTAGGTAATTCCTTACACTTTGCTAAAACTTTAGTTAGAAAACTACTGCCATTCATATAAAACAAATAACTTCCCTCCCTCAAGTAAATGCTAAGAAATGGAAGAATTCAGAGAAATAGTACCAATTAAACAATTTTTTTTAAAAAAAATAACAATGACATAGAGGCTGGGATTACATAATCTGAAGAAAAGGAGGCTGAGGGGAGACCTTAATGCTGTCTACCTGAAATGAGGTTGCAGAGAGGCAGGTATGTGGGTCTCTTCTTTAAAGTAACAAGCAATAGGACAAGAGTAAATGGCCTTAACTTGCACCAGGAGGAAATCTAAGTTTGCTGTTAGGAAAAACATCGTTATTGAAAGGATGATCAGGCCTTGGAACAGGCTGCTCAGGGAAAGGGTTGGATTGCCATCCCTGGGCATGCAGTATTGGAGCTTAGGGACTTCATTTGTGACAGTCATGTTAACGGTTGAACTCAGTGATCATAAGGGTATTTTCCAACCTAAACAATTTATGATAAATATTTTTTTTTAGAAAAAAAGGGCATAAAGCCAATGCAAAATAATTAAAATGCATGAAACATCTCTGGTAACAAGTGAAATCAAGTCACAAATTTGGTGTGTAGTAGAAGTCCTTACAGCTACTGGATGCTAAAACCAGAAAATATAAAGAAAGAATGTGATACAATGTATGTAGATATGTTCTAGAGTTTCCTAAAAAACAATAATGTAGAATTATTATTTATTTCTTTCAGTGAAAATAATAGAAAAAAGTTAATAGAAATACTTCACAAGAATGGAACCTAAGAAAAGGAAGTCTTTTGTTCCAACCTGCAATAATGTATTCACAGAATATATTAATTTACAATTTTTAATTAAATTTTTATTTACCAGAAAACTGAAGTTTTACCCAGTTCTAGCAATTTTAATTGCAAGTGTTACACCTGAAAACAGCAAATATTGAATTAATTAATCAATAGTTTCCTCTGATCACCATGAGAATGCAGCATATTGGAAAATAACCATGTCTGTATGCTATTTATGACATAGCACTCACTCTTCCATTGTAGTCTTACTCAATTCCAAATTATATACCCATAACAAGAAAGTGTCATAAATGTAACTGTCCTATGAAGGAAATAAATGTACAAACACAGACAGGTGCACATACATATGGAATATATGTTATATACATATGTGTACATACAATTTCATATATGTATATGGGCATTTCAGTTCAATTTAAAAAGGCATAAAAGAGTGCACCTGTATCTCACAGGGTAGATCTGAAGTATAATACAGTTGAGAAAACCAATCGTATCTTTTACTGTTTTCATAAATAACATCAGTTCATTACACTCTTTTCTTCTGGGAAGATCTTTCTCAAACTAAATTTTTAGTGCTGAAATCTGGAATTTTGTTTTCATTTCTGCCATTGTCACTTGCATATGGCTTTTAGCAAATTAAGTATTCTTTTTGAGACATAATCACAAAAAATATTTAATTGATCTGCAAAATAGTGTTACAATACTGGTGTTGCAAGTAATTAATAGTCTCGTGTCAAGACAGACACAGATGAAAAGCATTATATTGGAATGATCTAGGTTGCTGGTTGCAGGAGGAAACACAATGACAGCCAGATGGTTTCACAAGTATTAACTCACTCACACAAAAAGCAAAATAACTATATAATGATAGATTATGGGTATGTTCTTTTCCAACAGCATGCATCATATACCAAAGACTTATAATCTACTTAAATATGAACAACAGGAAACAAAGTAGATTTTACAGCAACTGTGCTACAGTTAATGTACAATATAAACAATAATACCAGGACAGAAGGCCCCACCAGAGAGGCAAATAAGAATGGACGAATATTTTTTAACATTTTAAAATGACTGCTATTCACTCTGAAGTCACTTTTTTCCTAAGTCTATCTGTGATAAAGGATACTAAAGTGAGCAGAAATGTAATTTCATTCTCTTAGGTCTTTTCTACATTGCATAATGGCATGAAGAGTTTTTAAAGAATCTAATACAGTCTGTATAGTTTAAAGTGCATTTTGACAGATAAAATACAAGTAGCAGATACTTTAACTCATATATATCCACCAAGAAATGCACAGTACTATCCTGTTTATATAAATGATAAGTGATTTCAAAATGAAATTGTTGCTTCATTATTTGAATATTTCAGGTATTTTTTCCATTAATTTGCATTCTAAGAGATTTTACAAAATGCTTTTATCTTAAGATAAAAACTTGTAATTAAAAAAATCCTCCACCTTTCTCCAAAAAAAAAATATTCAAAATCCCGTAAGTGCTATAAGTTGGTCTGTAATTGTTAGAATTCAATTTACCCTAAATGTTTAAGTATCTCAAATATATAGAAATAATATCAACAATTAGATATTAGAAATAAATTATTTGCACAAAGACTGGTGAGGCACTGGAACAGCTTTCCCAGGGAGCTGGTGGAGTCACCATCTCTGGAGGTAATTAGGAAGTGTGTAGACATCGTGTTTTGTGACATGCTAGAGACAGACATGGAATGGATTATTTTGTTTTTCCATCAACTGGACATTTATGTATTTGTGGGTCTAATTCTAATCTACATCTCCCCTGGCCTGAACTTCAGACCATTGCCCCTGGTTCTGTCATTAGCTAACAAGACAGGAGGCAAACATCCACCTCTACAACCTCCCTTCAGGTAGTTGTAGAGGGTAATGAGCTTCTCCCCCTCAGCCTCCTCTTCTCCAAACTAAACATGTCCAGCTCCCTCAGCCTCTCTTCATACTTATCCTTCCACTAAACTTGCTATTGTCAATAAAAAAGTTCTAACCCCAAGAGTATGATTGCTCAAGCAATTACAATCTTTATTTTTGTAATTTAGATAAATTTTAGATTAACTAGTTTGGTTTTAGCTAGTGAGCAGCAGAGTTAGGCAGGAATGCTGTAGCTCATCTGGCCTGTCATTGCAAACGTATTTTTACTCACAATGATTTGTATTAGAGAATAGTAGCAGAATGTCCATTACACTTTGCCTCCACCAACTTCCTTTGAACTGCTAGACATCAGGCTTCTCTCCCTTTCTTTGAAATAAGCCTGAACAGAACACAATATTATATGTCTGGCCAATTACTCTTACTGAGCATTGTTCTTCCCACCCATAATTTCTCCAGACTTTGAGGTTTTGGATGTGACTGACCACTGCCTAGTTCTTAATTAGCCTTCACTATTGACTGACTGTGGGTTAATGTGGATGCATGCTTTTTCTGTACATTTTTGGAAGCAAAATTTCCACTACATTTTTCTACTGTGAAAGGAAATAAAATGATACAATATCTATTCCATGAGAGCTATATTGTCAGCACATGAAATACCAACACTACACATGTCCATGGGCTTGGGACTCTGTCCTCTCTGTTAAAATATTTCCTCTTTCAGGAAGGAAACATGTTTACTTAAGTTCCATTTTTCCAATTTTGTTCATAAGCCATTATTCTATTGGAAGCAAAGTTGTTTTAGATAAACACTGCACCAAACATACATATTTCAAAGCTTTTATAGTCAATTCTAATTTACCTTGGCAGATGCATGCAGAAGTTCAACAAGTACCTCTGATTATACTACATTATCAGCAAATGATAGCTACTGGTACTAACCAAGAAACTGGACTAACACATACTTCACTCCAGTAAACTTATTAAGGGCTAGGTTTCCTGATTATCATATTACACTTACTTTCATTCTAAGTAACATATTTCTTTGGTACTGCTTAGATCTTTATCATTCCTTCCTTCACAGAAAAACAAAGTTTTCTTACTACATGAAAAAAATAATTCAAGGAATAGCAAGCAGAAATACATTAATTACATTCTTTACAGGGAATACAACAACTTCAAAGCAAAAGATATGCAAAAAATGACAAATAGTATAATACTACTAGTTTTTTATATTATTATTTGGGAAAACTAACAAAACAGGTTCATGTTGCAGGTAAATCATAACATAGCCCCATCATAACACCTCCATGAGACAATGGAACAATATTAGAAAATTTTGAACAAAAAATGAGCAAGAAAAGTTTTTTAGTGTCTAATTACTCATGAAGATTTTGAACAACTACTTACCTCAGTGGCAATAATATTATCCAACACAAATCAGAATGGATGTCAGACTAACTATCAGGCATGGTTAGCACTACTAATAGTGATAGCACCAGGATCTTAATTCAGAGCACTGTGAATGTCTTTGAGAAATAAAAGCAAAATGAGGTTTTCACTGAAGACCTACTGATGTAAGAAATAGCGAAGTCCACTCAACAAAAGAAAAACCAACCAACCAAAAAAAAGCTAGGCGAGATGCAAGTTGAAACTTGCAGATGATATAACCAGTCCCTGAGGAATTTCCCTTCTTTTGTTGTGCAGTTGATAAATATCCCTGCTGCACAGAGAATACACTGAACATACAGTTAGCATTGCACCATGTTCAAACTGATAATAATTAGATTGTTCCCAGATATGCTGGCATCCTCAGTGGCTTTCTTATATTGTTCTATTTGCCTCATGGAGTCAATACAGTACATCCCCTAGTCCTCTGTTTTAGGTTCTAGTGGGATGCATTGTATTAATCCCATACAATAAAACAGATTTGAGTCAGCAATGTGCCCAGGCGCCCAGGAGGACTAATGGCATCCTGGCCTGCCCCAAGAATGGTGTGGCCAGCAGGGAGAGGGAGGTTATCCTCTCCCTGTATCCGGCACTGGTTAGACTACACCTAGACTATTGTGTTCAATTCTGGGCCCCTCAGTTTAGGAAGTATGTTGAGGTGCTGGAACGAGTCCAGAGAAGAGCAACTAGAATGGCAAAGTGCCTGGAAGCTAAGTCCTACGAGGAGAGGTTGATGGAGCTGGGTCTGTTTAGCCTGGAAAAGAGGAGGCTCAGGGGTGACCTTATTGCTATCTATAACTATCTAAAAGGTGGTTGTAGTCAGGTGGGGGTCAGTCTTTTCTCCTTGAACTCTGGAAACAGGAGAAGGGGTCACAGTCTTAATCTCCATCGAGGGAGGTTTATTCTTGACATTAGGAAAAGGGTTTTCACCGAAAGAGTGATCCGGTTTTGAACGGGGAGGTGTTCAAGTTTAGTCTGGATGAAGTGCTGGGTGGCATGATCTAGATGTTAGATGATAGGTTTACTTGGTTTAGTCGGATTTATGTTGGACTAGATGATATTTAAGGTCTTTTCCAACCTTATCATTACTGTGAGTTACTGTGAGATTTATTCTAAGAAATTCAGAAGATTGTCTACTGATTTTAAAATACAAATGGTTATATGTAATGTTTAGTCATGACTTTCAAAAATACAAAGGTTAGTAGTGACACTAATTCTGCTGGAATCACAGGACATTGTTGGAAATTCTTTTAATAGAAAATATTAGTGATAAAATGTTCTTGTTTATTGGTGTTTAAATGTTATAAAACTGGAGCTTCAGTCTATGCTTTATCATACAAAACCATCCCCAGTCCCATTCAACACTGACATCTTCACTGCAAATATCTAAAAGTGTTTGAACTCTATATTTCTAGTAAAATTTGGATATATTAGCTACATATTACCATCACTGTTAATATGGTTTTGAAACAGTGCAACATTTCTATTATTTGACTGATGACTACATATGGTGTTTGCTGTAGAACATTTTCTGTTCATAGTTAGTTTCTCCTTTTGACCCAGGAAGTCAGAAGTACACAAAATATTTATGAATTCAAAAGATTACTCAATTGATTTATTGGAAGAAAAAGCAATAAGAAAAATCAAAAAGTTTTGCCAGTTCTCAAGGCAAAATCGTTATAAGTCTTGACTGTCCATAAGACACTGTCCTCTCTTTCATACTGCTAAACCAGAATTTACACTGTCATATGATATACAATGTTTTTATTAATCCACTTTCTATTTAAAGAATATTTATAAATATGTGTATATATATATTTACACCAGTTACACAAAATTTGAGAGACATTCAAGGTAGTGACCCTCAGTATGACTTTAGTAGGGAAATATACAATGGCAGCAAGCAAGAATATTTTTTGTTTAATGAAACATCACAATTTTCAATACATTTTACTGCAGAGCATCATTATTAAAATACAAATGCATTGGCCCTTCTGGGAACTCAACTCAGATAACAGTAGTTATTTGCTTTCAAGAGTAGCATTCAGAGCCTGAAGCATCTTTTCTTCCAACCAAATGCATTAGGCTGTAACAGAGTAAAGACAAGACAGATCACAGGACTTATTCTTTGCTGGCCACCTTACCAGTCACTCTTCACCAGAGTTGTTATCTAGTATATTGGCAATCTTTATAATTCCTCTTTCTAACTTACCTACTTATACCAGAAACAGAATTCAGAGATAAAGATCACAGCTACCAAATCTATCTTGCTGAACCTCTATGACTTGATGCATTTATGAACAGGGGAGCACTACAAGCTCATAATAAAATCCTTAGTGAATTAAAGGGCTTATTACCCTTTAATGGATAAACAAAGTAATAGGAAAGAAAGATAGATATTTCACAGCGTATAGATCCCATTTACAGAAAGACAATCCCACATTCAGACTGACTAAAAATTGACATTATTTCTAAAACAGATACAAATAGAAGAGAATTTAATAGGTCTTGTGACTAGGCAATTCATTCCAGTCAGTCTCAGTAGCAGCAGATCTAACAGCACCTTGAGAGGCATATGAACTTCTCCAGTGAAGACTTATTTCTAAAAACTTAAGCTAAGCAGCAGAATTTGTGCAAGTTTAACCTACTTCATAAAGCCATAACATATCTTGTGATTTTATAAAGATACTTTTTCACTTACACAAAGCAAAGCAAGTAATAAAAGAGGTGTCCCATTTAAGCACAAAACTGATCAGGAGTTGAGTTCTTGCTATGCACTTTATAGTGGAAGACAGACATATTAGCCACAATGTACTTGTGTTAGTGGAAATTTACAAATGCGTCCCTGATCAGCTTGTGATGAGGTGTCTGACAGGGTGTGCCCAGAACAGCAGCAGATGTTGCATGCCCTGGCTTTAGCAAGGACCTTAACGTGGTTACCCATAGACCCAGTGTTGCCATGGGGAGGTCTAGCCAGGGTGTAGGTATGACGAAGCATGAGGAAAACTCTCTGTCAAGATGGTATCGAAGCATTGAGGTGTGGCAACCCTGAGGGATACTGGGTCCTGAACTTAGTGCCCTCATCAACTGCATGGTGGGACAGAAGGCAGTGCTAGCAAGAAATTGTTACCAGATTAAGGAAATTGAAAAGATGATAGAGATCAGAGCTGTTACTTAGAGAAATTTGAATAGGGTGGAAGAATGGGATAAGAAAATTCCTCATGAAGTTTCCCAAAGCCCTGGAACAGACTCACCCCTTGCAGACAGACTGTGACTAAATGAGAAGCAGCAGCTCTGCAGAAAAGGCCCTGAAGTGTTCTGAGGAGGTAGCAAAGCAGCCCTTGCCCCTTAGACTGCATCTGCACGTGGACAGCAGCAGAGTCAGGCACTGATCCTGCCACACAAAGAGTGCAGGGTTCAAGTCTAGTCAAGTCTTACCCTCTTGTCTTCTGGGACAAGACAAACATATTAATATGGGTGAGTCTACCTTAAACACATAAATTCCACACAGAAAAGAAATACAGAAGATTTTATCAGATCACTTCATAATGTGGAGAAATTTTACTATGTTCTAAATAATAAAAATAAAACTGTGTTCTAAATAAATAAAAATATATTTATTATATACCATACACTACTTTCTATGTCATAAAAGCACTATAGAGTCTTCTTGGTTTGATGTTTATAGAAAGATAACAGCATCTTAAAAATGAACTAGTGGTGCCATATATTTTCTATTTAGCTAATTCAAAATTTTAGATCTGTCTGCATTACAACTGAAAAAATCAGATGCCATCCAGAGTGACCTGGATAGACTGGAGAGGTGGGCCCATCTGAACCTAATGAGGTTCAAGAAGACCAAGTGCAGAGTCCTGTGCCTAGGCCAGGGTAACCAGCATTATCAGTCCTGGGTGGAAGAGGATCTACTGGAGAGCAGTCCTGTGGAAAGGGATTTGGGTGTGCTGGTGAATGAAAAAGTAGACATCATCTACCAGTGTGAAATCACAGCCCAGAAGGCCAATCACATGCTGGGCTGCAACAAAAGAACTGTGGCCATCTCAAGAGAGGTGATTCTGCCCTGATGACACTTCACCTGAAGTATTGAGTCCAGTTATGGAGCCCCCAGCACAAAAAAAGATGCAAAAATACTGGAGCACATCCAGAGGAGGGCCACCAAAATGATCAGGGGAATGGAGAATCAATTATACAAGGACAGGATGAGAGAGCTGGGGCTGTTCAGCCTGGAGAAGACTCCAGGTCTATTCAAAAGGGCTTGTGTGGGTAGGACAAGGATAGGACAAGGTTTTGAGCTGGGAAAGTATAGATTTAGGCTGGATATTAGAAAAAAGTTCTTCAGTGGTTGCTGTAATGGGCTGCCCAGAGAGGTGGTGGGGGCCCCATTGCTGGATGAATTTAAGGTTAGGCTTCATGAATCTGTGAGCAGCCTGACCTAAGTAGAGAATTCCCTGTTTCCATGGTTGGGTTAGATGACTAGTGGAGGGTCCTTCTAGCCTGGAACACTCTGTGAGTCTATTATTCTATGTTTTTTAATCTAGCAGTCAAAGGCCACTTCAAAAAGCAATACCATATATTTGTATTTTCTAAAATTGATAAAACAAGTTATCTTGTTATCAGAATACAATAAAGAGCATTTGTACATCATGTATGACAGAAATCTTTAAATAAAAGTTTTTTCCTCGAACAGTGTAAAAATTCAGTTTAAGATTATTAGTTTCATGGAAAAGGTCTCATAAATGAGTCACCTTATACTTCCAATCTCCAGGAATCATTGAGGCATCTATGAATAACATAACCATTCACACTTTTCTCTTGATGCTATTTTGCTTTCCTAGGTACTTTTCTCCTTTCCTTTCTGTTTGTATTGTCTGTTTTCATCTTCATTATTTATCCTAAATGAGATATTCCTTTTGAATATTACAAATAGTTACATAAGTACATGTAGTTACACAACTACATGCAGTTACACAAGTTTGAGATTAAATTAATCATTTATTCTATAGCAATTTTTTTCATGTCTTAGAACTAAAAGGAAATCCTACACAAAGCAAATTTATGTTTAATATTATGTAAAAGAGGGTAAAAATGAAAAAGTTTACACTGAATTGCTTTATTTTACACTGATTTACTTTGTCCTACATTGTTAAGATGCAGTTCAGGGTATTTATAGTCAAGAAATGGGTGCCTTCATTTTTGGGAAGCCTAATGTAAAAGTACTTTTCTCTTTTAGAATTAATGATATACCAGCAACTTGACAGAGAGACAAGCATGAATATACAAAGTGGTTCTATATAAAAAAAAAATTCTATCTTTTGCCTAGCTAAGTCTACAGAAGTCTTATTATCACTGTTTGCATTGAGAAATCATTAAAGAATTTGATTTATGAAGACAAGCTAAAAGTAAATGGATTTGATTTTCACTTTACTCCACAGTTATTGTACTAAACTTCATTAGTGAACTTCATTTGATTTCTTTCTCCCTAACTGTCCAGTCCATTGATGTCTCACTGAATGTCAGCACAATATTCTGGAGTGTCAGCTACTCTTCCCAGGTTTGTACAGTCTCCCCTTTCACTGAGGTCACTGATGACTCCTTGACAGAACTGGACCCAGTACTGACTCCTGGGGATCACCACAGGCTTCAGGCTTCCAGGCTACTTGAGCAAACACTAGTCACCACCCTCTGAGCTTTGCATTCATCCAGTTTACATTCTGACTCACTGTCTACTTATCCAACTCACCACCCACTAAATTTCCTATGAGGATGTTATGGGAGGCAGTGTCAAATAAATTGTCAAAGTACACCTAAAAAAAGTCAAACATTAGACCACCCGTCTCTTGTTTCTTGAACTCTGGAGACTCTTGCAACATATTTGTCGGTTTTTGGGTTTTTTTTGAAAGCTCTACTTGCTGTAATCTTGGCTTCTATGTGTTACATATTATTTACATACAGAATTGCATTTCAATAATGGACATCATGAATTACCCTTAGAAGTATAATTCAGCTCCTGTAGGAAAAATGAGATACAAACTACTGTCAAGTAGTCTGAGTCCACCCTGTATTTCGAATATGGCCTCCATATTTGTTGCACAAGAACACATCCAGGGTCTTGAACATCTCCAGAGAACCTTCCTGGGCAGCCTTTTCCAGTGCTCCATTACTCTCCCTGGGAATAAGTTCTTTCTGATATTTACCTTCTCTCTTCCAGCTTACACCCACTGCCTTTTGTCCTAGCACCAGATGACCTTGAGAAGAGCCTGGCTCCATCCTCCTGACACCCACCACTCACATATTTATGGACATGAATGAAGTCATCCCTCAGCCTCCTCTTCTCAAAGCTCAAGACACCCAGCTCCCTCAGCCTTTCCTTATAAGGGAGGTGTTCTACTTCATCATCTTTGTTGCTGTACGCTGGACCCCCTCCATTAGCTCTGTATCNTTGTTGCACCTCATTCAATTTCTTTCTGCCCAGCTCTCTAGCCTGTCCAGGTCTCACTGAATGGCAGCACAGTCTGCTGGGGTGTCAGCGACACCACCCAGCTTTATGTCCTCAGCAAACATGCTGACAGTGCACCCTAATCGCTCATCCAAGTCATTAATGAACAGATTGAAGAGGACTGGTCCCACTAGATACAGGCCTCCAACTATGTCCCATTGACCACTACTCTCTGTCTTCTGTCTCGCAGCCAGTTCACAATCCACTTTACCTATTCCACACTGCCTGAGTTTGGCCATGAGGGTATTATGTGAGACTGTGTCAAATGCCTTACTGAAGTCAGGACAAACCACATGCACTGCTCTGCCATCATCTATCTACCTGTTTTTGCACTCAAGAACAGCTATCAGGTTGGTCAAGCATGACTTCCCCTTTGTGAAGCCATTTGTGTGTACCTAATGACACTCTTGTCCTTGATGTGCCTAGAGATAGCATCCAGGACAAGTTGTTCCATCACCATTCTGGGGATGGAGGTGAGCCTGACTGGTCTATAGATTCCTGGGTCCTCCTTCTTACCCTTCTTGATGATTGGAGTGAATTTGCTAACCTCCAGTCTCTAGGCACCTCTCCTGATCCCCATGACGTAGAAAAGATGATGGAGAGTGGCTTAGCAATGACTTCCGCTGTCTCCCTTGTGTGGTGCATCCTATCTGTATGCACTGTACTTTCAGTTTGCTCAATACATCCCTAACCCAGACATCATCAACCAAAGAAAGCTCCTCTTTTGCCTTGACCTCCTCTGTAGTTTTAGCCATCTGGGCTTTCATATCAGGACATCTCCCAAAATTATAGAGGAGGCAAAAAAGGTGTTCAGTATCTCTGCTTTCTCTGTACTCTCTGTCTTCAGGGCACCCACCTCATTCAGCAGGGTTCCCATATTGCCTCTAGGTTTAGTTTTACCTGCAGTGTATTTGAAGAAGCCCTTTGTGTTACCCTTGACCTCTCTTGCAAGGTTTAATTCCAAGGAGGCCTTGGCTTTCCTAGTTGCATCCCTACATTCTCTCACCAGAGCCTTATAATCACCCCAAGTGGCCACCCCCTCCTTACATGACCTATAAACTTTCTTGTTCAGTTTATGCAGTAGCTCCCCATTTAACCACACAGGTCTTCTAGTTCCCTTCCTCTGAGGTAACAACAATATACTGAAAAATAACCTCTACTAATTGCAAAGTTTTAGACATAAATAATGTGCATTGCTCTCCAATGCATGAAAGTGTTCATTATTTGTTTAAATGTCAACCTGCAATCAAACCTGCAGTCGTTAATGGGAATATTTGCATGCATAAAGCTAATCTGCTGCTAAAATGGCTGAGTAAGCATTTAGCTGAAATTTCACTGATTCACAGGCTGCAAAATATATATGGCTTATTGCAAACATTCAGGACAGGCAATGTAAGCTTTTTTTCATGCATTTCTTTCAGAAATCGATCGGACACACTCCTGAAACAGTTACCTGCTGGTAGGTATAGTAACTGACACTGAAAGAAAGGTGACTGAAAGATATCAACACCACTGGTTTGTGGAGAAACACCTGTTCTCTGAGCATCTTTCAGCATCTTGGAATGACCTCCCTATGCCACACCAGCAAGAAAGCTTCATCATTGACACAGTGTAATCCAGCTGCAGAACATACTGTGTATGTTCTGGAAAGCACAGAAAGCTCCATTAAATAGTAAAAACAGAACATTTAAGATTTGTTTTCCTATGTCATTTAGACAAAGGAAATGCAGAGAGATCTCTGTCTATGCCAAGCAGTATACTCCAGCATTTACAAAAGCAAAACAGTTTGCAATGGCTTGTGAGTTTTCTTTATGGAATCAAGCTGGCTTTTCTGTTTTCAAGCTTCCACCTGCCTGAATGATCAAGTTATTAAGACAAAGAATGTTTCACCAGACAATTCTCTGGAACCATGTTTTCTTCAAATTGACATGCAGGTGACAACCACAGAATTACACAATGATCCAAGCTTAAAGGAACCTCTACAGATCATCTAGTCAAACCCCCCACCCCTGCCAAAGAAGGACTGCATCCAGGTGAGATTTGAATATCTCCAGAGAAGGAGCCTCCACAATCTCTCTG
Organism: Upupa epops; assembly: GCA_013397515.1. Classification (NCBI taxonomy): domain Eukaryota; kingdom Metazoa; phylum Chordata; class Aves; order Bucerotiformes; family Upupidae; genus Upupa; species Upupa epops. The sequence continues at coordinate 2,604 of VZRI01012196.1, read as the reverse complement.
GGCAGCCTGTTCCAGTCCTTTGTGACCTCATGCTGTAAAGATTTCCCTTATTTGTAAATGAAACTTGTGTTCCAGCTTGTGCCCATTGCTCCTTGTCCTGTCACTGGCACAAGTGAAAACAGGCTGGCACCATCCTCCATACAGACACCTAGAAGATATATATATGTGTATCAGTTGTCCTCTCATACTTCTCAAGGCTAAACAGTCCCAGTTCTCTCAACCTTTTCTCATAAGAAAGAAGCTCACCACTCATCTTTGCTGTTCTCTGCTGGACTTCCTTCAGTAGTTCCCTGTCTGTCTTGAACTGGGGAGAGCAGAAATGGACACAGTACTCCAGGTGTGCCCAGAGGAATGGAATAACCTCTCTGATGACACACTACTTAAGGCACATAATACTATTTGCCTTCTTGGCAACGAGGACACACTACTGGCTTATAATCAACTCACAGTCCACCAGGACTCTCAAGACCTTTCTCTTTACAACTACTCTCAACAGCCCTACCCCTAACCTATACCAATGCATGAGGGTTTTCCTCCACAGACACAGTACCCTACACTTGCTCCTGTTGAGCCTCATTAGGTTCCTCCTTGTCAAACTCTCCAGCCTGTTTACGTCACACTTGATGGCAGCGTAAGCCACTCCTCCCAGCTTTGTATCATCAGCAAACCAGCTGAGCATACACTCTGTCACCTCATCCAGGTTGTTGAGAAATATGTTAAACAAGACTGGATCTAATACTGACCCCTGGTGAATACAACTGGTCACAGGTCTCCAGCTCAACCCTTCACCATTGATAACAGCTCCCTGAGTTTTGTCAGAGGTTTCATCCACCTGATCCCTCATGTAACTCACACTGCATGATTTTCCTAATAAGGATGTTATAAAAGAAAGTGTAGAAGGCCTTGAGTTTAACAGCAAATATTACAAAGGTAAAAATCACTGATTTTAAGGGCACAAATAGGGAAAAACACAGTCAATCTCTACACACAATTTTTAATTTTTCTACCTATTTTGCAAACATTCATGCTACACTCAATATTTAGAAAAAAAGTTTCCCCAGCAATTCAGGTTTTTATTCTAGCTCACCATTTAAACTTCAGTGAAATTTGATTCCCTACTGCTGATCCTTTTCTCAATCCTTCACTTAATGCAATTTTCCTGTGATAATGGTTTCTCATTGTTTTTCTTCTGTTTTTGTGAGAGGAGGGCTGTCCTCTCTTGAACAAAGTCGAGATAACTTTGAATCCAACACATGAGGAACAACACTAGGTAATTTTCTTCAAAACTAAATTTTATCAGACTGGGAAAATAACATAAAGGTCCTCATATGACATATTTCTTCCAGACTATTAAACGTATCAGTCCTTAACGTATCAGTCTTATTTCATGTTATGAAACAATTTCTGTGCATTGTGCGTCCAGACAGCATGCCAGATTTCTGTGCTGGCCCATTACAGCTTTCTGCCTTAAATAGGAGATAGGAACTTAAAACTTCCCTGTGTTTCTGTTGTGATGGAGGTCAGGCAATATTGGACGAGATGCTGATTTTGATTTTGACAGGTTTCTTTAAATACTTTATGAATGCGATGGCAAATGTCCTGTCAATGTTAGTGACCTCATTTACTCCTCACAGAGATAAAATTCTAATTTCTCATTTAGATTGAGTTCTATTCTATCAAAGTCATTTTGTTGCCAACTTATAACATGCTTGCCAAGTAAATCTGCCTTACAAATCCAAAGAGAACTTAAGCTTTTCTACCAAAGAAAACCAAAACTTGCAGCATTATTATAAAATACGTTTCAAATTTCAAAGAAAAGTATGATTTTTTTTTTCTTAGAAGAATACAACCTATTTTTCTCTTGCTCTACCTATTTCAAGTTTTATTTTCTCTTGCAATTGTCACATGACATATTAGGAAATTTTCTTCAGTTCACATTCAGAGATACATAACCTCCTCCACTTTAACTGAGCTTCACTTTCCCAATGAATACTATCACAGATTACTCAAAACTTCTGCAAATAGTTTTGCCCATCCAAAACAGTGTGAGAGAACAAGTAGAAAAAAAGAAGTAAAAAATAAAAATTTCAAGCAATAAAATCTAGGGGTTTTTTCCAACAGAGACTTCAAGATCGTAGTTTCTTTGTTCAATGCTGTTAGTTGTTCTCTGTGAAATATCAGAGGATATGAATTAGAAAAAAAACCCAAAAGCATAGCTTTTCACTTATGTTCCATGTGTACCTTCCAAGGTGTTCTCTAGGCCTCAGAAAATTTTAACAAGTAGCACCAAATATGCAAATCTACAAGTAAGTATTAAATACATATATCCGAAGCTCCAAATTAAAATTACTCAAATCAGACTATATATAATAATGCATTGTTCTAAAAATCTCTCATTTCTTATACTCCTCTTTGAAAACTGCATCACTATACAGTATCAGTAATTTAAGCAAATTAGTTCAAGTCTTATATATTTTACTGCTTTTGTTTTTTGTTTGTTTGTTTTGCAGCAAACATCAAGGCTACAATCCATAGTGGGAAATGTGATCATACTTTTGAATCACACCACATTTATGTTTTTATATTTCATAGAATCAAAGAATC
>VZRI01012195.1:1092650-1129494 GCA_013397515.1 Upupa epops | reverse complement strand
GTGGTGTCACAAAGGGTGAGTGGCTACCATTAATTACATAAAGACCTGACCCTCCCATTTAACTAGGTATTTCGCCTCCCCCTTTCACACTTCAAACCATCCACACATCTTATTGCTCACAATGGTTTCTTCAGTCATCAATCATTTATCCGATACCTTTTGCTTCGTCTGTCTCCGGCCGCTCCCCTCGCGGGGATACGAAACCGCAGATCGAGACTCCGCACTCGCTTCGTAACTCGGGTTACGTCTCACACACGCACACAAGTGAGCAGGACTCGGCACACGCAGAGGTTTTTAGGATGCAATGAAATTAAGTAATCCAGTAACAAATTATTTCCTCTATTGCAGGCACCCGAAGAAGCACAACGGGTACCTTTATGACGATGGAAATGGTTAACCGCTTCTAGGCAGGACCGTAAAGATGTTATTCCCGAGCCACCTGTACATGAATCGATGGATCGGATACTGCCACAGTAGTTCCTCTCCGATCCACACTGCAGTGTAACATATGTGTCAGTTACTATCTGCTCCTTCTGGGGGGTGTGTCATCTCCTTTAACCTGCTCCTGATGTGTTATGTGACACTTGGTGGAAACCTAATTCTTCATAGGAGCGAGTGTAAACAGGACTCTGTCTCTTTTGGTCTTTAGGAGAATCTATAAATGTCAGCCAGTGGTGCTTCAGATAGTGCAGTGATGTAACAGGCTTAGCTGTAAAGCAACTTCACTGACTACAGTGAGATTTGTTCTGAGTCACATGAGAATGTTCTACCCCCTTACTGTCACCTTGTTGTAGCTTAGACATTAATAGCAGCTGTCAGAGGAATTTAGCGGGAAGTCCAAACCTCCTCGTGTGCCAGCTAGTTCTCACATAGTAGAGGGGCTGGGTGCAGCTGGATTTAGCTCCTGGATGGTGAGTAGGATGTGCAGATGAAAACCTCTAACTCGCTGAGTTAGAAGCGGATGGGTTTATTCAGCACCAGGCACCCATTACTTACAAAATTCTGTTCCCCTGAACACAGCCACGAGAGAAAACTGCTTCCGTATACCTCCCTCCAAGTCTCTTACCCAGCACTCTGCTGACTCACTCTACACTTCTGGTCGGGATCTTGCTGCCGGTGCAGTTCGCTGCAGTGTTTCTTAAAGCTCCTTCCTCCAGCTGCTTTACTGCCGCTCTGTTACAGACACAGGAGCTCTCACAAAAAGACCCCCACTCTATTGACATACTGTCACGTCCAGTACCAAGCTCTATAAGAGATCTTACTGTCTTGTAATGCCAAAAGTTAAGAGGCGCTGTGAGATTTTCATTTAAATGCAACCTGAACAAGCCTGAGAGACATAGCATGCAGTGCTGTGGGTCCAGACCACCAGCTGGGCCAGCTCAAGTCTGCCACCTCCCTTTCTGGTTTTGTTTGTTGTTTTCAATTTTTACACCTGGACCCACGTTGCTTTTACCATTTAGTCATTTCAGCAAGTAACCGTGGCACCAAACAAAGGTGAGAGCACAAACATACGGGAACAAAACTATCGGGATGGAAAACGTGTTCTTTACAGAAACACTAAAAGCCTTATTCCGGAGTAGATTCTAACAAATTTATTCAAAGTAACGCCAAAAATATGCATTCCTGGTTGCCTACTTTTGCCTGCCGCCTTTGTAAATGTATTAGACATGATTTTGGTAAAAGACACTTCTGGTGGCTGCTAGAGGTGTCACACGTTCGGCACACCGTTATTTTAGTTTTCCTGTTCGGCGTTCCACACAGCCGGGACAGGTGTGGTTTTCAACACTGGTTGGCTAGAGAGTTCAAAAAGAAAAAAAAATATGGACAAACTCCTTACTCTGCTTTGTAATGCTACAGCAGAGGGCTGCTTAACACACTGTTTTCCACCTCAGGCAAAATGGAAGTTAGCTCACAGATAATGCAAGATGCACTTAAAGCATTGATTTTTAAATGGAAAATGAGGCATTAAATTCACAAAGGAAGTTAAAGGCAATTTGTTTTTCAGACATACTGGGCTCAGGCTCCTTTCCCTCATTAATGAGTAAGGATTCAGCCCACGGTTTTGAAATGACAATTCCGCAACGTACAAAAGGGGCATTTTTGAAATGTAGGCAACCCATAGCGATCTGCAAGCTTTTTTTTAATGCCTACAATAGTGCTTTTGAATGAATCACTCCTTGCCAGCTGGAAAAGGGGGCAAGGAGAAAGTCAGGGAGGGACTTTTACATACTGCAGCTGACTGCACTGCTCACAAAGAATTTGTAAATTATACAGTACTTAAACAAAATGTTTCTAAGTCAAGCGTTCATGAGTAACGGTCTCTTTCTAGCAGAGCTTAAACTGCAGCAATGCGAGAAACAGCACCAGTAGATGTGGCCTCTAAACTGCCAGGCTACGCTAAGACAACAGCCACAAAGAAGGGTGCTGGTGTTCGGTGGAATGCACTGGCATGCCACCCAGCCTGCTGTAAAGGAAAGCTGTTCCAGCACCTCCTCAGGCTGAAAAGGCTCTTTGTATGTAACAGTGCAAAACCTTCCAACTGCAGAACAGTAACCTACTACCTTCCATAGATGGCACCTCCAGCCCCATCACTAAGCTCAAATCAGATTTCAGGAGTTCAACAGAAAGTCTCAGATACAAGCAAAAGAAAAATAAGCATCCCACAATATCAATTTAAATCTTGTCACAGTTGAAATCCAGTGCGTTAGCTTATACAGACTTGCACCCAGACAAGACCTCTCCCTCCCCGATTTAAGAGTGGCATACGAGAGAAAGAGGTTAGCCCACATGGAGCACTCAAATGCTTTCAGGGTATACATCCCGAAGCAGGATAACGGTCTCCATTATTAGTCGGCAAAAAGCTTTGCAGGGGCTGCTGGACCTTTGGGTCACCAGGCAGCAGGGCAGCTCATTTTCCGTACATCTACGTAGAGGCACTTGTGAAATCACAGAGGCACAGTTTGGCTTGGAAGGGATCTTCAAAGGTCATCTAGTTCATCCCCTGTGCCCCCCTGCAAGAACTTTGTCCCACCGGTCCTGGAAAGTTTCAATCTATCACCTCTTGGGGCAACCTGTTCCACCGCGTCAAACTCATAGTGAGGAACTTCTTCCTTATTCCTAAATCTAAATCCCCCATCTTTCAGTTTGAAACTGTTCCCTCTTGTCCTCCCACTAGCTGAGTCTCATAAACCAAGCCTCTATACGATGTTCTCCTCTGTAGCCAAGGGTTAGAGATCTCAATTTTTTTCTTCTTTACCCAGGAGAAGGTTTCAAAGCGACACTGCTTAACAGATCCCCAAGAAGGAAAACAACCAAGGCATTTCAACATTTGACTCTGGTGAAAACTGTCCTTGTTGAAATCCGAACGCTTTCTGATGCGTAATGACCATGCTGAAGGACTAACGGTCACCGATCGATGCCATTGCAAGGGACATTAAGAAAGGCCATTTCCATCATCATTCAAGTAGCAGCACCCAGAATGACACAGCTTTCCGAGAGACTGAAAGGCGTTCTTCTTCCAAGAAGGAAAAGGAATAGAATTTTTTCTTGGGCCGAGAAGCCTTATTAGCTGAGGCTAAGACATTTCACACGTCATATACGTACTGCAGTAGGCATCACAGAGCTGCTTTGCACAGGTAACCGTCACAGTATTGCCTGGAGTTGACGAGCAGTGCAAAGCTTCATGGACAATCACGATACTTACACCGGTGCATGTTCTATCGTGTGCAATCTAAACTCAGAAAGCTATTATACAGAGTAATACGGTTGAATTTAACAACCGTCTGGTTAGAAACTGTGTGAGAAGTTTCATTACCTATAGCAGCTCACTTTGAGAGTAACTCAGCCTCTCAAATACTACTAAATACTCTGTAACAGATACCAAAACCAACTTCTCTTTAGATTGATTTCTGAAATGCAGACACTGAACTAGCACAGAGATGTACTGGAAGACATGCTTTTATCTCCTTCAACGCTTAACTCAAAAACTGAGTTGTATGTTTGTCCGTGTAATAATTTAACATATGTGAGCCAAACATATCTGCATCTTTATTTCAATTAAATTAAAAACAATCTGCAAGTATATTTATGCAACGTTCACTATATACACGACTTATGCAACTGCAAGGCAATTCTATGTATGCTGATTAATCTATTGTTAGTAAAACATGACAACAGCTATGGAAGTTGACCAGTGAGTGCTCCTTTTCACAAGGGACCGTTTCCATGGCATGACTGAAAAAGAATAGCTACTAGCCATGAAATGGAGTATCAGTAAACTTTAAAAAGAACATGACATAACCTAGCAGAGATTAACAGTCTTCTAAACGTAGCAGTATATTTACTTCGGATGATGGTGCTGCTTTTTAAAAGAACTGGCTGTCACCTGAATGACGCAGGCCCTCCGTTTGCTCTATCTAAAGAAAGCAATAATTAGACATTATGCTTCCTGGCAAAAATTTATTTTTGAACTGGCACCATAATGTTTCAGAAAACAAGAATAAAGTACCTCTTTGGTGAAGCCTAGGTACCCCCTACTACTCAATGCAACGACTTGTAAACAGGACCGCGATACAGTGCTTTGCCTTAATTCTAGATCAGTTAGGTACCACAGATCTTCCCTCACAGTCCTCATAATTTTAGGAAGGTGTTTTAAAGCCAGAAGTAAAGCAAAGGAAAATTAAGAAGGATATAAAGTTCCCTGTTTGAAATTTAAAAAAAAGTGCATAATGTTTCCATTCCAAAAACTGTGCCGCTGCATGGAACTGATGGACACGAGACTCTTATTTCTTCCTGTACTGGACATTAGTGATCATTACACAAACACAGTCTCTGCTCATTGGCCAAAGAAATCTCTCAAGTCTGTTTCCTGGTACAATCAGTTGTCCAATTACTTTAGAATAATGTCCTACATACTAGAACAGGAACAGCAAAGTAACCGTTTTTTTCCCACCAGAACATCTGTTTTTGCAATTCCACTTCCGTATGCTGCATTTCCAACCTACCGGAGAGTTTTTAGTGTTTGGCATACACATCCCAATTCCTTGGCACCACCATGTTCAGTGCATCCATTGCCAGCAACAGACGTAGCACCAGGAAAATGTGACTCCCAGCGCAAGGGACAGTTCAGGACGAGTGGGCGTTCTCCAGCAATGGTGGTCCGTCTCGATGCATCAATGGGTGTGTGTGCTCCCTTTTGTAAGTTTTTGGAGGAAGCTTTGGAATATGTTGAGAAGTGCTTTGTCGAGGAGGAATAGGTGGCCCAGTGACAGAATGGAGGTCCGCTTCTTGCGGTATCAAAGGTGGTGATGGAAGATGCCGCCGTGCTACATGTGGAGAAGGTGTCTGAGGGGGAGGGGGAGTAAACGGAGAGGGGCTGTTTGGGAAAAAGGTGTTGCCAAGTTCGCTTTTTCTGCCCAGTGGTGGAGGTTGGAGGTGTAGTGGTGAGCTAGAGAAAACATCTGGAGTTCGCACAGGTTCTCGCGGTGGTAACACAGGAGGACTTTCAGGGGGGTCAGAGATGCAGGTTCGGTCAGGTCCTGAGTACCTTGGTGAATATACTTTAGAGGTTGGTTGCCTAGGAGGGATTGCTGGTGGGCTGTCCAGGTGCGCAGAAGTAATCTGAGGTAAAACAAATATTTCATTCAATACAATTTTAGTGTGGGGGTAAGGAACAGGACCCTGCTGCGGAGCAAAAGCAAAGCTCCTGCCCTGCAGTTTGCTCTTATCCAATGAAAAAGGAGGTACAGTGAGCAGGTGCAAAACAAAGATGGGGAACAAAGGAGCGAAAGGGAGCGGTTGGTGCCTGAAAAATAGGTTTCTCAGAGCGATGCGCGCATAAAAGACAAAGACTGGATCTGCAGGGCTAGAGGAAGGGCATATTAATACCCCTAAAATGATCCTCTGGGACAGTTACCACAGATGGAAACATTTACTTGAAGCCTTAAGTTCTCACGGGCAATGTGAGGGCCTGGGCATGCTGTATCAGTAGACAAGAGATTTTCTCACCCTCTGTTTGGGTCAAATCTGTCAACTTAATTCATATGGAAACAGGACATAGTGAGGCAGAGCCGTTAAGTCTTCACGACTGCTTGCTCTTTAACACACAGGTCTTCAAAACCGCATGTACTATCTTTCAGAGCTACCTTTCTGTGATCCCCTGCTCCCTGAAAAAAAGGCCCTTTGTAATCCTTACTTACTTTTGATGGGGAAGATTCAGCTGGTGCAGACTCTGGTCTTCTTCGTGGAGGAACAGGAGGGGGTACGTGAGCTTCGTCTGAATTTTTGGTAAAGTTTATGGATGACACAGAAGCAGACCCTAACGGATGTGAAAAAAAAATCCTGGTAACAGGGAACTTCAGCAGGACTCGGTATATTTCCTGTTTTGCTACCGATTTATTATCGTACATAATAAATACTGATAGAAAGCAGTATGAATCAAGAAGGTGTTACAGACGTGAAACAACCTCGAACAACCCTTGGTTGCAGCTTCCAGACAAACTGCTTTTCTGAGCTGCAGTGGCCTCCACGGCCATCAGTTCCAGTACATTGTTCCCTGGTTGTGATCTCAAAGACTACTTAAAAAAGTTGTCCTTCTATTGCAGCAGGACTAAAACAATATCCCGAACCTGCGGCCAACGGGCCAACCCCACAACGAGGAAATATCCAGAAACCTAGCTTGAACACCGAGCAATGTCACTGCTCCGCTAAGCAACTTCGCCTCCTTGTGGCCATCAGCCAAACACAGGACTAACCTTGTACTTTCTCTGATAGCCCTCACACCCGAGAGCTGGCTACGTTTGCTATTAATCACTGAAAACACACCTTAAACACGAGTCTCCTTATAGGCTGGTGAAGACAGAAGAAGCAGCTATGTGGATGGGTCCTGATGAATTTAAATCAGGGAAACACCGATTGCAAGTTCTGCAGGAAAATTATCCGTGTGCACTGAAACCGATTCAAAATGGCAGGTGGCAAAGGCCCCCACAAAACACTGCTATTCACAATGCTCACCACTAGGTAATCAATAAATATATCTGCCACATAGCAAAATGCACAAATGTTTGGTTGGAACACACACGGGCACTAGAATATATCTGCGCCTCCCGTTTTGACGGTTTGTCCAACGACGTAAGATATTGCGTATGTAACACGCCTAATATTGTTCAGTCCTTCCCTTCATCCAAAAAAACCCCTTACTGAAAAGAATAAACTGAGAGCTTCTGCTTCCAGAAGGACATGAAAGCCTAAACCTGACTTTAACTGTTCAACCCACACGCTCTAACCTGCCCTTTCTTGGCAGACTATCTATTAGCACCTACTTGCATGAAAAGGACTCGAAGGATCCGAGTCGAACACACTGCAGGCATCGGTAGTACTTGAAGTAGCAGAAGCAGGAGGAGGGGTCAAAGGTGTTCGGGGAGAGTTTGGTGCAGATGCTGCAGTAGTTTCAGTCTCACTCTCTGGGATGCGACTGTAACTGATTTTCCTGGGCTCCTGTTGCAGGGGTGTGGGATGCCTCATGGTACCCGGTCTGGGATTAGAGGGACGAACACCCGGGGACTTGAGAGGATAACTGTATTTTTTGGGCTGAAACAACCAAAAAAGGTAGTATCAAACCAAACTAGAATTCCAGAAGATGACCTAAACGTAGCTTTGCCTTTATGAAGTTTGATACCCAAAATGATCCTGTTATGTCTAAAGGACAAATGTTAAGTACTTTTTGGAGGAAAATTACAAAGTTGTATACTAACAAATCTTGGTGGAGGCTTGACGTTTCGTGGCTCTATCTCTAGCGATTTGTTGAACAGATAATCTGTAAATTCTGTCTCCATGCTGTTTCCCATTGGATTCAGATTTTCAAAAAATCTCTGAAATACAAGAAGGTAGAAAACTCGTTAAGTTTGCCCTGAAAACCAACTTCACAAGTACCCTAAACACAACAGTGCAAAAATCAGACCAGCTCAAACTCCAGAAGCTGTATGTAGTTCATCCTTACACTGATGAAGGGAAGATTGCTCTCACAATGCAGAATTTTCTGCAAAGAAAATCTTGCAGAATCTCTTAAAGTAACCTGTCCAATGACTCTCTGAAAGTACATAGCTCAAACTATACTGGAAAAAAAGAAGAAAGGAAAGCAAACAGAGAAAGGACTGCTTAGAGAACACCACAGACCAACCAACAGGAGACCAACACACAAAAATGTGAGCATCGGCACTGTCAACACACGATGTGATTCAGAGCCATCAAGTAAACCGGGAACCATAAGGACAGTGTAACAGAGGAAGAAGATGGCAACTGGGCTCGCTGGACCGTTAAACACAACTCAGTGAAGGACAGTGAGAATCTGGTAGTTTCTGTTCCTGTTTAACACCGATCAGTAGGAAGATTTACCTACCGAGAACCCAACAGCAATCACCAAAACCTAAAGAACTGAGCTTTCTGCCCTTTCTTACAGCGACACTTAAGACCGATTTAATGACAGGCCTTCTGCTCACATCTAGTTCAGTCTGACCGACTCATGTGAATTCAATCTATCCATACGGTGTAATCCAACTATCAGAGTCCCCACAGTCCTTCACTGTGTGGAGTGGAGGTAAAAATGCAACCTACCCTGATGTCAAATTCCACTCTTAAACAATATGGCTGGTTCTGATACTGCTGTATCTCTCCTGTTATTTCAGCTACTTTTCTTCGCTTGCTGAAGTTTATAAGCTCCTTCCCATGTCGCTTTAGAAATTCAGGGTTGCCTTCTTCTGTTTTCAAAATGTTAGTTAAGTAAATCCCTAAAAAGCATACAGAAGAGGTCTTTGACAGGATGTACAAACCATGGAGGAAGTCACATGACTGGAATACAAAGAATTCTTAAATAACTTAATTTCTGCGCTCCAATAATTAAAAATTCTCTGTTAGGAAGGCTCAATCTCTTTTTTTTGCATCAAAATCTCTTTCTGTATAGGAAGCTCACACAGCTGAACGACACTAGCACTTTGCAAGACAAGAGCATGCTGAACTCTCAATAGTTCTGCCTCTATTCAACTGTGCTCCATTACAGACCCCAGCAAAGCTCCACTCCTAGATTGATTTTGCAACAAATCAACACAGGACAAGAAAGAAGAGAGTGCTCTTGAGTCTGCACACAATATATCCAGAAATGACATTATGACTCTACTAAGTGTAATCTCAAAAAAATAACTGATGCTATGTACTTGTGTTCCTGCTATCCTCTACCTGTATCTGAGGCTGGACAGAAGCTTTCTTAGCTGATCTTATCTTTCTTTGCAGAGCTCTGGAGTATATCTTTCCACAATCTGTAGAAGGCCAAAAAAGCCATTGATACTATTTTCTTTCAGTTTCGGCCCAAAGCCTGTGCCGAACAAACGTAATGTCTAGCTTTAGAACTGATCTGCAGCAAACAACCAGAACAGCTAAAGAACAGGAATGCTATGTATCTGGCTTCACATTTTGCTAAATGACCGAAATTCAAAGCGATCGCTTCAAAAAACTGTTAAGTCTTATGATAAAAATGTAGCTTTCTTCCCCACCTCTTTTTTCATAGAAATAAGACTCTGATTAAAGGAAATTACAATGATATAAACTCTAGCTTTACTTCTTTGAATTCTTGATGGGGAAGGGGGGGGTCCTTCTTTCTCTACTATTCGAGGGCATTATTTCCAATGAGATCACTTTTCATTTAAGGCATTTATAGTCACAACACGGTTCAAACTGTTTATAAATAAATATCACTAAATATGTAAGTAAGACCTTGCAGATATACTTGCTTCTAGTGCAGATAACATTTACAAATAATATAACATTTCTTTCACAGATATGCAATTAATGTCTGAGCACCTGAAATTCAAACCGTACTGTCCCGGTAAAATCAACTTCCCACTACTGTTCTTGCTTTGCGTAGTGTCCTAGCTCAGTCCTTTCCAACACCATGGAGTTTCCTCAGGCCAACTGTACTCACCAAAAAAAGGCACACACGGAGGATTAATGGACCTGAGTTTGGCCAAGTATTTCTTATAATGATCCTCACTCAGCTCGTAAGCTTCCTCTAAAATCTTCTTCTGGCGACTTGGAATTTGCTACAAAGAGAGATGGAAAGGTTTTTGGGAAAGACGGGGTAAAGGTGTAGCTCAGCGACGATACTGAAAGTAGTGTTCTCCTAACTGGTATTTTAGCGATCACGAGGACAGCGCCCCACGATCTATCTCAGGATCTCGCTACCTCTTTCTGCTTCTGTAAACCAAGGAGAACAAATGATTTCTCCGTTACGCTCTTGGGCAATTCCATTGTTGTGGTGATTTACTCTCCTTCGTCCTTTTCTGAAGGACATGCTTACTGAATTAACGGGTTTTTAGCGTAGCTAAGGTGCACTGTATTATACTTTCGCACCAAAAATGGAAAACATTTCACTGTACCTCAAATGTGTGATCCAGCCTATACACTGCTGCAGAGTTCATGGCACTGACAATCTCAAGGACACCATTGAAGTTGTTTAGCTCTTGAAAAACTTGCAGGATCTCAATTATTCTGCTGACAACAATTACTCTTTCTTCCAGGTTTTCTGTTTCTACGATGCATCTAAATACACAGGAATATTGATTCCGTGTTAAAGCGGTGATGAGTTTTTCAAAGGAGAAGCATTAAGTCATAACATGAACCAAATCAAAAGGTTTATCGAAGTACTTAATATTGTTTTGAAAGCGTTTACAGAACAAATACATGAAAATATTCAAAGAACAAGCCAAGACCGTTATGGTAAAATTCTCGCTGGGAGCAGATGTAACACCTAAGTATGACTTAATGGAGCGGGTACAGACCCAGGAGAGTCACTTACTTTTCAAACCACAAAGTGAGGTTAGTTGTATGCCTTATCATTTTGAGAAGGTTGGGAGAATTAATCTCTTTATCTTCCTTTGTCCACACGCTTCCAACTAGTTCAGATGGCTGCACAGCTCTAGGAAAGGAGATGCATGTACCGAAAAGTATAATTGAGAGCAGGAAGTAAGATATTATTTTTCCAAAACCTCTTTGTTACACAGTGAATTTGGAACTAGCGCTTGGAAATAGATTCTTACAATATCAGACTTCTGTAATTTCACCACATGAATAAGTGGTACTCCTCTGTTAAGAAACAAACTAGTGTGCAAATGGTTTTTGATTTATGTGACTATTAACCTCCTCTGTTCATCTAAACGCAGAATGAAGTCTACGTCTCATTCACCATTACTAAATGTGTATTTCCAACTTCTGAACGACCTCTTGCAGACAGCTGATGAGATCTGACACGGTCTATAATTTGCTTCTCAAGCTAGGACACGATGAATACTGATCTAATTAATGTTCATACTTCTTAAAGGTTGACCTACTCGGAAAATACCAAGAGAAACCTGCAGCACAATCAAATTATCAGTACGCGTCAGTCACACATAATGCACATGAACTTGGGGAGGGGGTAAGACGAATACTGTTTTTTAGAATTGCTTTCTGAAAAACCAGCAATTAATAATACAGCATTGGCAAAGTCCCTTGACCTACCGTGGGGCTTCACAGCAGGGGCCTGCAGAAACAATTTCAAGCTGGAGAGTATTTTGGTTTGTGTCATGTGTTTTTCAATGGAGGAAAGTTACCTGTAAAAATCTGACTCAAGTAAAGTGAGCTGCCGAGCAATTTCTATTGGATGCAAAGTGAGCAAGTCAAAAGTTTCTGTGTGTCCTGGTTTGCTTATGTGCCATTCAATCGCTGGAGGCGGGCTCTCAAAAGTAATGTTGTGGCTTGGCCCAATGGCTTGCGCCTGCTTTTTCCGGTTGATTATCTTTGTGATGGATTCAACCCATTTCTTCATTGCTTTGCCTGAGACACAGAGAGAAACTTACCACTTAGTTACTCTTAATACTGTTTTTTTCCCCAAAGAGAACAGGGTAATTTGGATGTAGACCCAAAACCAAAATGAAAGCAAACGTATATTCCTTAGAAGTGTCTAAGTGGTGTTTTCACACAGGTCTCAAAGTCTTCTCCAGAAAGGGCTGTAGCCACACTGCACAAGTTGCAGAAGAAAAAGGCATGGGCTGGCAGAATGAAGATTGAACTACTGTAACTGAAGAACAGGTTTGAGACAGTCTAAACACCTTAAAGGTGTACAAATCCAGGTCTAGTGGGACGTGTCCCCACCCACAGCAGGGAGCTAAACTAGATGATCTCTGAGGTCCCTTCCAACACAAGCCACTCTATGATTTAACTAGCTGACTCATTCTTCTTTTTCACTTGTAACGGCCGAATAACCATTAAACGCTTCTCTACCATAATAATTTCCTACAAACTGCTCCTTTAGCTGTCTCGGTTTTTCATACAAGAGAACAGGAAAGGTCTGTGAAACCACAACTGGGAGTTCTATGGGTCTAACATGCATGGTGAAATAGCTGGAAAACCCTTCCTTCACAGGAATAGGGGGTTCCACTCTTTCTTTTCCCTATGTATAGTTTAAAAGGACAGTCAAAGTAATTACTTTGTGCTGTTACTTATTTGCTATTAATTTGCATTATTTCACAGTTATAACCAAACTAATATTTACTGAGATGTAAATAACATTCATCCTTCTGAACAGGAGCCAGACTTCGATTAATAGTGCTGGTCTTTACATTCATTTTTTTAAATTGAGGTTCTTCGTGACAAATTTCATAAGCAGTCAGACCTGGCATTTATCTGTCCAGCGAAAAGCGATCCCATTCAATACCTTTGAAAAAGGACGCTTTACGATAAATGTCATCGCTTAAGAAACTGAAAGTACCTCTTACTGTTCCGATGAATTCCTCCAAACGTTGCAGAAGATCAGAATCTCTTTCAAAGTCATAGAAGTGGTGTTCTACCCAGTGTCGACATACATTTAGTACTCTGCAAAAGGAAAGGATCAGCAGCACTCTACTATGCAAAGTATCTTTATGTCTAACATTTCAAAGCTCTCATTTAGGCAGGTTCTCACAAAAAATTCAGGAGCACTGGACCAAATGTAATTATTCTGCTGTCTTCATTTCACTATCAGACAGTTATAACCGCTTTTCTAGATTAAATTTACAGTCAGAGTACTGCTATGGGTCACAAAAAGAGGTAATGTTCTCACCCTACATCTTTGTGAAACACTGTGCCATACAGCCTTGCAGAAACACACATTAAAGAAGGCAGGTGTAAGAAATCAGTTTGCACATTAATAGTCTGAAACTTGGCACAAGCCTTTCCCAAGGCTTTACATAAATTCAGTTTCCCACTTGTTTTTCAGGCGGTAAGGTCAGAGTAGCTGGATGCTCACACACACACTTTATCGAAGCATCTACAAGAAAGGCTGCTGGTATCACACAGAGCCACTGCACCAAAAAGAAGGACCTTCAAAAGCCTTTAAGGAAGTTGGTTTGGCTCACATTGATGCAATACTCACCGAAGCTGCACAGGTTGAATATACTCTTTCCTAAATCTTTTTAGCTCTGCACTAAGAGGCTGGTCTCCATTCTCCATAGCGATACGATCAGCTTCTGTTGGCTCGGGCTCTGGAATTTCAAATCTAGCACAGAAGATGGGTATAAGCACATTAATCTTGCTTACAGCATGCACAAGTAACATGCTGGTTAAAGACGGTTCAAAATTCAGAACATTTTTACACCTCGGGATCTTACGTCCTGGTAAAGCACATAGGAAGATTTGCTACTTTCCATAATAATAGATATTTCAAAGACAAAGCTGTCGGATGCTTGAAGTCACTGGAGCTACCTGAACAATCCTAAAGATTTTAGATACAGTTTGCACACTGTACTTGCAACCCCCCGAATTTTCTAAAAAAAGAGATTGGAACGAATAAATAATCTTACAAACTGCACTCCAAGTAAAATTTAAAAAAATACTATTTGCATCTTGAATGAACAGTATTTTTAACAGCAGCATACCTTTCTATTAGCAGACTCAGCAGCTCTTGAGGTTTACAGAAGGATCTATATGTTGTGAGAAAAGTCCGAACAAAGTTGGGATCTAAGACAAAGAATAATTTCATGCTTGTGTCAGCAACTGCCTTACAGATATATTTGTGTTTTAAAATAACTGTAGGTATCCTTTTAACTTAAGGATACTGGTTTACCAGGCTACACAGAGTACGCTGCTGTCAGAATCTGTTAAATTAGCAATACAAAGCAGTATTTAAAACTAATTTTTATTACTTTGAATATTTAAATCAACAATTTTCTTCACACTTCAATTATTAAAATATTAATTTTCAACAGCTTTGAAAGTAACAATTAGGTAAATAAAAACTTATCTGTGTAATTGTTTACGAGCCATGTAGCAAACAACTTTGGTTCTGATAAGGATCAGGACAAGATAAAAGACAAATTAAGTAACTCCCCACTGGACACAAATGGCCTCTTTAAGGGGAGAATGTTTTTCCTGAACTGGTAAAACTTATTTTATAACAGGTATTTTTTCATCTGATAGCTATGCTTCTGAGTTATACAGTCTGAAACGAAGGAAAACGTGTCTCCATTACTTGACCTTACACTATGTTAGGCTATTTGACGTATTTCCTGGAATATGGAGTTTTAAGTGCTTTTCTAAAATCCTCAACTGTTTGCCAGCATCGTGTCCATCTGAATGAAAATTCTACCTTTTCTTAGATCCTAAATTCCTCATTTGTGCAACACCTGACCGTAATGTGCTGCATGCATTAACTGTCTACGGCGTAACCCTGTGTTTCTGTTGCACACGAACTCCTTTCTTGTAAACTATTCTGCTTTACCATCTCCGTGGCCTTCACTGCACCATTTTTCTTGCGTTCCCTCTCCCACCATCCTCAAAACCACAGTCTAAAATCCTTTTCAAAGGCAAAACTCAAAATCCTTCTGCGTAGAGAACAACATTCCTGTCCCCATGACCTGCCTCGTGAAAAGACACAATTTTTTTTTCTCCCCAAAATAGCACACAACAAAGTGCCGTAGCTCGCTCTTTCACAGCCCACACTGTACACAGCACCCACAAAGATTTTATCTATGTGGCAAAGTCTACACAGCAATTAACATTTTCAGATCACTGAAAGTTCTCAGCCACAGCTGTTGTTATTTGCAGGTGGGTCAGCATTTAAATCTGTAATATATATGAAACATCAAATGAACTAGGCAGAAAATCAAATGTAAGCTCATTATCTTGCCAGCAAATCTGTAACTCAACGTAGTGAACAATGTATGAACAAGCGATAAAAAAAAAGACAGACAACGCGAGTTAGCCAGGATGTCTGCTCATGTGATAATCCTCTCCTCAATACAGCCAATTTGAAAGCTAAAAAAGAACAATAACTTGTTCTACAAGGATTTATAAATAATCACCCCTGAATTCCTTAAGAAAGGAAACGGACACTAGGATGACGCACAAGTGCTCTTAAAGATATCAAAGCTTTAAAAATAGAAGAGCGCTGCCCTATAGACAAAAAAAATAAAAGCATGGCTTTCCAGTCTCGGTTCCACAAACCCCAGCGGCTNTAAAAAAAAAAAAAAAAAATTCAGGCAAAGGAAGAGATACCGAATGCAGACTTAATATTAAAACAAGTAAAAGCCACTGGAATAGGCAAATAAGGTCAGAAACCAAATTACAAACTGAAGGGCAGTTTCTCTCATGTAAAAATATATGGAAAGCTGCTTTTGCAGAGATTTCTCTGTATTCTGCATGTCCACCACAGTACGGTTTAGACTTGAGGTGCGGCAGCTGCTGAGGTTGTCTCCCTGTTCCAGATCTTGCCATGGCTGGATGCCTTCTGCCCCTGCAGCACTGCTTTACTGGAGCTAGGCTACTGGGCTGTCCCAGTTCCATCCGGAAACGGAGAAGTATTTTAGCTGATAAACTGGTTTAAGCACTCAGAGAGGTCAAGGAAGAAAAGGAAAAGGTGTCACACCAGCTTACAAATGAGATGGACCGTGTGGATCTTCTCAGACAGAAAACTTAATACCTGATTTTGGTATCATGCCGTAGCCCACGTAACGTTCAATATGTAACGGTAAATTTTTTTAAGATTACAATCACACGTACACAATGCTACGCGAGGCAAGAAAAGCTTTTCTACAGTCTGTAGCTGTTTAGCTAGGTATCACCAGAATACTCATCTTCCCTTGTCTCCAAGTAAAACAGAAGCTCTGAACTCAGCTGATACGTGTTAAAGGGTTTCTATAGAACGTTGTTGCCCCTTTCTACCATATCTCATAAAATGCCACAAAACACTTCAAGATTTACATAGTAAATGGTCCTAATTTCCTGTACAACGGAGTATTTTCGGCTGACTCACTGTATCTCTACATTTCTATTCCCCTGGAAAAGACATCACAGAAAGGTTAAAATGACGACATTTTTCCTCACAGAAAACTAAGTATAAAACAGAAGGTAAGGGTGTTGAGAAATTATGTGTAACCTAGCAATTTGGTATCAGGTGCTTTTACGTTGTGCTATGATCTTTAAGGCTACAAAGGCAGGCTAAACACATCACAAGACAACCACTTTTATTCTTGTGGTCAAAGCCCATCTCACAGTACCCGTGTTCTCAGTTTCATCTCACAAGATTTGGGTCCATGTCAACACCTACAACATTAGGCTTCAAGCAACTCATCTAAATCTTTATTAAATACCCTAATGACAGACTTGTGTCATCGATTGTGCCTGTAACATTCACAGTAAGAGCTACACCAACTTATAAAGTTACAACCGAGTGAAAACAGGCATTGAAAGTGCTCTTGTAAAAACTACCAGCACGGTACTGCGCTTGGGTTTCTAATAAACATCAGGAAAGCTCAAGTGAAGGAAACGTGGAAAAGAACAATAAAAGGAATGGAGCAGTCAGACGTATTTACAAGCATTTTAAAAATAAACGAAACTATGCTAATCATATCCTCCACTTTTTCTGGTGAATGCAAGGTATATGGGACTGAACTGCAGAAGAACAATTCAGAATAATCAGATTGTAAATACAAGAAAGAAAAGAAGAAAAGAAGAAAGGAAGAAAGGAAATAAGGAAAGAAAGAAAATAAGGAAAGGTAGAAAGATGGAAAAAGAAAACAAAAGAATCTACAATTGAAAATGACTACCACCAAGATGCATGAAGCTTTAGAATAACTGACATTTGGGTAGATTAAAAAAAAAAACAATCAACCACAACAGAAAAATCCCAACCAACCAAAAATCCAAGCCCCAAACACATGCTTTTCAACGCAATTTATGAAAATCCAGGGAAATTCTCTGGAAAACGCCACACACTGGGGTTGGCATGGATAATCATATAAAGGCCTCCCGTTTATGTTTCACAGAAAGAGAAACCCAAAGGTCCAAATTCCTTAAATGAAAGGACAATCCACAATGAAATTCTGACCAAAGTGAAATTATGAGGCCAAATCGTGCAACTGTCTGCTTCTAGCAAGCTGAAACGTGATCATTTCATTGCAGACCAGCAAGAGCACAGGTAACAGCGCAACCTTTAACTGAAAATACTGTCCCCTACATCTCTCCTGCAATGCTGGTGCCTCAAGAGCTACCCTGTAAGCCTTGAGGGAGGATGCTTCTTGTAGTCTGGGGCACACAGGAAAATAGTATTGTCTAGAGCTCAATTCCTGCAGGTGCCCGCACTGCTCCTCCTGCCTTTCATGAGGCTAACGTTATATACATGCACACTCCTACCTTCAGCCAAACAGGATTCATATTTTTAACTGCCTCAGTTACAGAGGTGCATATTTAGATTTCAAAACTGCTGCTGCTCAAGGAACACATTAGATGGAACACGCGCCCCACAAAGCATATTCACTTCACACACACTTCATGTTTTGCCACCCCGAGTCACCACCCTGAGTCACCATTCTGAGTTTGAGCTATTCAAATGAAGAGCCTTACCTGCGTACATGTGGTAAGTCAGCCTCTCTATGAGCTTGACAACTGTTCCTGCCTTGATGATGGGAATTCCAGATTTGGGCTGCATGTTTTCTTCAAACACAATATTCTCTTCAGAATCGGGTTCTGCGAATCTATAAAGCTCAGGACTTGGAAATCTCATCTGCTCCTCTTTTTCTTCCTGCAACATGGTTACATCCAACATTCTTTCCAGTGTGCTTCTATATTGTAAAGATATCAATGCTGCCATCCAGTTGTTCTTCTCTTCGGCTGATTTAGCAGCAAAAATAACACTGTTCTCATCTTTTAAGATGATTTCAAAAGCATGTCTGTACTCGTTAGTGTCGTCTTTATCATTGATTTGTACCTTTCGCATGAAGAACTTTTCTTTTAGACGATATTCTGCGTTGCTAGCACCAGGAAGTCTTGGCTGGCCGTGATTTGACTTACAGCAAATCATCAAGCCATCGAACAGAAATATGTGTCTTTCGTGCTTTGCTCCCACACGTGTGAGGGTTCCTTCCATGATGAACTCATTACAGCATTGTCCAATATCCTTACCCTCCCAACCATCAATATTTTTCTGGATTTCATTCATTTTCTTAATTGCTAGCTGTTTTCCCTTCATCTGCTGAGTATA
This sequence comes from Upupa epops, assembly GCA_013397515.1. NCBI lineage: Eukaryota > Metazoa > Chordata > Aves > Bucerotiformes > Upupidae > Upupa > Upupa epops. The sequence goes on along the minus strand of VZRI01012195.1, from coordinate 1,110,956 downwards.
GAATCGGCATGCAGATTCACTTCAGTGAAGGATGGGAGAAAGGCAGCCTATTAGTATACATGTGCTTAAGACCAGAGCTAACACCATCTCCAAAACCAGAATATCTTTTTTTCTGAGTGCTGAGAAGCCAATACAATTTCAGAATCAGCATCAGCACCACAGAAAATCTGACTAATGCTCCTTGCAAGGACTTCATCTGATAAACTTCACTTATCTTCTACACAATCAATGTTTTGCCTAAACACAGGCAGCCAGAGGTAGACAAACCATTACTGCCTCTGAGCCTAACAAACTACTAATTTCCTCAGCCAACTGAACAATTTTAGGCTGCATTTATCAGAAAGAAGCACACGCAGAGAAAATAAGCTGATTACACTTCCAGCACAGAACTTGTCTGGCAAAGAAAATGCAACAATTAATAGCAAAAGTAAGGTTTTAGCATGTTTAAGCGGCTGCGCAGGTATCAGCATTAAATCAAACAGCAGATGGTATAATCTAAGAGGTTGCTACAACAATGCAACTAAGCACTAGTTACATAAGCATCCACTTCTACTACCAAAGGATAATTTTAACTAGCCATTGCAGAAAAAATTCAATTTCATATTAAGTAGTTTCAAAGTGAGAAACATTCCCTTCAATCACAGAGAAATGTCCTTTACAGTATTTTTAGGTGGATATTTATTAACAGAGCAAAATTAACCCACAAGTGCCACAGCATTCTACTTACCAGTGAATTCTCAGAATGTCTCAACTACCAGAATGCAAGGACACATAGAAATTAGAAGGGTTTTAAAACAATAACAAATTATCTTGGCTTTGATGTCACTTCCTCTGAAAAAGCAGGCTTGTCACAAACTATTTTGTTCATTGTTTACTAAAAGAGGAAACTGGGAGCCCTGGATTTATAGCATTAAGAGCAGAAAGCAGGAAAAGTGGAAACGTGTTTACCTAAGCCTTCGTTTTGCAAGACTTTTGGAGCATATCCGTTCCATACTGCTTTGAAGATTTAACAGGGCAGTTATTGCTTGCTTTAAGCACTCTTTATCCTCTTCATCCTCACTTTTTTCTTCCAATTGCTGTGAATGTTGAAAATCAAATGCAAAAAGTGTTAAGAGCATTTTGGTATGAGCAAGTATCGAAGTCTGACCTAGGAAGAAGCAATACAAATGTCTGCTGCTTGTTAATGACATAACCGGGCACATGACTGACACAGGTCAGAGACAACTGTACTCTAAGAGCTTAGTCTCAACAACATTACGACAGCAGTTACTAGCCCCACGAACAGAAATGCCCTCGAGCATGTGTTATTTACATAAAAAAATAGTTTGATTCACCTTGTATCTTCAAAATGAGAACCCACTGAAGGTATTAAGAGGATCAAGTGAAGAAGTAGATTCCACACACGTATCATTTTTCAGCATAGAATGCTGTAGAATTGATTAAATCTGTAATCCTGTAGGATAGGATCCACATCTGTGGGATGTCTAGGCATTTATAAGAGGCATACAACCACTCCTGGAACAGGTGTGCTGCAACAAAAGCTAAGCAAACCTCCTTTACAACATTTTTAAACTCTCACCTCACTAACAGTCTAATCAATAATTCCAGCTGGAAGGGACCTTGGAGATTATTTTATCTAGCCTCCAGCTCAACTGCAGAGCCAAAACAGACCAGGCTGCCTAAGGCCTTGCTGAGTTTTGACTGCCCTCAGGAGGGAGAAGCACAACCTTTCTGGACAATCTGTTCCTATGCCTGAAATACCTCATGAGTATTTTTTTTCCCGTAAGAGCTTATGAGACGTTTCCTTACTGACTTTTCATTAGTGGAGTACGTGGAAAAAGCTGCAAGAAGTGTTTTCCTGTCTTCCCCAACCCATCACACAGTCTGTAACAGGAAGGTGGTTTTCTCTTCTCCTTAGCCTCTTTTCTCTAGAACAAGTAAAACCTGCTCCCTCGGCCTCTCGTTCATCCCATACTCTACTCCTCACGTCATCTCGACAAGGTCTTCTAGTGGATTTGTTTCAGTAGAGTGTGAACAGAAAGACACAGTTATCCCAGCACAGCCTGGCCAGCACTGCCAGGCACTGCCACCTCCCCCAGTCTGATAGCTACACCCCTGCTAATACAGCAACTCAGGCCTTGGCTGCTCTAAGAACCCTTCTGTTGGCCTGTGGTCTCCTTACTACCCAACACAACCGAGATTTTTTGGTTGTTTTTTTTTTTATGGCAAAAACAATAACTAGAAGCAGAGGGGGGAAAAGTACATGTTCTTCCATGGAGCAGTTGCTTGGCTGTTCATCAGAAAAACGCGGGGGCACCTAACCCCAGACACCATATAAAACCAGGGTAACTGAAGTCCCTATTACACAACACCACACATGCCTTCAAATACTGTATCCACTTTTCTTAAAAGGAGAGGCAAATATGATAAAGCTAGAAACGAAAACTGGACCAAAGAGATAATATTTTGTGCCTTACTATCACTGCAACTATCACTGCAACGTTATAAAACACGATCTTCCATGGTTTTATCCTAAAATATTTAAGATATTTTTGTCCTAAACCCTTAAGTACTAAAATTTTCGCTGAACAAGCTGTGGACAATGACTATGGTTTAGACATAAAATTGAAACAAACATTACTTACAGGATCTAGAGACAATCGCTTCAGACTTACACACAAAAGATAATGGCTCCAACAACCGAATAATGTGTTTCAACTGAGGTGGTAAAAGTGAAGCGATGGGCTGGCATGCACCAGAATAAGACACTGTTGGAAACGGAACTGTGCCGTTTGCTTCCTGTGTGAAATCTAGGCATTCTCTTACAAAATCCAACACAGTACAATGTATTTGTATGGAATGATGGGGTTTTTTTTCCCTAATCAAAGTGAATAATTCAGTGAAACAGCCGTCGACACAAAAGACTTTGTGTTTTCTGCCACAAGGATGACCGCAAAGTTTATTCTAGGAAACTTGGGCTCACGTAGCATCAGCTGTCATACTCCTGGCCCAAGCAGCACTAGACACGAGTCCTGCTCATGTGGGAACACTAAAATGAGGCTTACTGTGCACCACAACAGCCATTACTCCCCAGGTCTCAGTGAGAATGCATCGCTCCAAGAAGGAAGTGACTACTCTCGTCACATTCCTCTAACTCTCTAGAATGAATACAGCGATATGATCTTCCCTTTGCTTCGACTGCTAAGGAGCTAAGGAGCTATTGCACATCATTAGCAGGAGTCACTGAAAACCTTGAACAGATCACCAGCCCCAGAGAACAGTCTGCCTCAGTACAGCTCTCCTAATTCCCATAGTCCAGGAGAGAATTTGTCCTCCATATATTCCTAGAAAACGAATCAGGACTCTGGAACTGTACGAAGTGAAGTCAACAGCTTAGAGTTCAGTTAGTGCCGCATCTGACCCCTCAAAGAGGACATCGTCTAGGTAGGAACAGTCTGCCAATGTGCCACCCTACTACCAGCTTCAAGGGATCAAAGTGCAGCATTTGTCGGTCTGGCAGCGGGTGGACGGTAACAAAGGTCAAATGCCACTGAGGACTGCCAGTAAAGCAGAAGGGGTAATGTTTCTACTTTGATTAGATTTTATCCATCTTTTGCAGAAAAGCTGTTTTAGTAATACATATCACATCTCCATAATGGATGGTATAAGCCATGGGGAAATGAAGTGATACACCCAGGCCTATGTGTTTCTCTGCACAAAGGAAATCCAAGAACCACAGACACATACAAAATATTAATTCTAAATAACAATCTCAATTAGTTATCTCAGAGAGGTACATTAATTAGATTAAAAATAACCAAGTCTGTGGAAAAAGTGTGCCCACATGTGACAAATACTTTGTTCTCCCCAGGATCTTCCCTTTGGCTGCCAAACCTTTTATGACAATAAAATTAAGTCAGGCATTTTAAAGTTACAAGGTAACAGCTTGAGAAGTCTTTGGACGGTTTTTGCATTACAGTCATCTGCCATTATCTCTTACCATTGTTCAGACAATCATTCTGAGCATACCAGTACTTAGATGTCTTCTACTTTGAGTAGCACTTCTACTTGAATATCCAACCCAAATAGTTTGCTGTAAACCCTCCATAAAGCTACAATCTGATCATCAGCTAGTTACAGCATGCACCAACCAGAGCACAGAACCCGATTTCATTATGCACATCCTAGATAAAAGGTTTTACACCTAACTGAGCACACAAAGCTCCGGTATCCAGCATGAGAATCACGGAAACAATTATCAAATCGATATGATGGTCTTACTTTTAGTAGTTCAAAATAATGAAGACAGTGGTAAACTGGGGCAAGGAGCAGCCGGGGTAGAACGTACTGAACAGCTTCTTTAAAGCCTTCACCTATTGACTAGAAACAAAATAAGTTTCAGTCTTGAAACTATAAATGTATTGAAGGAATGACACAACATAATTAAAACCAGTGATATCAATAACATGGCTTACTTAAAAGAAAGTTACCTGCAAATAAAATGCTGCTCCTGGCTTTGATAATTGACTAAGAAAATGATCGTGAAAACCAGGTCGCAAAATATCTTGTGCGTAAGATTCATAGGGGTCAAATGCTAGTTCCTAAGAAGACAATTCATTTTACAAAAATTAATTATTTGATACTGAGGCTTTATACTTCTTAAAGAAAACATATGCACTACAAATGCTCCTCTGCATACTTTATCAAAACACCTATAGAGAAGAATCAGAACTGTTATGTGCACAGACTGATGTAGTAATTCAGTCTGGAAGACATCTCTGGAGGTCAGCAGGTCCAAGTCTCTGTTCAAAGCAGGGCCCACCCCAGGGTTAAAGCTAGCTGAGGTTGCTCAGGGTCCCATCCAGTTGAATTCTGAGTAGCTCCAAGCACAGAGGCACCAAAACTTCTCTGGGCAGCCAGTTCAAGTCATTTCAGACTTTTTACCCAGAATATCGAATCAGGATTAGTCTTTTTACTATTAATTACGCTCGCTTCCATCTTGTCTCACAGTTCTCTTTACAAGCACCAGGGAGAACGTGCCTCAGTACATTCTGTAATTTCCTTTCAGGTAACGAAGACAATGAAGGTAACAAAGTCTTCCCCAGACTTCCCTGCACTCTTAACCCTCTCCGAACATCCTGAGTCTCAATTCTTTACTCATCATGACGATCCACACATATAAGCATAGCTCATATTTAGTAGAAGACCAAAACCAGACACAGTATGCCAGATGTGGTCTCGGCTGCTACACAAAAATGATAAAAGCACTCTCAAAAATGGACAGCCAGCCTATTCATCATGGTGGGCCTTGAAGAAGAGATCTCAACCCAAACGAAGGTGCATTTACCAACTAAGTGTAGGTCATTAAAATACATATGAACAGCCAAACAAAAATGAAAACCAAGTATTTTCTTACCTCTGCCATGTCTTCAAAACAGCTGCCTACTAGTGGATGAGGACTACCTTCATCTGTCATTTCAACAGTGTCTTCTATATGACCCAATAACTTCACACTAAGTTCATGAATGTCTGATATACGACTAAATATATTTTCCACATCCTGGGAAAAAAGCAACAGAACCAGTCAAAAAACAAACAGGGATTTGGACAGCTGCTCTGCTGTGACATGAAAATTAAGCACTTCCTCAATAATGTATTTTATTACTATTTTCTGTATAATTTACAAGATCACAGATTTTTTTGAAGTAACTACATATACATATATAAAAATTCACAATGATTCAAACATAGCAAAGAAAAAGTGACAAATCTTAAATCACGGGCTGTAAGTGAAGACAATAAAAGAGGCGAGTTTTTCAACAGTTCCACAACATCCATGCATCCCCCACAAGCGATATCTTACTATTTCCTTTTCAGAAATGGAGACAAGTGCTTCCTCTACTGCTGACACATTAAACCGCACAACAGTTAAGGTATTATAGTAGGGTTGGCTTTTTTTGTTGCAGGTTGCACGATACTTACGTGAGATGAAAACAGTTTGGAGTTGGAGGCATATGGCTCTCTAAAAACTCTGATAATGAGATTCAGTTCCCTTATATATTGTCGAACCTCTGCCATAAATGACTTCACTAGGTCATAATAGGTTTGCTCCCCTGAGGTGGAGGGTTCCTCGTCAGATAAAGTTAGTGCACTTAAATCTTCTACATCTTGATGGAACATATCCATTAATACCTGGGTAGCAGAGTGGGGGAAATGCACCAAGTGAGAACAACTATGTTTCTGAAGAAATTGTATTATTGGAAGTCAGACAGCTTGTGCTTTTCTGCCTCTTTCCTTCAGCTTTAAGAGGAAGCTACATGTGACTGCGCTCAGAACTCTATAATCTATCTGTTAGGACTGTCCACACACTGTACATGGCCTGGATTCTGTCCTTAATAACTTTCAAGTTCCCTTGTTAAAAAGAACCCTCGAGGAAGTGCATCAGTTCCAGAAAAGGTTGCGGTCACACTGCAGAACTACACGGACAAAAATGACCTCTAAAAAGTGTGGTTACTAGAAATACAGCTCATACTCAGGCAAGGCTTACTAAATACGAGCAACTGATAACCTAAACTTCTCAAGAAAAGCAATCACTGGACACTTCTTCCAAATGTGGTATCTGAGCCAGACATTGCCCCAATGACTTAGCAAGTGGCAAACAGAAATCAGACTCTGGGTTATTTCCACAATAGTCAAAGAACATCTTAAAGGTAAACTAAATAAGGATATTCCATATTAGTAAAAGTCATCCCAATCCGAAGCATCTTTAGTACAAAAAAAAAAAATTTAAGAGTCCACAGCCTACAAGATGTAGCAAATCTTAACAAGCTAGCATGAGATGTAGTTCAACGCAGAAGAGGACTATCCTGGGACAGACACATGGGACAGTATTTATGAACAAACCTGCTGCCCAGAGCAACATCCCATCCAGGAAGTCATCAAGTATATGAAACACTAGACGTGGACTTCAAAATGAAGTGTTGCTTGCCAGGGTCCCTCTGAAACAGATGGAGGTGAAGTCCTGGCAACTTACACCTCTTACTGCAGACTGATTAACTGTTGTCCATCACAGAAAAGACTGAAGGATCAAAGCTCTACATACTTCTGTGAGAACCACAGGAGGGAAGACTAATATATTAAACATGAACTAGAGCTTTTAAAATTACAGAAAACAAAATGAAAGTTATTTTAAAAATAACTCTAAAATTTGAGGTCAAGAATTAAACTTCAGAAGGCAACACAACCATGTCACGTGACTTTTACCTTGGTATTTAGAGAAAAGTCATCCTTCTTTAAAGCACATTACAGGTGCTGCTCCAGAAGACATGTCAGTTAACCGAGCTATCTAATACCAGTAATCAACAAATGAAGCACTCCACAAGAAAAATACGTTGGGATATAAGTTCAAGAGAGTGTCCGGTAAGTTCATCAGACTTCAGTACTGAAGAAAGACACATACCTAGAGCCACCCTTCCTCACCCACCTCTTGTCCTAACACTCCTCAAGAATATGCAGGTCTAGGGGAAATGGGCACACAACAGGTTGTTTCCCCTATCGAGTCAAAGGTCCCTGATACACATCCCTGGTTGCTGCTTCTTGAAAAGCAGCTGCTTTCTGTCCAATGGACACTCTGCATTAAGACCAAGTTCTCCCAGATCTCTAAGAACAGAAGGTGATTCATCTTTCAAAACCCGTAGAACTCCGATTATAAAGAGAATCCCAATGAATTCTGGGGAATGGGACATTATACACTACTGTAAGAAGCTACATCGAATGATGCAGGTATTCACAGAGATCCCAACTCCTGTAACTTTACAGATGCTTCATGTACTCAAGAAGGAATATACTGTCCTCTCAAAACGTAACAAAAACTTTCTGTTAACACGGCAAAGGAATTATGCTTACCTTATCAGCACACATTGCCACTTTAATATCTTGTTTTGTAATCTCAAAATGTCTTATGTTCCGCACATAATTTCCAACCAATTTTAAGATGTCTGCAGAAATGTATTCTAATACTGCTACTATGTAAACAGACACTTGGTGGTCAATTTTGTAGCCTAGAACTTCCTGAAAGTTAAAAAACAAAGTTAAAAACCTGAAAAGCTAAAAAAGCCCCATTATTTACAACAGGAGTCACCTAAATACACACCACAGGTTTACATAGAAAACCACTAAGTTTAAGACCCTACTTAATAAACATTCACCACATATCCACAGACTATCCTATTTTAACAATAAGAACACAACATTCGGTGGGTCTAGAGAAGAAGCAGTGTCATTGTAGATGCTGCTCTACCCATCGCAGAAGTGACAACAGCTAAGGATGGTCCCAGAAACCTAGCTTAAACTTCCAGGGCTGTTTCCATAGGTTTCTCGAGCTTTTTCCTAATTACATAAAATGAAATAAGATCAGCCCAATTCAAAACAAATGAGTTCTTGGCTTTGTTTCTCCCACACAGAATTAACTGATTTTCAAGTGAAATGTGTGCAACTAACTAATTTGGAACAATTACAATAAAACTGTTTCAGGCAGCACAGATACTACATTACAGTGTCAACTTCTAATTGCATTTTAAAGGCAAGGTAGCATCACTGCTCACCTTTAACAAGGGATGGATCTTTTCTACTGGAAGAGAGAGCGGATTTCTTCGTTTTCTCTTCTCAATAGCAGACTGTGCATCAGCTATTGCCCACTTATCGATAGGATGGGGAAAACTCTTTTGAACACGATCCTTAAAAAAAAAAAAAAAAACCAGCAAAATTAAAGGGTAAATGCACAACCTGCTCGAGCTTATCCATCTTACACTGCCAAAGCACTTTCCATTGCTTAACAGAAGAGTATCTGCTAATGTTAGTATTTAAACTATAAAAGCCTCCACAGCACACATACATTTGTCATTTTGATACTTGCTGCCCACCACATTTGTAAGACTGTACTGTAATATTATTACCACAGAATAATCTAGTGCTCAAGATTTAAGAGATGTCATAATTAAGAGGCCATTGCAGGCCACGTTTGTTCCCCTTGTGCACACACCAGATAGTTCAGCATTTAAATACGTGACTACATTTTATTCCAGCACTTTACTCACTCTACACAATGGTCACTCAAGGAGACAATATGAGTTTTCTGTTTCACCTTTACTGATCAGCACACGGTTCACTGTAGATTTGCTAACTGCTCAGATGATGGCAATAACATAATAGGAAAAGAGAATATACAACAGCACTCATTTTAATACAGCTTCAGAGTCTACTGTTCAACACACACACATGTTTATTTACTCCTTTCACAGCAGCGAGGGCACCTGAGGACACCTACACTCTTCCCCTGCACTGAACAACTAACTCTCCTGCTGGAACTGAAATAAAGGTCTCTGGAGGACAAAAAGCTTCAGTTTTTAGTAGCCGTGGTGTTCAGAGATGCTAGAAAATTGATTTCTCAAATAACTTCTTTTTTTTCAGACCACAATTCCCACTGATGGTTTCAGTTGCAAGTGTTCTCTTACGTACATATGACCCCTCGTTTGAGCAACCACCCACAAAATGAGGAAGATGAAAGAGCTGGTACAGAATAAAGTACACAACAAAAAGTTGTGGACAAAATCTGTGACAGAATACAATTCTCTATTTCCCTAAGTACAGGCTTTTCTTCTTCTCCCCTCCCCTTAATTCTGCAAAAACAAAGCAGAGGTCCTACCAACAAATATCTCAATCACTGTGTAACATCAATTCATACCTACCAACTGAACAGTGAAGGTGTCCTGAGGAAAAAGATAAGTGCAATGAAAAGATGACATCACTATGCACAAATACAGAGGGGATAAAATGAGGTTGCTCGATCATGTCTAATTCTTGCATTTCTCATTCTTACTTCAGACCCATAGACTCCTAATGCAATGCTGTGTGGGCTATGCTAGCACTGTTTAAAATGAAGCACTAAACTTTCTTGCACCAACCTTTTGTCTTCTGGGCTGCCACGCCAGAATGACATTACTAAACAAGCCAGTCATTAAATGATACACTAGAACACCATTAGAGGTGTCAGTGTTCAGAAAGAGCAAGGGCGGGACTTACGAACCTTGAGCTTAGAGGTGGGCCTTTTGTTTTAAAAGGAATTTTTCTGGGTGGGCATTTTGTTATTGTTGCCTGGCACAGGCACCACCTCTAAGTACTAGAAATCAAAAAGGCACACTCCAAATGGGGTTTGTAGCTTGTCACCAAAGTCTTCAAAATCACGGTTAAACAAACACAAAGGGCTACCGAGATAACCAGGGGCTTAGAAGCTTAAATACTTGTTGAGAAACATACGGAAAAATTCTTCTCAGAACCAAGCCCTCTTCTCAAACATCAAGTAAAGGCTGTAAATCAATCATTCTGAGAAAGTGACTGACCTATTTTGTTCAAATTTCTGGGACAGCAGAGGGTATATTCACCTAGCTCACCATGCTGAAAAAGCAGCACAGAGCCTCAGACTAAGCAGCTATAGAGAGGATGCTGTATCAGCAGGACAAAAAACCAGATGTTTTGTAAGGAAGCAGTCACCTTCACGCACACAAGTTACACTCACCATCACCACACGGTCATACAGTTCAGAGACAGTTTTACTGTGCGTTGGACATCAAATTCAATTGATCGGAAAATCAGCTATTAAGTAACTCAGTAGGCCTTATGCAGAAAGTTCTGCCACATAGAAGACATAAAATTACAGGTTTCCTTCATGCATTGTGAAATTATCGATGCATTAACTTCTCAGGTAACAGTTCAAACTATTACAGATTTGTAACAATTATTCTGTATACCTCTACATCCAGAAAACTTCTTGGCTGGGCTTGACACAGCATATTTAACAACTGGAGAATTAACTCCTCTACATACTGTAAAGCATCTTCAGTAGAGGAAAGTTTGGGATGGACTTGCATCTGAACCTGTAGGAAACAGTAGAATTCATAGAATTGAGTTTTGTAAGCTTTAAGTTTTGCAATTCCCCAAACCACATGCTCTACTTGCAAAAAAGGTGACAAAAGAATGAGGCAAACAGCTCAGAAAAACCCAACCCAAGTACTACAGCACACCAGACAAACATAAGCTAAAGCACCCATCTACGTCTGATAAGAGAACACATCTCAAATTGCTGTGGTGCTTTTGACCTGGCCTAGGTCTCAAACCATGTGCGAAACACTTAAGGAATGGGGTGTCTTCCTTTTACAACTCACTCATCAATCCACAGCAATGAAATACGGACCTTTTTCAGTGAGAGCACATAACAGAATCAGCAATTACTTCAGCAGTATTTAGTCTTCAAACTATTTCATCCACTCTCAATTACGTCTGACTAAAACTAGATCGGTTTAGACGGTCATTTTCATGCTTATCTTTTTAAAGTAAGTAAATCCCTAGAGCAAAAAACTCTAAAAAGGCCTCCTCATTGGCCTAGAACTAAGTGGCAATTCCAAGATTTAAACTGACTTGTATGCCATAGGCATCTACCAATTCTCACTAGTATAAGTCCAACAAAGCACATCTTCCTTGTCCTCCCAGTATTTTTCCAGACAGGCCTCTAACCTCTGAAACAAGCATAGCTTTCCTTCACACTTCTGCAGTTCACATAACAGCAGTTATATTTCAGGTACGTAAATCTGGTGTTTCAGAGCTTAAAGAAGCAGGCAACTTACACTGGTGGCAAATACTCTGCTAGAGAAAGCTGACCACTGGCTTTTGCAACATGTCTTTCATAATGTTGTCATTCCGCTGCACACAACTCACAAGGCCTCCAATCCTCTTAATCACTGACAAAAGAGCTTAACCATCTCAAAACAAATCCCACAATCTGTCTCATCCAAATATTAAACCCATGTCTATATCCAAGTAATGGTGCCGTAATTACTTTATTTCACACCTGAGTTTTCACTCCTGTTTACAAGAATTACATGTTACAAAGGTAAAGGCATCTATTAGTTTGAAAACTTCATGTCTGGACATAGTACTGGTGCTCATTTACTGCCGCTGAGCTTTAAATACACTAGGTCATGCATATCGTTTCTTGCAGACTCCATACCCTTATGCAGCAGTTCTTAAAAAAACATATCCAGAAGTCACTACTTTTATAACTTAAAAGCACTCTGGCAAGAAATGAAGAATTTCTCTCAATTTGACCGGCTAATGCAACTATTTTAATTATGCCAATAGTTTCGTCTTTTACAAGAACTTCACTATGCATAGTATAGAGTGTTTACGGAGGTACCGGCGTGCCCAGCACTCCCAAGCTTTATTTACAATTCAAACAGCAGTGTACCAGTTTCAAACATCGAAATTACAGACTTGCAGAAGTATTCTCTTCAAGATCAGAGCTGCTTTATTTTTTTTTTAAACAGAACTGGAAGAATTTGTGTTACAGTCTTCCTATCACATGCTCCAGCACTTTGTATTTCAAGAAGCGATAAATTACCAAGTCAACAAAACAGCAAAACCACAGTGATACGCTAGTGATAAAGCATAGCTCTATTTTGTCCTCTACTTAGAAAACAGACTGGTGACAAAGAGCCTCACCACAATTCTTTTGGTCTTTAACTCAGAGCCTATAGGAATAAGATCAGACAAAAATAACATTATCAGGCCAAGACTTGAAATTTTATCCACAGGCAGCCAAAACAAAGTCAATGACAATAACCTGCTCCTAGTTATGAAAGTAAAGATCCAAACATTTTTCCTAAGCATTTATGTTGGAAGGAGCAATTACATCACTCTTCTCAACGACTATCACCTTCTGGCACCATCAAGCTCAGCTTTGGCAGTATGCCTATGCAGCAGAAGAAAACATCAAGAGGAGCCACCAAGTTTGCCAGCAGAGTTTATCTGTATTAGGGAGGGAGTAAACAAGCGCCATTGCTACTTGAGTGAGACTTAGTAACACCTGGGATACATAATCATCCAAGCAAAAGACAGAATGCAACTAGACTAACAAGGAAAATTACAGGATAGCTTGGTGCACTGTTATCATAGAAACGTGTCATTTTAGTATCTGCACTAATCTAATACTTAAAGGCTCAGACCAAGAATGAAGCAGCAGTATTTGAGTGTACCCGAAAGCTAAATCCCAGTAAATACATTATCTAAGACATGACAAAGACTAGGTAAGATGCAGGACTTTAGAAACAAGACCGTGTTACCAGAAGGATTCGATCTTTCTCAAAGCACAGGTTTTAAATTAACTCACTTAGAGAAAAGCGCTTAATTAATAACATAAAGATAAATATCTCATCTTACTTTATAATCCCTAGCGACTGATTTTACATAGGGCCTTCACAAACCTTTCCTTTCAAACTGTATATAATGTATCACAATACATCTCGCAAGCCTAGACCAAACCCAGAAACAAAAGTTCTGCTAAAGCAACGCAGATCAAACAGCTTTGTCTTACACAGAGGCTTGGTCTGATCCAACACAACTCCTAGGCTGGTCACAAGATGACCCAAACCCAAGCCTAGACCAGCAGGCAGCAGGCTCATTCTGCACCAGAAAGAGGTGTCTGACAACCGATAAGAAAGGAAGGCTTGCATGGTGGATTTAACAATCGGACTGATACTAAACCGCACATCCTTAGCACCTGTTTTTGGCTACCTTTTCTCACAAAGCTGTAAGGAACAGCCCTAATTTATGTCGATTGTAGAGCTGAAAAAATTTCAACTTGCTATGAAAAACAACACCTTTCCAAAGCCTTCTTAAAGCAACTTACACATTACACAATCGACACAATCAGGCTCTTGGTTTCCAGCTGCTCTGCTGAATACAGAATATACCAGAAAAATCCTAGGTGTGAAAGGCTACAGAGAGAACACCATCAAACAGTCCCACCAGGTGCAGAAGCTCCAGCAGCTTCAGAAAAGCATGTAATGGTAGTAAATAATTCTAAAGCTACATAATCTGAAATAGAAACAAACCACTGGTTAAAGACAAGGGCTTCTTCTTATCTAGGCAAGAGACCCCATCTACTGTAATTCTGGCAAGTCCTCACAGCATAAACCAAAAACCAATGCCTGTTAACGAACAACTGCACTGCTGAGTACAGATACTGCCCTACTGCCAGTGGTGCACTTCCTCGGTGCTTGTAAGAGAGCCTGAAGGGAAATCCCATCATATTTACCACAGTGTTTTGGTAGTAAAAGGGAAGAAGCTGCAATGAGAGATCTGGCTGAACTGTTTTCCAAAGCACAATCAGAGGGTGAAGCTTGGCCAATTATAAGGTTTTTGCAAACCTAAAATTTTCTGAATCTCTGCAGGCACGGGTTATTTCAACAGACCATAAGCAGAAATGACTTTGCCACAGAGCAGGTGTCGGGGCGGGGCAGGGGGGGGGAGGATTTTCTTCACCTCAGGAACTTTGAAAACCTTTATTAATGGCATAACTCTTATTTTTACTCAACGCCACTTTGGTTAATCTTCCCTTGGAGACTACAAACCCACTGATTGTCACTATGACACTCCAGGAAAAACTATTTACATATGGCTTGCACTGATGAGTGTCTTTACAGTGCAAGCACTCCATGCAAGTTTTCTTCTGTTTGTGTATGTCTCTGCTGATATTTGGCAATCCAGCCCATGATCTTGATCAGTCAACAATACAGCAAATTAAACCAAATACAAATGTCTTGGAACCACATGTCAGCAACAGTTCTGAGGCCACGAGATGCAGACTTCTGCCAACATCTCTCTTGATGTATGAAGGCAGCAGAATTATACTGCCCCATTAAGCACAAGAAAAAAAAGACTTGAACTACACGAGCATCTTAACTGTATCTACCATAGTCATCAGAAGAACAGAGAACCCAAAGTGATTAGAAATTAAAGATGATCTTTTCAGTGCTAAGAAGTGCCGATCTAAGCAGCAAGTAGCAACCAGACTGTTACGATTTGAAGAACTAGGTATTAGAGGTCAGGTAGAAGTTTGTCAGCTGCAGCTTCCTGGTGACTGAAGCAGCTTTTCTTGTCTCTTTTGCTCCTCGAAAGGTACAGAAAGCTATATGATACATGGAGTAGCTGGAAACATGAAGTCTGGAACAGTTTCCTTAACTGAGGAAACAAAACACCCCCTTGTCTGTCAAGCCACACCAGACCATTCATCTTGACCACAACAAATTCTGAGAGCACTCCTTGATAATAGGCTCAACAGATTCAGAACGACTTGAGGTATCCAAACAGCATAATCTCTGCATGGTAAAAAAGTTCATTTGTTTTTCTTCAATATGGGAACTGCTCATTGAATACAGATGACACTTTCTACTGTAAAAACCTGCAAAAATCATGGAAGACACAAGTCACAGGCAGGCAGACAAATTCTGACTGCATAAATGTAAGGTTTGTAAGCAGGATGGAGCCACAAGAAAGACATTTAGGATAAAAATACTTAAAAGGTTATGACTACAATAGTGCATAAATTCTCTAGAAAGGAACACCAGCACTGGAAGAGGCATCGCTCTGCAGCCGTCCCTGTCTCCATCTGTAGTCAAGACAGCAATGTTTGTCTTGAATCCTCCATCTTCGGCCACCGTATCTCACCTTCCATCCATCTCTGCAACTACAATTTCAGACACCAGCTGTTATTCTTACTTCCTTTTCTTGTACCTCATCATTCCGATTACTCTTTCGTCAGCAGTCAAGGATCTCTGCAACACTCCTCTTTTACTGCTTCAAAATAACAGTGACCAGCCAGAGGAGCATCTCAGTACACATCATTTTCTTCCTAATTGAGTGCACTGGAGTCTATCTTGACAGTATCTGAAGAAGAATCGGAAGACAGGGATTACATTATGATCTGAATGGTAAAAGAGCTGCATTTTGCAAGTGCAGCTGTTCAGTGCGAATACAGTTCTATTGTTGAAGCTCATGTCTAATGAAACAGAAGCCATGCTTTCCGAACAATCTGTGGATGAGGAGGAGATACGTTTTTTGTTGTTTGATTCAAATAAAATAATCAAACTAAGTCGCAAGGAAGAAGAAAGTTATTTGTAACGATCTGACAACACCTAGTTTTTCAGAAAGGCTGCAGTTTGAGCTTCACACTACAAGTCGACTCACGGTTACAAAAGGGCAATGACATTTTACTGGTTCAGTCCACGTGAAGCTGCTCTCTACACATCACCCGGTGTATGCACTTTAACAATATGAACTGCCACTCTCCTCATGGGAAGTATTAACCCAATATAGGTGTTCACAAACCACTGTCCCATCCACAGATATGCAGCAAAATGCCACAATCCTGTTTGTGCATCTCTCTCATTTCCAGGCAGAGTTCAGAAAGCAGCTTGCTATCACGAGCACCAGCATGTGCCCAGCTAAGAGAAGAGTGAAGGTTCTCTCTCCTCTAGGACCAATGGAACGTACATGAACTCCAAATAACCCGATAGTGAGACAGCATACTCTGGCAACTCAGCAGATTATGTCACAGGTACAGTGCTGGGCTACCGGGACTGACACCTCAAGTGCAGGTTTTTGGCTGGCAGAGCAAGGGGTCCGGCTTTCAAACCTGCTAGCTGCAAGTACACCGTATCACACTCATCTTGTGAACAATGTGTGACTGTCAAAGCAAGTAAACCATAATGTTCTGAGTTTTTCTTGCCACCTGTGACAGGTTCATTACTTTATGCGGCCTTCACGAGGGCTAAACACTTCTAGCTAACAACACCTGTAGCTAAGTAAGGTAGCAGAATACCCAACTTGGTTTGCCCATTACTGCAGAAGCCGTTAAGAAACTAATACTTCTATCTGTCATTTGGTTTTCCTCTAAGTCAAGAATTCAGCTGATCTGTAAGGCAGGTTCTTCGTTTTAACCTTTAACTTTAACCAGCAGAAGACTGCTTTTGGAGCACAGGGGCAATAGCCTAAGAAAAGAAACAGGTGACAATCTCATGAAGAACTGAGCTTAAATTTGCTAACTCTTGAGAACTAACTCTGTCTCACTCCTGCCACCCCTCTACCCACAGTAAGAAATAAAGCACAGCACAACAAAACCAAAACAACTATACCTTGCAGGGCCAGTTTGTCATCCTTGGTAGCTTGTCATTGCTGGCCTTCTCTGCTGACTTCAGAATTATCTGCAACCCCTGCATGGGATTTATCCAACTCCTTCAACAAGCATCATTAATACAGGGTGACTCCACAAACAGTTTGTTCATCGGAAAATCTTGCACTTCAGATGCAGCAAGTAAATCAAAAGTCACAGTCGATAACTTCCCTCGACTCTTCGCTACCATCCGGTGATTAGTTAGCAATGAACTTCAGCTCAAATCTAACATCATCCTTGGAAAGAAGGAGCTCTCACTGGTTGAGGCCTTGGGTGGCTCCAGTTTCCAAGCAGCCTTCTGTCAGATGCTTACAAGCACCACAAGCAGCAGCAAGTTGCAGTTAGCATACAGGCAGCGTTTCAGAGAAGTGACTACTAACCAGGGATAAGAAAACACTACCAGTACAAGGTATGGGTAAGACAAGTAGGAAGACTTCCAAGAACTGGATGAAACCACACAGTACTGGAAACTTCAAAGAACACTCCCAGAAGAAAGAGCCAACACAGTGCAGAATGAAATTAGACATAAATATTGAACAAGTATAACTGCAACATTTGATACTTCCAACCCATGGCGAAGGATGCAAGAGTTCACCTAGACCTAGGAGCAAGTCTTTTACACATAAGTTGCACTTAGTCACTACATCAAGTTCTGCAATCTCAACCCGCTTCAAGCAACAGTGTCAAAAACCTCTTGTTTCTGAAGTTTACTACTTTCAGGTCTGTTGGCTGCAGAAGTGAAAGAGAAGCCCTCACTGTTTTGTTTTTTTCTTCCAAACAAATACTTTCCACACCACGGGCACCAGCTGCACCATCCTGAGGGAGCGAGACGTGCTAGTTTATCTTAATGAAACCTTCTCAGCACAAGGCATTTAAACTATGAGACGCTTAACTCCAAGTCATTAAGCACGAGCACTAATTAGCCGAGGTTCGCTCAGCAGTTCCTCACAGCCTGGCCCTGCTGCCTGCAAAGGGAGCCCGGTGCAGTCCTGCAGCAGCACTGCTCGCTTCCTCCTCGGCACAAGAGGAGCCGAACGCGCGTGTCCTTTAACCCGCGTTACCGACACAGCTCCATCTGCCAGTGCAGCGGCCGCCGGACTCCGCGCGTAGCGGCCCCTCCAAGGCCGCAGGTGGCACCTCACTGGCCGGGCCCTGCGGTCGCTTCCGGAACCTCCGCCGCTCGGCCAAGGCCCCGCGGCCCATCCCGCTCCCCGGCCCTACGTGCGGGGCCGCGCACCCTCTCA
>VZRI01012195.1:1003201-1092403 GCA_013397515.1 Upupa epops | reverse complement strand
CCCCGGGACGGTCGCGCCTGGGCATGGCAACGCGCCGTAAGGACCTTCCTTCGCCCCGTCCTAGCCCCTCGGGCGGAAGCGGCTTCTCGCTGAGGCAGCTCCATCCACGCCCCCCGCCGGCTGGAGGCTCTGCTGCTGGGCGTATGCGGTGCGTGTTTGCTGGCTGCCTGCCGCACGGAAACAGCAAGTGGCCAACCCCTGCCAGCTACGCCCGGCTAGGACGCCGTGAAGATGTCGGAACCGTGAGCCCCACGGACCGAGGAGTCAGCGGCCCGATGGCGCTCTGGGGTACCGAGAGGCCTCTGGTTCCCAGATGGGACAGGCGCAAGGACTCCCTCCGCTCACACCGGGCCTCTGTGGATAGCGGCACGATCGGCCCAGAGCTCGGCTTCTGCTTGCTGCCCGTCGGCCCCAGCCCCAGTGATCCGGGACGCGGCTAGGCGGCTGCTGTCAGCTCGGGACCACGGCTCCGGGCTTTCTGTCCCCTCTAGAGGTAAACTGCCCCATTGCAGTACACCATTTTTATTATACATGGAAAATTAGTGCAAGTGATAATGTAATTGTACAACAACATGTTAAAAAAAGTTTATTTTACATTATATACATTAGGGAACATATTTCAAAACATCACCCATCATAACAATAATGCAGGCCATAAATCACTTTAAATTTAGTTTGGTTTTAGTGTATATCATAACAATAAAATACAAAGAACATATACAAAAAAAAGTCAATTGTGTGCATTTTGCTAAACCTTGGCATTTACATCATACTCCACTGGAAAACAGCAATCAAAAACACTTCTGATGAAAAACAAAAGTTCCTGTCGTGTGTACTAACCCTTGTATTGTTTGAATGAGGTAGTAACTAAATTATTTTGGCCACATGTTAACAGCTTAAACCAAGAAAACTGTGTGAAAATAAGGCCAAAAATGAAGTCAAAATGGCAACACGTTTGAGCCTTTTCCACAATGTGGAATGTTGCTCCTTTTCATTGTGATATGAAAATATTTAGTAAGACAGACAGTAATACTAATTGTTATCGTGGTATACACTAACAATTCAATCACCTATTGCAGTGTTACAGCCAGGTACTGTTACTCTGGCACTGACGCCCATCCAGAAAGTATTGTTTTCTAGCACAGATAAGTAATTGTAAGGAGTTATAATTACATATAAAAATACAGGTGTTTCACTGGTTTGTTTCACAAAGAAATCTACCCAAGTAAAGTAAAAAAGAAGGAACTTTGAAGCCCAGGTCATCTCCACAAAGTCACAGCTTACCTTTGTGACTAAATACACATCACATCTCAATACGTTGTGCAAACATGAACACCAGTGTGTCGCATTGAAATTAAAACAAGATTGTAATCTTATTACAGCCTTGGTTACAATTTCTAAAAGTTAGGATTTATTTGTATTAGTAAATTACATATAATAAAATGCAATAGTGTTGTTAAATTTACTATAGTTGTTCCTAGCATCCCACTTTATAATAAACACATGAAAAGACGTTAAAATAGTACCCCAGTTTAATTTTTGCATCCTCAACGACTTTTACGTTTGTACAAGTTAAGGGACTTGTATTTAATGGGAGGACTGCTATCTACAGAGAGTCAGTGCAGGACTTCAGCAAGAAGTTTCACTGAAAAATACTGCATATGTACAAAGATTACATAACAGTAAATGAAGCACTTCTGTGGTATCATAATGCCTGTGTGTCCATACCACAAACAATTTTAGTCTTCCTCTCATGCCACAATAAATTATAAAGTAACTCAAGTGGGTTTACTGCAGCTTTTGTGCAATCTCAGCCAGCCAGGAACGCTGCTGCAGCAGGAGTGTCCTCTTGTCACAGTGAGCTGCCTGCCACACGCTCTTCTCAGTAACTGTTCTCGTGCCCTGCCAGGATATATAAATTGCTGTTGGCTGTTGGGTTGTCTGTTGGTCTACTCTCCAGCACCACCACCCTAAAATTAAGAACCCACAGTGTCAAGCTTTCAGTTAAAAACATCCTGGGATATAACTGTGAAGGAAAAAAGCACATTATTTTCCACGGCAATGATAAGTAATAACATTGTGAAATCAAACCCCTTTTAAAATTGAGATCTGCTGTCTCTCAACAATTAAGAGACATGATGTCATAAAGCTCATCTCCACGCACACCACGCTGGAACAGAGAATAAAACCTTTCAGAGGTCAGAGGTGAGCGTTACAACTAGCTGTTACCAAGAAGGCTTCCCCAGTATTGTACGTAAGGCAGATTCCTCAATCCCCAACCTGCACAAAAATTGCTGGTAGTTGGCAGATAAAGCCATTGCCCTGTTCACTGCTGCTCCTGTTATGGGGAGTAACAGAGCTGCAGATCAAGCACCGAGAGGCAGAATGCCTCTGGCTGATGTGAAGCTTGTTGGATAGTTGTAAGATGCCACAGGAGAGTGAGTTTACTGCAAGTGGCAGTGGAAAACCAGCAGAGGTCCTTTCTGGGAAGAACGCGAGATATTTGCATTTTAAAATCTTTTTTTGCGTTTGTCTTGAGAAGCAGATTTTGATGTGCACGTACACTAAGGAGTGAGCAAAACAGCTAAAAAAGGATTCACATGGAACAAACAATAAACTCTTACAAAGTAGGAGGAACACACATTATTCTTCAATTTTAAGCATGCCTTGTTCACTTTTCTTCATACCTGTCAGATCCCAGAAGCCTGAATATCCTTGTATTATCAGAAATTTCTTGTGTGATCTAAACAATAAAAATAAATGTTTACATGTGAAGTGCACAAGTGGTTTTGTTTTTAAAAACAACCTAGAGAAAATTATTTACTATGACCAATGTTACTAATTTACTGCTGGTTTAAATCCACTACAGAATTTAATGCAACTGTCATTTGTAAACAAGATCTAAAATTTTTTCGTAATTTCTGGCATTCTTCTCCTGGATGTGGAAAATTCTTCCTGTGAAAGCGGAGCACTAAAATATTTAAACTCTGTAAGCCAAGGCACTAAAAACCAGCAGATGACTCATTCAACACTAACAAAAAGCTAAAGCTCAGCAGCAGAGTGTGCAACCAAGTGTCAAAGCCCAGGCTTTGGTATCCATACGCAACAGGCTACGGGACTGTCACCAGTCAGTCTTCAGGTGAAGAACATTAATGTTACCAAGAATTAGACTTGGATATTTTCTACAACATCACGGCCTGGTCTCTTGTTGCTTTCCGCTTTGAGCGTTAGTCCTAACAGGGGTTCTTGTACAGTTTCACTGATTAGTTTGTAGCTTATGAAACATGCTTAGCTTTCAGGTCTAACCTAGGAAGGTACTGAAATGTTTTAGTCCTTTTCAGACAATGGCATATGCATTTTCCCCCTACTCAGGATATGTTAAGAAGCTAGAATTTAAGGCAAAATACAGTACTCACCTCATTTGACCTAAAACTTCTTCCCTGCATCCCATGTTTCCAGAATGCTAACACACTGTCCTGTAGACAGACTGGTAACAAAGAACACTGGCATGAGTTCTGAGGCATCGTGTCGGCTTGTGCTTTAAACGCCAAAATCCTATGACTGCAATTCTGAAATCAGTAGCCTGGATGT
This sequence comes from Upupa epops, assembly GCA_013397515.1. NCBI lineage: Eukaryota > Metazoa > Chordata > Aves > Bucerotiformes > Upupidae > Upupa > Upupa epops. Next base: position 1,088,812 of record VZRI01012195.1, on the reverse strand, counting down.
TTAATGTGTCATGTTCACACACACAGACTGTGAAATGTTTCACAAGAATTTCTGGACCTGCCTCAAAAGTAGCTGCATTTATACACTTGTCTGTATAATGAGCGTGGTCTAAAAGTGTTCCCACCCAACCACACAAGTTCTTCAAACTGTCCTTTTGCCTAGTCCTAAATACGTCCTTGCTTTTAAATGGAAAACGCCACCTCCTCCTCCTAGCAGAAAATACATTCTGATTTTATCAGAATAGTCAGAGATAGTGTACTGGTATTTTTCACTTTCCCCAATTGGCTAGTATGGTCCTTCTGCAGTAGCACAGCACATCAAGACTTCACAAAGCCCTGGACTTCACAGCCCTTCCTTTGTCACAATTGCACTGGACAGACACTTGCATTTGAACTCATGGAAGGATATGGGTCTAGGGCTTTCCTCTAAGAGTCAGCAACTTCATAGGTCCCCAAGAAGAATCTTTCCTACCTACTTGCAGCACCCTACCTCTGGGCAGGTATGCTGTAGAGAGGTCAGAGAACTTTGAGACACTGCAAGGCCCAAATGGGACAACAGTACCTTACTTATAAAGAGCAGAGAGGGGCTACAGCATCTACAGAGGTCTCACAGTAAGCAGCTTTAAGTATGCGTGTTCCTTTCATCCCGCATTTCCTGTCTAACAGAGGCCATAAAAGGCAGTAGTTTCCATGACAATTTTTTTTTAATCCTTTGTAGGACATTATGTTTGAAGTCTCTGAAACATGAAATCATCTCCAGAAATAAATTCTCTCCAATTCCTCATTATATTTGTTCCCCTTGAGAAAGTTGTGTGATGAGGTTACGCTTCTGCCATCTCTGCTCTCGTTCTTGTTAAATTTCATACAGCTGGGAATTGCCCAGCTCTCTAGTCAATCCAGACATTCAATGTTAATTATTAAATCCAACTTACCTATTGATTCTATCTGAAAGTCAAACGTGAGCTCTGATGACAGCTTGCGGCTGGATTTTAACCGGCCTTGCAGATTCACTATTTTTATGCAGCCTAGGCGATAAAAAAGGGTATGTTTACCGAATGTTATTCCTTAGTATGTGACCTAATTTACAGATGGTATGCATGTACATGCACACATGGAAATACAGTTGATACTAAAACTTACAATCCAAACACACCAAAATGGTATCTCTCTCCAGCTGTGTTACATGTACAACACTTGTCTCTGTAGTGTCTACAAAAAAATGACAGTGTTAGTTCGTAACATAAATTAGCATGAAATCTGAAATGGAAGGTCTAGAGATTGAGACAATTTAATAGGTTAGTGAGCTTCTATCTACTTCAAATAGTCATCTTTATCAGTGACATTCTTCTTCTCTTACAGAGGCATGTCCACTTACCCATGTTGACTGTGACAGGAAAACTGAAGCTGTAACATTAAAGTATGGACTTAATCCAGCCTCTCCTGTGCCATGTCACAAAGGCAAACTTGAGTACTTGGTTCTCCCTTTACTTTCTGTTGGTGTCACTAAATATTGCTGTTGCAAAAAAGACACCTGAGAATGTCCACACTAAACCTGAATATGGTTTCATTCTGTATTTCTTCTGCCTTTATTTCTGAATCTTGATAGGGAATTTCAGTGCTTAATTCTTGCTGCTATTTTCAGACATTCCATCCCCAGATATTCCAAGAATAGGGGAATAATTCCAAACGCTTAAAAGAAGGGTTACCTTCCTCTCTTCTGAGTTACAGCTGCAGTAGTCTCCATCACAGCAAACAGGGAAAGATGATCCATGATTACTGGACATGTCAACTCAAAGGGGAAGTGTTGTTTTGATCCACATGGTTAACATTAAGATTACAGAAAAAAACAGCTCTTACTAAATTCATCATTACTGCTAGCTATTCTGCAGACATTCTTTCATACAGAAAAGAGAAACTCATTAAGTATGTTAGAGATGTGAAATTAGAGCAAGATACATAAAAATAACAGCAACTGTGAATGGAAGAATAAAATTCATGGTAGCTTTGAGAAGCAAAGAAATCCTCACAAAGTGATGGCAGAAAGAGGTCCCTCGAGACGGTCCCTCCACCCCTTTTGTCTTAGAAAGTATGGAATTATGAACCTAAGCAATTTCTAACACACTATTCTAACCAAAGGTGAATGTACCCGTGATAAAAGAAGGCTTCAGAAGGAGAGGAGAACGTGCATCTGTGCAAACACATTACGCCATGTGGAAATGTGTGCAGCACTGGCTGAAGCTAATGGAAGAAGGATGGGAAAGAGAGAAAACCCATGCAGCCTGTCTGTGGCAGCTAATTCTTTTCCAATGTCTTTATCAAGTTAAAGCAAAAAGTAAAATCAAACAAAGAAAGCATAGAAAACTATTTGATGGAAGCTGTGACACACATCTCCCCCATTTAACAACTACTGGAAAATCTGCTTGGTTGCACTATTGCTCCCCTGCCAGCAGGGGCCAGGAATAAACCAATAAAACCAGAGGGTTTAATTTAGAGTGGAATAGCAGAAGACAAAGAGCAAAAAGCACTTTTCAGGGAAGCTAAAGAACTATTTTTGGAAGGCACGATACAATGTTAAGTATTCCATGTTACGAAAACACATGCAGGATGGGATTACTTGTGTGTATTTGCACGCAGATGCAGACAATAACAAGTGAAGTACGAGGACATTGCGGGTCAAAGAATTTCTCTTCAGTGTTACTGTTACATAAGTAGATTTTTGAGGTTGAAAATAAAATGCACTGACTATGAAATATTAACAGCATTAACTGGCCATCCACTGATCACCTGGGATTTTAGAACTGTGTTTTAAACTGTGTCAAAACTAAATGCACTTTGCAGCAAGCAAGCCAGCCGGCGGGCATCTTCTTAGCGAAAGCTTTTACTTCAGTGAATTCTATGTGACACCATCAGACAGACTCGCACACATGTATATGCCAGCTTCAACGGGGCTCTATATAAATTTATCATGAAGCAGCAAGGGCTCCATGCCTGGGAGATATATACTGCTGCTTCTAAACCTGCAAGCTATGGCTGAGGTCAGCTCACCACTGTATCTAGGTTTAGGGGGAAATTTTGCACCTCTAGAAAAGTATTCTTAGCACACTTCCTTCCATTCCTCAGATCACAGAATGCTACAGGTTGGAATGCCCCCACTGCTACTGCAGCAGGGCAAGCCTACAGCACCTGCTGTACCCATCCTACTACAAACTGGGCCCAACCCTGCTTCCAACCCCCCGCTTAGCTTCCAAGACAATAGTGGGCTTTTTTTCAGGGTGGCACGGCTGTAGGGTATGTAGGCCTTCACTCACAGCTCTCAGACTAATGGCAGACAGGTACTTGGCTTCCTGCTACTACCTGTCCTAATCTCTTTTGCTTCCTATAAACATTGGAAAAACAGAAATGTGCTCTCTCTCAGCAGGAGGCTGATAACACTATCTCTCAGGAGAAAAAAAGAGCCAAACCATACCTAGAGTGTTGAATCAAATTGCTGAGAATGCAATTTCATTAAAATCTATTAAATAAACAGAAGTCACGGTGCCAGGGTTGAGCAGAGAACGGCACAGCAGGTAATACTCAAGTACTGCCTGATTTATGGAAACGCAAGAAACCGCAACATCATCTGCTATACTTAAATCTCAATAAATTCCATGAGCTCAACAAGTAGAAATACATAAACAAAGCATGTATGTGCAAGTAAGTACGATGAGATATCCCTTTATATGGAGAACTTAGAATGATCACTTAGCATTAATGATTTAACCACTGGTTTCCTCAGAGGAACTTTGCAGTGCTTCACCTATAACAGAAGAGCAAGGGACATTTTTTAATGCCATTACAAACACACAAACCTGTTTCTGTAAACCATGAAGAGGTAGAATTTGGGTTGACAGTCTCGAACTTCACCACCTGGTTGAAGTCTCTTCCTCTACTGACACCGACACAAACTAAAGGGAATTCTTGCTCAGGGACTACCAGCATTTCAAATAATCTTAGTGGACAAGGTACAGGAAAATCTATGTGCTAGATTAAAAAACAAAGTAGACATTAGAAGGGAAACAAGTTTAGTCCGAGTTACTATTAGTTACTTAAACTATGGCAGAAATCATGTGACGCATTTTGTAACATTAAGTTTACTTCTTCAGGTAACAGTAATTGGTAAGATACGAAAAATCTGAGTTAGGAAGTTTAAGAGTCTTTATGCTAATTCAGTTAGGATAAGGCAGGATGTCTTCCACCACGTATGCCTTGTGCAGAGATGCCAGGAGCGCTATAGCTATTACTGCTCTCCCTGGCTACGCAGTGTCTAAGCTGTGTTTCTCAGGTTGATCAAGTTATAGCAGTAATTTCTCTACGAACATGAGCCCATCCTGTATCTATAGACTGTATCTACTCAGATGTCAAATCAGAAGAAAACAAGCACTTCCAGTATCACAAAGCACAAAGTGGCCACTGTCTCTCTCGTATGGGAACAAGCCCTCTGGTAACCTATGTTCTCACTCCACTCTTCCACGTCTCAGTCTGTTGGCCAGTGTTTCTTCCTGTTCAACTAAAAGGCGGTGCTCATGGACAGAAGGGCTGTTATTTTTGGAAGTAAACCACAAATCCAAGAATATTCCTATACGTGTTCTGAGTGAGTTAATGAATACATCACACATTTAAATTGCTACTGAACAGAACCCAAGAAAACAGTTCAATAACTCAAGAAGTTACTAACACTCTTAGCAACATATTAGATGATACACAGAACTGGACATGCAAGTATCTCATCCTACCATAATATTACCTTTATTAACATAAATTTTTGCATTGGTTCAACCCATTCTAACAAAACAATGCTTGACTGTAGTGCTCCACAAAGGTACTTGTGGCCTGTGTAGGGATTCCTCACTGTCAAAAAAAGGAGAGGTAGAGTACATTAGTGTACTAAATATAATTCCCAACTAAATAACAGTCGATACATTTTTATATATCACCACCGCTTTAATTTTTTAATAAAACAGTTGCTGAAAAGTCAACATGGAAACAGTGACAGTAACCATGCTGCAGCAGGGGCTGCCCTTTCATTGGCGGCACACAGCTTGTAGCTGGTGACAAATAAGCCGTTACAAGCACAACTCTGACAAGAGCACTGTGGTGTGATTCACCTTTCCAACTCAAATAACGTTTACTGTTGCGAGGTTTCTTTTAATATCGGAAGGTGATATTTGCTATTTTAGACAGTCTTTAAAAAATTAGTTGACTGCAAACACATTTGAAGTTTCATGCTTTACCAAGTTGGTTTGCCTAAGCTATCACAAAATCATGAGGAGCTTCCAAAGAAAGGCCTTTTCTTTGACACACAGTCATTCAGCAATAACTGAACAATCCCTTTCTTTCAAGCACTGCTCAGCTGCCTTCCCAGCTATGTTACAGCAAGTCTGAAATCTAAGACCTCTGCATTTCTCATGGAACACTTTTAGATCAGCAGGAAAATCTGGTTCATCTATTTAGACTCAACTGCTTTTCCATTGTTGTGTCAGAACTCAGAAACTGGAAGAGAACAATAAACTTGCAAAATTGGACACTGAAATCTGACTTTTCACAAGCTGAATTCTACAGTTTTGACAAAATTTCACTTTGTGTTAATTGATCTGCTGGCAGCATTTAAGAAACCTGTTAGTTTGTACAACTATATCTAAAACTCAAAAATTTTTAGTGCGGTAAATTAACCGTAGGCTGCAAGGAATTAACACCACAGTTCAGATAACATGCTTCTACAAACCAGTACTATCAACGTAAGTGAAATACGCTCGTGCTACCCTATCGTCAAAGAAATCCACCGGCAATCCTTAGCACCTTGAACACCAGAGCTTGATTTCATTAATCAAAGCCCTCGCTCAACATTGGTCAAAACAGCTGCAATTGGCAGCAAGTAATGCTTGGTGTGACCCTGCTGGATGCAGCAGCAAAAACCACAGAGCATGCATTTACTAACACCTGTAAGATGGAGAAAAAAGACCTCCTTCCTGTAGCACTTCCCCTAGGCCAAAGGGATATTTATGCTGTAAGCACAAATGAAGTCTCAGGCTGAACAGAGGCAGAGGAGGCATTTCTCCCCTTTGACTTGCCTTTTGCAGCTGCCCTTGTTGCCAACACAAATTACCACTTATGCCTATCATGTATGAAGGACTCCAGCCTTACTCGGCTAAGCTACGTCTGAATGCCAGGACAGATGACTCCCCTTTCTGACCTGTCCCATGGCACTCTTGTTAAGTTCTGTGTCTGTTAGTACAGAGACTACAGGATTACAGAAGAGCATACCACCGGGTTTCTCAGTTCATAAACAAGACCTGAAAACATATGGACTTCCAAATTAATTTTCATATCAGAAAGCCAGCATTTGTACCTACTCTGATCCCTGTCACTCCACCCCTTCGCGTGTTCCCTTCAGCATCCATTAACACTCACAGCTTGACTAGATGCCTCAATTAGGACAAGGCCTGGACATAAACAATACAGATCATTAACACCCCACTATACCGTAGGGAATTCGTATCCCAGAAAGTCAGGTTTAAGCAGGCAAGCTCGACAAAGCAGTGGTAACAAACGTAAGATGTTTTATCCTTGTCAGGATAAATGAGAAATGCTCCCTTACCACTGAGTCTCTGAAAATCTGTATAAGACAACCTCTCACACCAAGCATTAGATTATGGAACAGCATCGAAAACACTTTCATGGACTGCTCCAGTGCAAGAGATCATCAACAGGTATCTTTTTCTTCTCTTAGTTATCTGCCCCCACCCCCTCTTAAAGCACGTCTTAACACGGTGCAGCTTTGACACTTCAGTAGCTGGCACTCTGAACACACTATAAAGGCTTTCAGAGATTACACTGTCCTCAAAGAAGTGACAATATTCCTTGATTTTATCATCTAATAGTGACAACTGTGCTAGGACATCCGGCTACTTGTGCCTCATGGAAAGGTCAAGTCACTCCATCCATGGAGATTAAATTCTTCCTGTTTAAAGGCATTCTGCTTCCCTGCAATTCTTGAGAACTGACTTTAAATATAAAGAGGGAAATGGGAAAATTCTCACCGCTTAAATGCAAGGACTAACCTGAGTGATCTTACAGTCTGCAATTGCATAGCTTTATAACAGTAACAGAAGTCTCTTATCCTTTTACCTCCTACACCTGACTCAGTGATCTTTTATTGTCACCATTTGTACTGCTTCTTGGCACTTAGTCTGCAGATCTTTACTTACCAACACAACACTTCTGACACCACTTAGTGTCAGGAATTTTTGTAGACACAGCAAACTTCCTACAAGATATAAATACAGAATTATTGTTAAACTAAGACAATTGAGTAGATTTGCTTTTCTGTAAGTTATTGGTCAGAGAATTTTATTTGCCTCCCACCCAAACTAACTAATTTATGTATTTATTCTCCAAATGATAGAACATACACAGTGAGCCCCTTCATTAGCACCACTGCATCTTGCACTGCACATTACACAGACAACATAGCGTCCACTCTTGTCCGAAGGACATCATAGTTTGAACACAAGACAAAAGGACCCAAGTGGCGTAGGAAATGATGACATACTGGAGAGCTTGCTGGGCTACAGTCCTTGTAAACTAACAGCTTAAATTTTGCAAAGCTTTTCATAGGCAGCACAGCATGCATTTCAAGAAGATGACTGAAGGAGGACTAGAAGCCAGCTTTGCACAGAGATCCTGAGAAATCATGAAAACAATTATTGGATAATTCATCAGAGCAGCCAGGGAAGATGTTATTTGCTGGTGGCGAGAACTAGTGTTTCTACACAAACTAGTCAACAGACAGCATGGAGATTTGCCGCAGTAGCCTTGACAGTAAAAGTAGCCGATCTGATACAGTGACAAGATGAGAATGCCTGTACTGATTGATAGATCCTGCAGTTAAAGCTACAAATTGGGAAAATGTTTTGCATAACATTTCAAACAAAGCTGTCCATAAATGACTGATAATGCAGCAGAACTGAGAAGCATGAAAACAGAGTACTGGCCACAAATTTTGGTTGCAAATAGTCATGGAAGGTTTGAAAGGAACAGCCCAAGGACACTCGATGCAAAGAAGCTGGCAAGGCGACTTATCACAGACATACTTTTTGCTACTGAATATGGCTACCAAGTACCATAAATTGAGCTTAAGCAGTTTTGCAGATGAATACACGAACCTCACAAATTACTTGAAATTCAGTTACAATTTCTCTACTGAAAACTTTGCTTTTAACATATCTAAATTCTTTATGTAGGGCAGTATCCAGGAACTTGCTGAATAATAACTGCAATCTGTGATCTGGTAGGGAAAAAATGCCCTTCTACATACTTCAGATGTATTTCTGCTGTCTGGTTGTTACTACCCGATGCTTTACTGCACTGGATAAAACAGCAAAATGGAATGAATCTCATTAATCTCTCCTGCCTTTGAGTGACTGGCTTGGCACTTACACATTCAGGTTGTGCTGCATTTTTTTGGGAAGTGACATGACTGGACAAGGACTTTTCTGGAGTCCTCTGCAACTTAGGTAAGGTGTCATTCCAGACTTCATGCAATCTGAAGCTTTTCCTCACATGATCATTACAGTAATTGTGTTGTGGTTATTGGTCCGCTGGTGATGCAGTCCTTAAGCCAAAGCAACCCAGCCAAATGTATTTTGGAAGACACAGAAGCAGAACAGTGGTGCAGGCAGGGAGCATACAGTAATTCAAAGCACAAATTCTTGCACAGGTAACTTAAATTCAGCCTCTAAGAACGCTATTTTCAAACAAGTGTTGCACCATTATGTTTGTAGATGACTGAACAAGAAGCCTTTCCAGAATCCAAGAATTAAATGTTAATAGGCTGTTAATAGAACACAAGATAGCAGAGAGTCAGGTCTTCTATAATATGATTTCCTAACAGAAAGCCTATTATATGAGAAGAACCTGTGATTCACTAAGTGCTTTAAGGATCTAAAGTTTTCTCTGCAAACTAGATTAGGATTACTATGTCCTCCCTCTGGGATTTGAATGGCCTGCTAAGGCTTGTCTGACAGTCAGCACTGTATCCAGTCTTTAGGGTTCTGTATGCAGTTGTTGGTAAATGAAGCAGGACAGACTGCACACACTGTGTGCTGTAAGCACAGAAGTATGTTCTGCACTGGCCTAAGAAACCACACTAGACTGTACCTGAAAAAAACAGTGCCCAGAAAATGAGAGGCTTCATGTCAAAAATGTAAGATGCACCGAAACCTATTTCTCCAGTAAGACCATATTCACAATTTAATTCATGTAAATTCATGTCAGGCCTCTGATCAAGGCAATTCATGGCAACCTGTGGTCGGAGCCCCACACTAATTGGTATTCCCAGTGTTTCACAAGCATGTCCTGAAGTCCCAGAATTAAAATAGTATGATATATACGATGCTGTGTATTTACCTGGGAAGTATTCGGTCAGGAAGTTTATGTGCTGGAATAGCAACAGGTAACTTTTGCATTTGTCTTGCATAATCAAATAGTCCTGGTAGATTATGGGAATAAAGCTGAGAAGCTTTACCTGGAAATTAGAAAACAAACCCACACTTCAAATACGAAACCAAATGTTTACCAGCATTACACCTCAAAGACGGCACACTAACTTACCAGATATTGATAATAAGCAGTTGTTCATGACATATAACCACGTACATCTTCGAGGAAACAGCTGATAAAGGACAAAGGAAGAAAAGCGTTCAGTTGGACATACACAAAATTCTGAGCACGTTACGCGTATCTGTGTAGAAGATAGAACAAAACTATTATTGACTCACTCTTCTGTAGCAGAAATTAGCTTAAGCCAGGTCATGTTTACCTGTGTTGCAGATTGAAAATTGCAAAATTTTCAGGTGTTAACTTTTGTGCTTTTATGCCAAAGACTAATTTATTTTGAAACTGGGGGTAGCTTTCCCAGCAGACCCCTGGGTCAGTGTTGTGACCCTACAGGTGATTTGTGGGCAGAATCTATAAAAGGGAAAGTGACAAAGATGTTATTTTTTTCCCCAAAACATCCAAACAGAAATATACCTGCTCCATTGATGTTTCATGAAGTTCATTCAGGTTCAGTGTGTAAATACCCTCTTCCGCACCAAATATCAAGTACTGATCTGCAAACACAAATGAAACAACATGTGTCTAGAAATCCTGAGTTAAGGAAGATGTTTTTTCCATAAGAGCACGCAGCTCCTCACCCAAAAAATAAAGACTGAAAACAATTACACACATTAAAACAAGCCAACCCATAACAGTTACGATGTTGAAGGCATGGCAAATTAATCTTGCGAAGGATGTACAGATTTGTGGACGGGGTTGTTTTAAGACATTAGGAAAGAACAGGTTTGGTTTTTACAATTATCAACTGCAAAAATACCCAGCAGCGTTAACAACCATAATCAAGAATTTGTGGGAATAATTGCCTCCCATCTAGATTACTCAGATATTTCCATATATTTTGTGATGTATTCATAGCCTCCATTTGCAGTACTTCAGAGTACTGACTGGAAATTCCACGGTACTTTGAGAGTGCCTCACTTTTTTCTCCCCCCACATTTAGGCTTGTGAACAAGACAGGCATCTTATACTGAGAAGACATCCATAATTTCAGATTCTAAAAACCCAAAGTCTTTTCTTGCTTACTGGCTCTGTAGCATGTTTATACAGCCTAGAACCAAACGGTGAAAACGCAGGCAATGCATGTACCATGTTACGATTTGCACCTTTAACTGAGCTGTATAATAAAGCACTCAGAAGTTCAGACAGCATAATTAAAAATACCTTCTGTTTGCACAAACAAACCTATTACACAGTATGCCCATGTTAAAAAGACTAGTCTTACTTATCTAGTTATTACTGAACTCAAAGAAGAGGACCAAATGGGTAAAATACATGTAATACACTACCTCTTGTATCTGGATTTATCCATGATGTTGCACAATGGATTTTTAATGGACAACCATTGAAAACCTTTGAAAAACAAGCACCCATCTGCAGAAGTAAAAATAATTAAAAATACACATATGAAAAATTAATGCGTGACATTTTCAACACGGTTATTTTTATTTAAAGTAAAAATAAAGTACTAACAATATGGATAATTACATGACTGACAGATTTTCTTTTAAGTGTTTTTTCCCCTTTGTGCACAAGATCTTTCTCAACATACCAGAGTTAGCATTTCAGAATCACTCCTTTACAGTCTAAGGCAGGTACTTAATGCAAAGGTGACAAACCTGAAAAACGTTCCCAAATTCTATGACTTTACCAAGTCTCATAAAATAATGGTTTTTACTAGATTTCATGGATTTAACATAACTATCCATCTAAGACCCGACTGATAAGACAGATAGGTTATGTTGGAAGGGACCTCTAGAGGTCGTCGAGTCCAACACCCCCTGCTCGAGCAGGACCATAAACCTAGGGCAGATCACACAGGAACACATCCAGACGGGTCCTGAAAGTCTCCAGAGATGGAGACACCATGACCCCCTCTGAGCAGCCCATCCCACTGCTCCGTAAACCTTACGGTAAAGTTTTTTTCTCATGCTGAGGAAGAACTTCCTGTGCTCTAGCTTACAGACATTACTCCTTGTCCTATCACAGGGTACAAGTGAAAAGGCATTATCTCTTTCTTCCTGACACCCAGCCCTCATATTTATACACAGTAATTTAATCCTCTCATAGTCTTCCCTTCTCCAGTACTTGATGACTCAGTAATACTCACATGTACTTTAGGTGTGGGAGGAAGACCATTACTAACTGGTTTCTAGGAAAAAAAAAAGGTAAGAGGTATGTTTACACCACACATGCGCAAACATGCACTTCTCTACCCTGGCTACAGCACAACGAAAATACCAGTCCAAAAACTTTTTTCATAATGCTGTTAAGACTAAATGATACTCAAGCATAAAACTGTGTTAAGAGAAAACAAAAAGCCAATACTTACATCTTTGAAAAAAATAGATAAAACCACCTGCAGGAGGGGTTCTAATACAATAGAGAGTTGTGTCATGTGTTTATACTAATTGAAAGGCATCAGACACCTACTGGGACACTCTGCTGTGTCCCATACCACACGTACTAGATTGGAAATCCACGGGTGACCTTTTGGCTGCAGTCCCGATTTTAAGCAGGAGGTTAGGCTGGAGACCTTCCTTCCAACATGTCCGTAATTCCGCGCGAGTTTCACAACCATCTCCTTGTGATCACAAACTATCAACAAACTTCTTTTCATGAAAACCTCTATGAATACCTAGTATCGACTCCTTGAATGTCTGCATAGTCTACTGCACAACATTTGACATCGTGACGCCTGAGAGAACCCAACATCCAGTAATACAAAGTGTAACCAATATTGCAGCAATTGCTTAATTGTTCAGCATTATAAGCAGCATTAAACTCATCAGTCACTATCAGATATACTTTCCCGTACCAGCATCAACTTCTCCTGGTACAAACATGCTTCTGAACAAGTACATTTTTCACAGATAACACAGGAACTGCAAACAGACATTCTCAGGTGCGAGGTTCAGGGCAGTTCAGGAAATCATACTTTTCCAAGTACTATGAGCATTACTGGCACTTTCTTAAAGCAAAACCAAAACCCATAAAACATTTCTATTTGTTTCTTTTAAGAGAGACGTTTACAGCTTCATCCTGAGAAGCAGCCCCCAGCAAGTATAGTTTGACATTACATTCAATGTGCAGATGTCCCATTCTTTCCTATCTCACATGCCCATTTTTGCATTTGCACCAGGGTAATCAAGTGACCATTCCGGAAGCTGTTTGCTGCTTTGCTGGAAAAGCTCGCTTGTAGGAGAACACAGTTTACAGAGGAATATTCCTGTTCCTCAGATCACACCCGGATCACATTATATCCAGCGTAAAATGCCATTTTCTCCTTAAGTGCAACTTCACATGCATGCACGTAGCTTCAGTCTGACACTAAACCAAACTGCCAAGCCCTGAAACCTGGAGCTCCAAGGGGCCAGAAGGCAAACAGCTTGCATATCAGGTCCCTTAGTCTATTTCTCCATCCTTTCCCCCTTCCCCTCCCCCCCCTTCCCTGAACACCAGAAAACCCTCCTATCTCTATGTGTGGGACAGGAAAAGGGTTCAATGTGGAAGAGCCCAAATCCAAAAATCTTCCCAGGGCCAGTCAAGGCCTCCAATAAGCCTGCAGGTGGCACCGTATTCCTTTATTTCTTCATTTGCTTCAATCATTTGCTTCAATAGGTATTGTTGAGTACAACACACCCCTCTCTTGCAGGATCTCCCTCATTAAATCACTCCCAAGTATATACAACATTGTAGGTCTTGTATATACATGAACTATGTTAGTTTCTTATAAAAATTAAATACCAACTCAAACCTCAGTTTCAGACTACTGCAACAAGACCATCTAACAACACTGTGCTTTGATTCCAAGTAAACAAGATGCCATCCAGTGTAATTTCTAGTCTGTTTTCCTCCTTTTCATCGCACATGTAAAGCAGTTCAGGTAACACAAAAATAGCACACACAAACTTAAACACGTACCAACATTTCCTTCTTTTCTTTCCTTGAAAAATTGATGTCCCTAGCTTCATTGTGGAGATGTGGTGGTGATCCCTCTTCTTCACCATTTAGCTGTACAGAAGTCACTCCATTACCTAGAAATATTAATATTTCTAAATGTATTCTTCTATCTTCAACTCAGCTAGAAACAATTTTGAAGGGCCAAAATTTTCAGTTATGTTGGAGCATATTCCAATGCTAATTTGTTCCTAAAGTGTACATGACCTTACATGTGTACACTTAACCATCACATTCCATCTCAGTACATGCCCTCTAGTAATAAATGTAACAAATCTGATACAGGCACATAAAGGGACACAGTCACAGTTATTAGGAAATGTCTATTTAACAGATCAAAACACAAACTTGGCTACAGCTAATGCTTCAATTCTTTATATATAGCCTTGAGGCACTTCTTAGCTCTGGATGATTAAGTGTTCCAGTCAAATCCTAATCACATCAACTGCAATACTGAGTGTATAGCAAGGAAGAGCTAGCAAGACATCAACAGTCAGACATTAAGCCTGCTTAAAATGTGCCAGTTCAGGACAACTCTTGAAGCGTGACACTTCAACGAAATTCTGCGAAAAGCAAGAAAGGAGCAGTTTGAAGAAACAAGCATACAATTACCTGCTATGCTACCCAACCCATCCATTACATATAGAACCAAACTTCAAAAGCAAAACTATCCCTAACATGCCAACTAACACAAGCTTAAAATCTGAAACCTACAAGCAGGACAATGGTTTTTATTCCCTGTGACAATCTTTATGTATTACGTTATATCATTTGTTTAGAAAAGCAACTGTGACACCCATGGCATCAGCAGGAACCATGTCAGCGACTTCACCTGGAGGTACACTTGGCCATCAAGAGTTCAAGCATTCTTTGTGCATTTAAGCTTTCTGTTACTTGCCTACCACAGAAAAACTACCACAATGTATTTTAATCACAGAATCATTAGGGATCAGAAGGGACCTCGAAAGATCATCTAGTCCATTTCTATCTTAGAAGAAATTCTAGATGCGACATGCCTACTGGCTTGCATATCAGGTAAAGAAGCCGTTTTTCAGGACATCATCTTTGTGTCTATTACCTAAAGCGTTAGATTTCTGTGTAGGTAACCGAGGAGGTGGTGGTCTGGGTGGAACCTGAGATGCAGATTTTGCTGGACTCTCGGATGCTGGGCATCTTCTGATTGTCCCTTGATTATCACTTTCAGAAGAATGGGTTTCTTGGGGGATAAAGATGGATTTAGGCTGAAAAGGGCAATAACAACATAATGAAAACAAGACTCAGACCATCCATGTTACCTCTCAATAAAGGGAAAAAAAAAAAACCAAAACAACAACCCCCCCTCTACAATATTTAGAGGCCACAATTTTCACACATAAATTGCAATTGCTATTTTTTTTCAAATATACAAAAAAGAAACGTATAGCAATAGTGAAAACTTTGTTATCATTCCACATCATTACATTCAAGCAATTTATTGAACAAGTAATAGGCCACTGTTTATGACTACAAAAATCCAAGCAACATTTAAATAGAACCTCAGAAACATTCAGTGATACAACCGGAATGTTATGTAAGGGATGCCAAACAGGAGACGTAACCACAAAAAATAATGTCGCTTAAATGCTGGCTGCACAAACGCATTACGTGTTTTTCTGCTTTTCAGTTTTGCTCGTATCTTAGAATTTTGGCGTGAAATGATTCATTTACTTTCCAAGTAAAAACCTAATCTGATCCAGGCAAGCCTCTGAAGATCAAAAGTTAGCAAGCAGATACTTCATTTGTCTGCTCTTGATTAACAATTACTTGTAGCACCGAATTTTGTAACTACCTAATTTAATTCCTCCTAAGTAACAGAACTACTAATTTGTCAAAACCACAGCACTTTTCACACTGACAAATCCCTCACAGTGCAAGACTTCGTGTACATTTACAACTAAAGTCTATGAACATACAGGTTAACTCCCTGGATATATCCTTATCTTAAAGCCTAGTCTTCCAGTCCTGGCTCAAGGGAGAGAAACATCAGAATAGTCATTTAAATACTACGTGTTTATTTGAAGTGCTCTTTTACTCCGGGCCATTAAATACCCCTCACTTACCTTTGGTGGTAAAGGAGGTGGCACTTTAGGTTTCATGGTAGCTCTATAAAGAAAAGAAAAAACAGATGGGTAGCATTTGAATGGATAGGGGATTTTATCAGTGCTGTACAAATAAACACCATTAACTTGTCCTAAACACTATTATATCCTAGTAACTGCATAATGAATACCTTCTAACTGTTATTGTTATGCATGCCACAGATATCATCTGATAACTAAAGTTTCAGAGATCCTCCATAGAGAGCACAAAGCAGCATGAAGCAATCTGTTGAAGCCGCACCTACTTGGGCAAAAACAAAAGGAAGATGCAGAACAGGCCTGACACTCACCCTGTAGAGAGGAGAAAGATGAAGTTATCAGAGCTATTTCATCTGAAGGGCCAGCAAAGCAGATTTAAAACTGATGAATACCATTCTTAAAGAACTTACCCGACGATGACCTCTGCACAGCCTTACACACTGATCTACATGGACATCACCAGCTGGTTTGATGCCAGTTTTTTTTCCTTTCATTAGTTTATATTTTTCATAGAAATCTTGTGAAAGACAACTTTTTCACAGAGGAAAAATTCAGTGACTTGGCCTAACAGTGTAAGGTATCAACACAGAACAAGAAGGCCGAAGCATCAGGAGCATTCTTTCTCTGCTGATTTTGTGTTTCAAAGAACGTGCTCCATTTTAAAAATATCTAAATATTTACTTTTTTCTTTTTTTTTTTTCTACTGTCCCATTTCCTAATCTTCTGGAACAGAAAAATCTTTCCATTAAATAAAATAGGAATACAGCTGTGAAAACTCTTGCACAGTATTTTCCCAATTTTTAAGCGGTGTTCCAAAGTTTTGGAGAAATATCCCAGTTGTAATGTATCCGTTTCCTGGCTTACAGATCAACAACAACTTGTCTGCTTTGCTTCATTCCTTTCAGAAGCTTCTGTCCTGGCACCTTAGCAGTTGCTTTGTTATTTCTGAGAAGCTGGAAGGGTTACACTGTGTCATGCACTTCAGCCGCAGTGATGCTGGAAATTATCGTCTCTTCCTAGCACTGGATAAAGCCCAAGCCCTCAGTCGTATGTGTGCAGGCTCCATTTGTATTTTCTTTCATGTTCTTCCCTGCATCTCAGGCAATGGCCACAGTGTTTACATTGGGCAGCCAAACACAAAAAAGAAAAGCCAACAATTTGGCATTAATGAGACGGATGTTTGTACAAAGGACTGTGTGTCCCACTTTCAACAGAAGGTTTATGCGCAGTTTTGTCACTGCTGATCACAGAGGATAGCGCCCAAATAATTTCTGCTTTCCCAACCTTCATAACCAGGAGGTTCATTATCATCAGCTTTGCTACATATGAGAGAAAGAAATACCAAACCAATCAATATTTTTAAGAGGTATTGCTTCCTGAAGCTAGTGAATTCTCTGGTGTGAATCACCCGCCTTCAGTGGCATCAGACTGGACTAGACAGGACACAGCAGCTTCATTGTTCTTGTCTGGATCTGAATGAAGAAGTGACTGATGTCACACGTGCTCTTCAACTACAGCTCCATCTCAATAATATAAATTGAACAAAAGTCTTAAATCTTCAGTGGTATCCAGAGAAAGATATCCGAGACAGAGATGATAAACCTACAGTCTGCAACTGAACCTTTAGGTTCAAGCAGATACCAAGAGTAAAGGCACTGATGTAAAATCTCAATGATTCCAAGGTTGAAGCATTCAAGGCTTATCCCTGTGCTTTATAGGATTACTGTCAAGCTCTCTCTGCAGGGCAAGAGTGCCTAGGATGAAACATGGGAAGAAGCAAAAGACACCAGGACTTTTTCTGGAAGACCACTTATAACTGTCCTAAAGATCAGATGAACTGGAATCTCTCCAGAAGCTACCAGGTTCCTTCTTCCTTGATCTGAAAAAGCAAAGCTTGCATAAATGCAACAAGAGCAGATAAAGCCAGTGCTGTTTGGAAGTTAGGATGGAACTTGTTCAGTGAAAGTTCTGAAAAAAGAAATCGGTGCATGCACTTAAAGACAGCAGGTTCCAAGCCCTGGAACACTAGTGAGGTTGATGATACTGGCTGCAAACAGAGAAAGTAAGGGAGGGAAGAGGGACGGGGGAAGAAGAAACTTTATGCAAAATGGACACACACCAAGCTGTACCCAAAAACATCTAAAGATTGATACGGACAGAGGAACCAAGCTGAGCTGGCTTGTAGCAGCACAGATATCCAGCGTATCTTCAACGATCTCTAGGGAACCATTACATTCCATAGTGCAGGAAGTGTCAAGTTATCGTTATCAGCATCTATGCAGCTATGAGCAAAGCAGGTTCTAAGGTTCACAGTACTGATGGACAGCAAAATGAATCATGCCTGCCTTTAAGCAGCTACTTAATAATGGAATAGGAAGGTTTTCTTAATGAACTAATCAAGGAATAAAGCCTGCTAAGAAATGACTAAAATAATCCTTCTTTCATAAATATCACTTGAATCAACAAGCAAACACTTGTATTTTGTGAAGTAGATCACTGAACAATGAACGATTAATACACTTGTCACCTAGCTGACATTAGAGAGTGTTGGTAGCTCTAACCTTCTTGAAGGGGGCTGTCCCTCATACTCAGTACAGTGATAAAACCCATGGCATTTGTCATAAAATATGCAAATAATAAAAAGAAATTAGGTTTTATGTAAGAGACAGATGCCAGCAACAGATAACGCATGCTTTACAAGTTTCTGCTATGAAGCAACAGCTTTTAAAATTATCCATTAACACAAAATAAACAAGAGTTTGGTTTCAATGACATACTTGCTTTTGGTCTTTTGAACAATTTTCATTCCTGAATGAAAATGTCTACTGGCTGTGTGTTTTAAATTGTTTCAGGGCTTATCTGTCAATCCAAAGAGGCCAAGAATATTCATACCAGTGGAATTTATTATGGGTGTAATTAAACACAAGGCTATTGATACTGCCTTTGCAGCAGTCACATAACCTTGTGTTTACCATGGCAAGGAACAAAGCTCCATTCCAAGTTCAACCATCCATACAAGGTCCATCCTAGGACAAACACAATGTACAAATTTTATGCATTTTTAATGAGTTTTATTTTAATATATAGCCTTCAGTTCTAAAGACGACACCAAGACTAGGGTCAGACAAATTACTGGCTCACTGTAACTATGCCCTAGGTTTGGCTCAGTATAAGGAGGTGTAAGGACAAATGCATCAAGCCTATCAGTAAAATTCTGGTGATGTGATCTAAGAACAACACTATCTTCTGAAAAAGTCATCCCCCTATTAGGCACAGAACATGACTCATACCTTTAAAAAAAGTAACATAGTAAAGAAACAACTTTTATATATATGGGGGGGGGCATGTATGCATATATACATAAACATTTTTATACGAAGAAATTGCTTACTGTTTTGCATCATCATCTGCATCATCATCGTCTTCTAAATGTGCCACGTGTCCCCTAAGAACATGAACAGGGTACTATGATTGAGTTGTATTAAAATTAACTTGGCTAGTGTGAAAAATTCAGTGCTCAAATGAAACTACCTCTTTTGCAGAATGTTACTGTCTTAGCTTTTTATCATTATTACTAAAAGCACAGCTGCAATCCAGCCTTTCCCATATCCTCTCAGCACGCACAGGGACAAACAATAACTAGTTGTAACAGATATAAGAAATCACAAAAATTACTCTGAAACACATAAAAGGAGGGGAAATATAAAAGAATTACCGCTGATGCAGTTCTTCTTCAACTGATTTTAAGAGACTCCTTCAGCATTAAATAAGAATAAGAACAGAGTTTAATTGTGGCACACAAACTTAATTACCAAAAGCCAGGGCAAAGATTCTATCAGTAAACAACACAAAGCATGTCATTTCAGCAAGCTTTCAGAACATGCATTGAACACACACACACACAACATGCTTTCAAGTGCATTTATTAATGTACTGCCATCACATACAAGTGGCCCTTGTTACTTGTACTGTCAGACAAGGACTGTTAGCTTGATCCATTTCAAAACTAATCCACAATATCCAAGAACATGATAATGACAAAAAAAAAATTAAAAGAAGATTGACAAGCTACAATAACGTAATTCTTCTGAACTTAATGTAATATTCTGGACTTCATTTTTGTGTCTTTGTCTGAAAATACAGACAGAGAAGAATAGCAGGCAAAATACATTAATAATAAACAATAGGATTTAAAAATATACTACTACTGCATTATTCCCAACTAAAAGACTAAAAATAACATGTTTTATTGTTTTTTAAACATCTATTGTTGAATGTTCCTAGTACTATACAATGTGAAGTAGGATAAAGCAACCTCAAAAAGCAGCACTGGTAGTTCCTAGACAGGAACCATTCTATCACTGGAATTACTGTTCTTTCAGAAATAACTGATGATTTTGAAATTGTAACGCATAAAAAAAGCTTGAAATATTTCACTACATCTGTTTTCAGCTGACAAGTTTACCAATATTTTATATTAAAAGTAACAAATTATTAATTATTGTTTAATTAATTTAATTGTTACTGCTTACTCACTTATTTGCTCCCAACAAGTAACCATACTGAGGACCATGACCATATTCCAGCTGCAGATCCTAAAAACAGAAAAGAGCAAGTCTTTAATACGAACGGGTTGGCATTAAACACACACCCCACGACACAATGCAGTTAACCCCTCTAGCACATTTGAGCTCCCAAGTGAACTCAGTCCTCTGTCATTTCTGGGCCCTAGCACTGGACCCAAACATTGCCTCTCTGTTACTCTGCTGCATTTGTAACTCTTTTTTAAACTTTGATGGTAGCCCCTTCCTTAGGCACAGAGATCCTTTGCTCACAAAGTATCTGCAGAAAAATAAATGAATGAACAACAACAAATAACATAACACAAAGAACCCAAGGGAAAAAAACAAAACCACTGTGTTCTACCACACCAGGCAGAGATGCCAACCATCCCTCACTGCTACATCGTACTTGTTTCACATAGGAATTAATTCTGGCAGAGAGCCTGAAATGCCTTTAGCACATGGGAATGCTAAAGACATAAGCAGAAAGGACACCAGAATTCTTTTTACCACTCTTGTTATAGCAGTACATATCTTAAGGATGACTGTGTGTTCTCATGTATAATTTAAGATCATCTTTTGTACTGAACAGAAAATACAGTACTAACAACAGCAAAGTCAAGCACTCAAGCGATTGTGGAACACAGGCTACTTAGACAAAGAAGTGGCAACAAGCCCCCAACATTGTTCTTCAATAGACACTGTACAACATGCACAGTTAATGCATTAATGGGAACACAAGGCCCATACAGAAGCAACATCAAATCTGCACCTACTACAATAATTACAGGGTCTATTTTCTTCAAAAGGGAAACAAATGTGAGCATACATTTGCTCATAAAATACTGAATGTATTCACCAGGAGAAATGAGGCATTGATCAACTAAGTTTGTGAAAAAGAGAGCTACACTGTTCCTTTCTAAAAAACATTTTGAAGGTCCTCAACGTCTTCTGTGGAACAGGCGTCTTTGAGTTGTAATCTGTATCAAAAACACACTGTCCCTCAAAAAGACACCCAGATATTCAAGCTGTAAGAGCAGTAAACTTGGATTAGACAACTCCTTACAGGGATGATCTCTCAAAAGGGCATCTTTATCAAACAACATCTTTATTGAATAAGGTCAACAAGTCTCCTTCCCTCAAGAAACGGACCCCAGGCCCTCCACAACTTCATTCTCTTTGTTACTCCAAGTATCTGTCACCTTATCCAGGCAGACCCTTTCTGCTGGTCCTACCCATGAGGTGATATAATCAAGCCACCACAAAGAAATACACATTTAACTTAGTAAATATATTACGTATATGCAACCTAAAAAATTCCTACATGTAACCACAAGTATTTTGAAGATTGGGCTGACAGGCAGAAAGTAACATGACTAGAAACCAAGATGTCACAAGGCTCAAAACAAAGACGTTGAACAGGTTGTGTGAGTCTACGCAAGAGGATGTCAGAACAAAGACCGGGAGGCTGTTGAGGGGGAAAAAAAAGCCTCCCTATCAGTACAATGAAATCTGAAATTTTCAACTTGAGGTGAGAAGTGTTTCAGTTAAGTGTTACAAAAATCCCATTGATCAAAAGCAGGATATTAAGATCTTATGTTGGACAGAGTCAAAACATCTGCCCCTTTAACTTACACACTGTGTAGTGTATAAATATTGTAAAGCAATGAGAGGAAAATCAGCAAGATGAAACAAGCAAGCGCCCATAAGATATCTGACATGCCACATTTTAAACCTTATGGGAATTTTCTTCAAGAAAAATGACATCTGCCAGAATTACGTATATTTAAATGCTTTATCAGGAGAAAAGCTTTATTTTGATCCTGTTTACTACTCTTCTGCCTATCAGCTTCTATTTATTTGACTACGATTCTAATGGGTTATGTGTATTTTTTTCTTTAACCAGCTAGTCAGTGTTTTTCTAAGTTCTTTGAATATTGATGCTTTTCACTCCAAATGTGGGGTAGTTATCCATTACTTGGGAAATTCTTTCTTTTACATTCTTGACAGACATATACTGAGAGCCAGAGGGCTTTTAAGTGCAGCAAATTTTTCTTGTACCCTCTTATCCAAATATATCCAGAAGACAAAATTTGAGAAAACTTCTGGCTATGTTTTTGACACAAACCCTTTGGTAAATGCTGCAAGTGTCCAGTAAAGCCTCCAGTGAGCTGTTACTTTATCAGAACAACCAGCATGACCAGACTTTTTTTTTAAGCCAAACAAAAAGCTGTTTTTCAAGAAAACAGAAATCAGTTCTGCATTCCCACTGGAAAGAACAGATTAGCATTCATTACTAAATGAGGCAATAACCAGCTTAATACCTCTCCTGTATCCCTGAAGTAACCAAATACAGTTAGAAATCTACATTAACATACACATATAACATACAAACAATTTGTATTAGTCAATTAGAATTCCCTAGATCAGACAACATTCATATGGAACAAAGCTGAGTACGCAGATAACTTCCAAGAAAACCCAGAGATATACAGACAGCAGCAACAAGAAGAGCTCAACATCCCTGATGTTAAACCAAAGACGGAACCCCAGGCTATTTTGTATTCAGCCCCAGATTACCAAAGGCCCATTCCTGAATCAACACAACAGTCCACAGGAGACAGTGCTATTTTCTGGCAATTATCACTTAAGGAAGAAAGGTAATACAGGGAATAACTACCAATTGTTCTCAACAGCCAGGGTAATATTAATGAAAGTTGTCACAGAAACATAAACCATGCCTTCCGGTGTGCAACGTAATCTGTGACTAAAAGCAGCATACAGAGTTCCCTAAAGTAAAGTAATCTGGTGGCACAGCTATGCTATAAAATAAATTCTGCAGTTGAAATTTCAAAACCTGCTATTTATTTTTTGCAGAATTTCCTGATGAATTAATTATTATTTTGACAGTTTTACCTTCCTAGTTTGCTCTGCAGGACTAAGCTGTACTGTAAAGCTATTTTTAAAAGTTCAGTCATTCAAAACCAAAACTGAATGTATACAGTGAACCACCAATTTAGTTAGTTCCTACATTTGCTGTTTCTGAAAGCCAGTGAAAAAGAAGGCCACCTGAAATTACAAAGGGCAGAATTTAAATCTGTAAAGTGATGTGGCAGTTAAGAATTTGAAAGAACACAAGTTGCCTTTAAGACTATTCATGAATCAAAATAGAGCACGTTCACATCTCCATCTTTATGTAAAATGATTAAGCAATTCTTGTCACATGAAAAGATGTTAATTTTAAAAAGACCCTCATATCACCTAATGTGTGTTATAGATCTAATGCCTGTATTTCATTTAAACTGAATAGCTTTTACAGTCAAAAACACCAGTACAACAACAACAGGACAAAACATGATTTTTAAAAAAGGAAATCAAAGACAAAATTAACACTGACAAAGAAAGTCATGAGACGTAAAATACCAGGTTAGATCTTGCAGTGTAGTATATGTCTTCTGAATTGTCCAAATACCCGCTACTGTCAGGCTGTTTGTTAGATAGAGATCAAGAAACTCAAGTTATTTACATTGTGACTGATAGCTAGGAATGCATAAAGGGTAATTTCCTTGCTAAAAAAAAAGTTGTTAGTTGACAATTCAAACCATGCCAAGACAGCTCTGGGGATGAGGGTAAAACAAAGTCTAAGTGACCATATTGGTCACATACTAAAACATTACTGAATTGCTCCAAATAACCGTTCATCATCTCAGTTGCAGTAATGTGCAACAAACTGCCTCAGAAAGAGGCAACTATGTACCAGTTCAAGCTGTGGGTGCATCAATAACAGTAACTCAGTGTGCTGCAGTGGACCAGTCCTTTGGCTTGTGCTCTCGGACCCAAAAGTAAATATGCATGCTTCATGCTGAGGCTCTACACTAGGGTCCATTCTTCGAACAGATCTCATTTGCCTTTGACGTGCCAATTTAAATTGTCTGTTGCTTCTATATCCTAAAATAAAATGTGTTTCTACTTTGGTCTCTAGACCCAATGTAATAATTTTAAAAAATCCTATTTCTGCTTTGTTCGGGAAGGACATTATTAAATCTGCAAGCTTTGTTCTGATAAGAACAGTTAATTTCCCTCTTTAGAAAGATTCAAACAGCTGTTATCTCCTTGACCTAGGAAGATCTATAAGTTCTTCAAACAAGTTTCAAATATGTGAACTCTGGCAGGAATAGACAACGCTAAGAGATTTTCTTATCAACACAAATAATCTGGATTGTTCAAATCCCTCCTTGGAGCAGCAAGAGATTCTGAGAAATGCCAAAGTGCAAAAGTGGCGACTGCTAACGCAAAGGCTGGAAAATGTCTGACTGCTCCCTTCCAACACCACCTACAAAGAAGTGCACTCAACAGTTGTGCTTTAATCCCTGCTGAAAATCTTTGATTTTAGTAAATCAGGATTCTAAGGTGCAATGTAAACATCTTTCTGCCCCATGAAGTTGTCTGGTAACCGGTTTGTACAGTCAGTGACTAATAAAACAAGAAATAAAAAAAATGTTTTAAAAACTTTAGCTTCTCCCTTGACATGTTTATGCTATTATGATTCACTGTGTGTACGGTTAAGTAAAATTCTTAAGGAACAGAAGCATTAGCATCATGAGACCAACTGTATTTTCTTTAAAACCCAGAAAATGCATCTGAGAAGCAAAGTCAGGATAGCTTCAAATAATTTAAAAATAATATTGAGTTAACTGATGAGCTCATGGTAGACATTGACTTCAATACCATATTTAATAAGCCCTGGTATAACCAGGTCTTCAGAATCATGTTGTTATGAAGTTCTGTCAAGGTGTAAATACCATCTGAAATAATTGCCCGAGTCCTAGGTTTGAGTTCTCCTCCACCTCAAAAAGGCAACAGAAACTTCAGACATCATGTCCAGCCTGATGCTAAGATCAAGTTCACATACCACCTCAAATACCCAGGGACAGCTGACACGCTATCAAAAGACAAGGTACTGGAAAGGAGATTTTAGTACAACTGAAGTGCAATCTGTGTCAGAAATTCCACTCACATGTGGTTTGTAGACTACAGAAGAGGAAGTACATTCCTAGGTACACACCCTTACCAAAACCAACTCAGCAAAGTCCTGGCCCTCCCACCCACATACTCAGACAGCTTTTTCATATTAACACCTGCCTTAGAAAAACAGAAAGAAGACAGGTCTAGCAATGGGAAGCAGAATGAGCGTCTTTCTCATGCAGGAATGTGAAAAAACAGTGCAAGTGCAGCACAATCCTGGAAAGCAAACCTACACAGAATAGAGGAAGCAGCTGCAGTAACAGCAGTGATGCCTTTTGCCTGGCTGTTTATACTTCTTCTTATGATTGATCCATGGGAAAACAACATTAGCAATACAACTTTACTTGACTCAGCAGGGCTCAGACACAATGCAAAGCCACAGAAAGATTGTTTACATGTGAACATAACCTCACAAAAATCCAGTTTGTCACACCTCTTTCCCAGGCTCTCAAATTTTACTATTTCCATTACCAATCATTGTCAGTGCAAGCTAAGACAGAGAAACATTCTGAGTATGCACAGTAATTATACGATTAAAAAAATGCACCTCCATAAATAAAGATATACTTAGCGGTGAGGTATAAAGAGCAAAGGTACAGAGGAAACCCACAGACAAAGGACCGTTTGCTTTGCACACAAACCTGATCAGGTAGAGCCCACAAATAATGGGTCTTGCTGCATATATCAGCAATAAGAAATTCAAGATCAATATATTATGAATTGTCAGAAAAATTACTAACAAGTTTAGTAGCACAAGGAAGCACGTTAAACATCTTGGATTCCTCCTCCTCAACAATTTATTTGCAGGGAATAATGTGCTTATTACTCACAAATTCATGATGTGGCTCTGTCTCTTTCCTCAAGGGTGGATCAAATTTTACTTGACCAACTGAAAAGGAAAACAAGAACTTAAGTAGGATGGTAATTAGACAAAATTTAGTTCCTAGGGCTAATAAAAAAAAGAACAATCCAGTCTAATGAGCATATAATATCCCCACTGATGGAAACTTCTACCAGACCTGTGCCTGCCAGAAACTAATGGGCACAAGAAAGTACCCTTCAATCGCAAAGTACCCTTTGCCCCGCCTATTCATTACATGGATCAAGAAAATAATTCGGTACATACAGTAATCAAATGAGGACGGTAATACACCTATCATTATAACATCAATTGAGTGAACTGACTCGCCAGCCTGTTCTTCTGGGTGATTTACTAGCATTACATAGACATAAGTTTGGAGAGAGATGATCAGGTCTTCTAAAACAGGTCTTTGGCAGGCACTCCTCCCCTTGACTTTTTCTTACAAAAAAGACAAATTGGAGCTACACTCGGAGCTTTAGTGAATTTGTTGGAATGGAGTCTACTTTTAATGACCAATGATCAATCTCTTCCTTTCCCAATTTCCATGACTGTTGCAATTCAAAAGCAAAACCTACAAGATTCTTAATTACGGAAGCAAAATCTTCCTCTGCCATTTCTGTGACCTAGAATAATATGACATCACTGAATGTTTGCTGAAGCGGCATATGAAGCTATACCAATAACCTCTCAGAAGAGATCAGGTTGTATCCTATTAAACTAAGACGAAACAATAGTAAAGACTTGCCAAAGTGATGACAAAGGTTATATTCCAATATTTCCCACCAATATACTTAGTTTGCTCAATCACCTACAGCTTCTGTCTCTAAGTGAAACAGCAAGAGTTTTGCCTTTCCTACATATCACTAAAAATCTTTTATATATATATATATATGTATATGTATATATGTGTGTGTATGTCAGATACCTAGAATACCAGTTGAAACAATTATCAAAGATATTACGAACATCTTATCATATTATACATGCTTACAGTTTATTTCAGAGCGTGTCTTTTCTTCTCTCACATTTCTACTTGTGGAATGAATTCTATGAGGCACTACAAGAGGCTAGAACAGAAAAATATTTCAGTACCAAAATATACTTACTCGAAACCCTGTACTGTGTAGCTAGTTTTCAGCATGTATCTTTAGTACAATACCAAAAAATCAAGCATAAGCTAAAAGTAAAGATTGAGAGTAGGAGTACATTAAAATAGAACTATTTGGAGACAGTTTATCTATACAGTGTCTTCAAGATAAGGGTTTTTAAACACTCAATGTGAGCAAATAATGACAATGCTGGCCAGTATTTGTCTTTGCTCATATAAAATTTCCTTTTTGGAATATACCACTTTAGCAAAATTCAGGGCTCTGTGATCAAGGAACAATACACAGAAGTAAATGCTGACTAATCCTTGGTGCTTATGATGATGAGAAGATCAGAGTTCCTCAGTGCTGCTTCCACCCGGAATCACAGCTTTAAATGGACTAAATGTTACAGATGTGAACGTCAGCTACAGTCAGGGGGTTCTTTTGTGTTTAATGCCTCTAAATATTTTTGTTACAAAATCTACTAACTGTGCTCAGCTATTTGCAACTGCATTTCTGCCCCCAAAAGAGATCATCAGTTAGGGAACTGTAAGCATTTGGAATGCCTTCACCATCTTACAGTTGATTAGAAAGGCAGGATGCAGTAACAGAGTCTCTGGTTTATATACAGAACACTACAGCCCCGCATTGTTTATCACCTTACACATGCACCCGGTTTTGTCTCAGCTGTGAAAACAGAAAATCAGGAACTCTGACAAAACTGTTCAGTGAAATCACATTTCAGAGTATTCTAAGGCAGGAAATACAATATGCAAGAAACACACATCGAACCATTTGATTTGTCTTATCCTAACAAAGTGAATTAGGAACAAAAAAGCAAGTTCTACAGAAGTATAAAATTATTTTTAAGAAATATTTACACACATCTGCAAAGAAATCAAAGTCCATAAACAAACAGAAGGCACGACAGAAATGAGGGCTGGGGAAATAACCATTAATTTTGTCCTTCAACAAGTTGCAACAGTAAAACAAAACTTTGTGTTTGCATTTCTCTGAGCTTTTCTCTAGCAAATGTAATGAATTTTGGTAAGTGCCTGTACATGTGGCAGAGCAGCATAACCCAAGTAAAATGAACCTTCGAGACTAATTATTCTATGGTTGAATAAATAATAATCATTTTGTTCTGTCATTAAATGACATCTGATTCCATAACTAAAACATTCCTACCTCAGGATCATCATCATCGAAATCATGGTATGTGGAATGATCAGGATTATTCATTTTATCCAGAAGTTCAATAGCAAGACTTCGATTTAGTGGCTGGGTAACAAAAGGATGCTGAAAGGCAGAAGGAAAAGCACATAATCAAATTTGAGTCACTTGTATTAGATATTATCTAATTTTATAACTTAAAAATCCATACGCAAATTTATACCTGAAGTAACTTTTCAGCTGTAGGCCTTTTTTTAGGATTTTTTGTAAGTGCCATTTTCACAAAATGATGGAAACTATTTGACCTGCAAAATGAGGAGGTGAACATTACAATTAATTGCCTAGTGAAATACACGACCATTATGCCATGAAAGAAAAAAAGTACATACCATTTCATTTTGTCCTTTAATTTGGGAGGCTGGAAGTTGCTTTTTGTCATTAGGAAAAGCGCTCTGAAAAAAGCCAACAGTATTTTTACGGTTTACATTGCAATGCATACATGAGATGAATAAATACATTTTTCAGCTGTCAGGACAAAGTCCATCAGTTTATGAGATGCTAGCGGGACAATACTACACATTTACCCACCAAAAAGAGAAAAGGAGTTGTTACAGTTTCTATTATGTACGTACAGAACACTTAAAACCCAACACCCTCGAAGTACCCCAAACACCACAAATAACATAGCCACTACTCCAAATGGGAGTATGTATGAAGCTGGGTTTATATACCACACTTCAACCACTTACTAACCTCATTGGGTGTAGGTCAAACATTGGAGGCTGAAGTTCAGCAAGCTCTATAGCAGTTATTCCAACTGCCCATAGATCACAGAGTTGGTTATAGCCACCTTTTCTTTCTACTGCAGCAACTTCTGGTGCCATCCTGAAAGGCAAAAGATACACTCACATAAACTTCTTGCCACAAATCAAACATTCTTCTGTACAGTTGTTCACTACTCTTCCCTAAAGCTCTCAATGTATAAACTCACAGCATATACATTTATACCTGTGGATATATGTATGTGTGAATAAAAAGTTATGTAATGTATACATCGACTTTTCCTCAATCATCTTCTGATTATTTGATAGGCACTTTTCCAAAACAAATGTTAACCAGTAAGTGGATGAAACTGATCTGTCCCAGACCTTTTTGCAGACACACAATGTACTACCACCCAACAGTTAAATTATTCAACAATGGTAAAATCCAAATAATACTGGAATGATGTGTAAATTTGGGTAAGTAATCAACTCTTTGAAACAGAAAATTCTAACAAACAAAAGTTTCAAAATACCAGCTTTTTTGTATCCTGAAATCAAGAGATGTGAAGATTGATTGTCACCTCTGCACAGAGCACTACTTGTTTGTGAAGTTCACCTTAGTGTAATGTCAGAAGACCCCATTTCAATTAGTTTCACATCCTCAAGTAGCAAAAATTAACAAACTTAACTGATACATAAATAGGAATAGTTACAGAAAATTATTCACTAGCCGTTGTCACACATTTTGAATGGATAAAGCAAAATATGGATTTGATTGTCTAATCACATGGCAAACACCTTTTAGCTTTGAACTTCATTATTCCAGATCACCTGAAAAGCAGCAGTGGAACTGGAGCTGTATGTCCATAGAGGTAAGCCTGATGAATGTCACTAAATGAGTGCTCCAGAAAAACGGCAGAGAGCAGCATCTCAAACAATGCATCAAACACAGACTCCAAGTTTGATTTGGTGGTACAACCTCTTTTAGGTTTGCATAGCTACACTACATTTTTTATATTTTAGACTTCAAGAGGTCAAAAAAACCCACAACCCAATCGCTCTAAACCAAAAAGAGGTAGAAAGAACACGGATTAACTTTAGAAAGACAGGGAGAAACAGCAGCACAACGGAGACGCTGCACAGCAATTTAGCCCTTCATTTCTCTCCCATCCAAGCACCACAGCCTTACTTACCCAGACTAAATTTTCTTTTTATAATCTCAACAATTTTGCTTCCTGCTTCTCCTCTCAAATCTCTAAGCAGCTTTGGAAAGAAAATCATTTGCCTTTCATCAGCATTTAACCTAAGCAATGGTTTCAAAGTTAAGGTTATGACACATCGTTGGAGGTTACCCAGTGATACGAGCCAGGACTAAAGCAACACAGACATCTTAGGAAAGAGATAACAATCAATTACACAGTAACGAC
Source organism: Upupa epops (assembly GCA_013397515.1). NCBI lineage: Eukaryota > Metazoa > Chordata > Aves > Bucerotiformes > Upupidae > Upupa > Upupa epops. The sequence continues at coordinate 1,058,184 of VZRI01012195.1, read as the reverse complement.
TGATAGATGCTGGTATTATTCCCAAAAGGAAATGAATCCATGCCTTGGTGTGACTTACACTGCAGAAGAATGATAAAAATGTTGTGTCAGACTAGTCAAAGACTGAATATGTGAAGGCTGGGTGATTTTTTTCATTACATATATTTTTACCTTGTACCTACTATGCTGTCAGACAACAGAACTTTAAAAATCTTTCTGGGAAACGTACAACAAATGTGAAATTTTACAGTAAAGAATGCGTGTCATTTACTTCCAGGCAAAAAGGGAACAACCACTTTCAATACAAAGAGGAGAAAATAAAATGCTGAACTTTATTCTTTCCTCAGTAAACTACTTTGCATAATTTACCTTTCCTAAAGATGCAGTACATAAAGAAATGCTCATTTGAATTCAATCGGTTCAAGCAAATAATGGAAAAAAGAAGATTCCTTAGAGGAAATATTTTACAAGTGGCACAAGAATCTGTACAGAGAAATGAAACTTACTACCAGCTAGACTAGAAGATGTCTCTAGGGTGGAGGGGGAGAAACAAAAAAAATGAAAATGAAAAACCAGGGAAGAAAAAAAATTCACAGAGACAAAAGCAAGCACAATTTTTTTCAGATTTGACTAAACTGAGACACAGAAGCCAACCATGACAGCTCGGCACAGAACCTTTGAATTTTTCAGAGCATTTCCCCTGACACTCAGCTACTTCAGGATTTGATCACTAGAAAGCCTTTTTTTCTTTCACTCAGCCTTTAGTGATTCCCCAAAAAGTGACACAGCATGCTTTTACCCCGATTTTCCAAGTGTTTTATGTATGATACTATTATATCAATGGACAAGTAAAAAGTTACCAATATGGGGTGCCAATGAATGACTTCCTTTTGGCAATGGTAGCTGTTATCTGTGCAGATACTCCAAAATCAGCTATTTTTAAAAACAAACAAACAAACCAAAACAACAGTTAATAACTGATTTTATGTAATTAGTTGTTAATAAATACAAATTTGGTTTCTTGTGTTTCTTAAATACACTGGATCTATTTAAAAATACATAGTAAAAGCAAATACGGGAAAATTGAGATATCTCAAATACCGCTGGTCAGCTCCTCCCATTCTCCTGCCAAACACAAGCTGCACACAAACACAATCCTCATCAACAGAAGAAAGAACAGGCTACAACAGAGACCCTACCAACTATGTGCAGTGATCTAGTATGATTACAAACATACCAGAATATTATCCAAAAGACTAACTCAGACAACATTCACACTTAAGCACTCCGGATAGGCTGTTTTATTAAAATTTCAGAGAGAACTGTGCTTTGATTTTTACCTCCCCCTTATAACATCAGAAAGTCTTTAAACTCAGTGTTCCAGAACAACTCAAATTACTCCTTCAGACACTGACTGGATAGTACAGTTTGATATCAACAGCCAGAGAAAAATAATTCTGATATTCACTACTTCCTTGAACCATGACATCATTAAACAAAATACAGAAGACTATTTGTTAACACTAAATCTTAACAACTCACCTAATTTTACATGTCCATTATCCGTTAAAAGAATGTTTGCTCCCTTAAAAAAAAAAAAAGTAAGCATCCTTGAATTAAAAAATACGTATTCCTTCCATTGCGTATTTTACAACAATCATTACACAAGATGTCATAGAAAACTAGGAGCCAAACAAAGATCTTATTTTTCAGAAATCTACATTTCTATTTCTGTCTATTCCTGGCCTTATGTACCAAAGACTCTGTTAGTGCCACATATGAAGAGTCAGCTTTTGTAGGGCTCTGTGTAATGCCAGCTTTCGTGGGGCTGTGTTAAAACTTACTTCAGTACAATAAAGAACTCTAACCCAAAGCAGTACTCGGCGCCATCAAAACGCAACATAAAAAGACTAAGAAAAACAACATTTTGAGACTGGAACCAGGAACATTCTGAACGGATTGAAGGCTGGAGCTGGCTAAACATCTCCAAAGCTCAGGCCTACTACCCACAAACTAGATGCAAAGGCAGTGCAGATGGGCCTCCACAAATTTAGGTGTTTACAGGCTTTTCACAAAGAAGGAAAAGCAAGGTCTGCAGTAAAATGAAGCCCATTTCGGTAAATGTCACACAAGCGGAGTTAATGAGCCTTACAAACAGAGCTTGGCAAACAGTCTGACAGTTTAGTCAACATGCTCTTGACCTTGCTCACCTTTCAAGCGTAACAGGACAGATACTCTCTGTAACTTAGCTACCAAGGGAAGCAGACAATTCAATAGCCAGGAGATGTACAGATGAAGATCTTTCCATTTCCATACATGCTATTTAAAGAAAGACACTTTTTCTTCCCTTGATAAGAAAATTCATTTTTATAATAAACAGAAAAAGTCTATGTATTTAAAAATGAGTGTCCCCCAAACTGGAACATAGCAGTGAAGACCCATCAATGGTCATGTAGCCGATTTTCAAACCACCAAAATTCTATTAGCTTTTTACTTACCTTTATATCTCTGTGCATTTTTCCTTTACTGTGAAGATAATACAGTCCCTGCACAAAATATTTCGATAATTTAGTTCAATATTTCTCACCTTATAGACATTTCTTACTTAATTACCAGACATTTTTAGGATCAGTCATCTAAATGGATCACTGACTGGGGAACATTGTTATATTTCAGTGCATCCAAACTGCATTTGCAAGCTCAACAGATCTAGTAGCATAGTATCCAAACCATGGGACACACATAAAAAAATTACCATTTACCACATCTGTGTAAGAAAACCATTGCCCAAATAACTTTTTATCTGGACATGGTAACTGTCAACTTTTCAGACCCAGTTTATTTAAATTGCCCCATGGTCTTCTACTCAGCTGTTAGATGAGATGACAGATACCAGTGCATTTATCCCCTGTGTCATTACATACTTTAAGTCTATGAGAAACAAGGGGGACTTTGGGTCTAATTAATGGATTTCTGCAGAAGCATTAGGCTGTCTTTCTGTATCTTCATGACAGTACAAAAGCATTTCAGGACTCAACACCAGTGAGAAACTTTAAATTTGGGGATAATTATGTGAAACCAAATCCCTACATGACATATCACAGGAAATGTAACTTTTGACACTCCAGGCTTATCTCCAAAATTCTCTCTCAGGGGTAAAATGACACATAAACATCTTCCTCACTCTGCAGTCAGCCATCTCCGTAACAACTACACTTCTATGTGAGATGACATGACAAAACATTTTTGCCAGCTCATGCAATACATCATGAAGTTGACTGCAAAAGCAAACAAAGACTGGTTTTGATTTTCAGGCTTTTAATGGCTGGTCCTAGCTACACCAATAAGAAAAATGAGGGAACAATTCCTTACGTGATTTTCAAGTTAATAACATTGTACAGATAAACCACACTGAAGATAAAAGTTTTGGTGTATTTTTTGTTAGTTCATGAAAACCTGAATGCAATGTAGCTGAATTGCTAATAAATTACGAAATTTCACTCCTTAAATAAAATTACAAAACCCAAACCCCACTCACAGATGGGAGATTAACCTGTTTCTCTGGAGGGAATACTAACGATACTCATTTGTTACAATGTTGTTTCAGAGTCCTTGATGCAGGTATGCATGCAGACTCTAGTTCCTTTTGATAAAGGGTACAATTAATTAAACCCTCTACCCAATTAGCTAGAAATGTCCCAGGTACACTCCTCACATCTACATCTCTAGATGCTACTGGAACAGAAAGGCAAATAACTCACAGTTTACCACTGCCCTTAAAAAGTTTGAGGTAATAATTTTTAAATCACAGCAACAATGGCAGCTTTGCAGGTCATATTTAAAGGACCTGTATTTTCAGAATCAGTTTCATCAAGTCCACCCAGAACAAGTTATTTTTTGACAACAGACCATTTAATAGGACACCAAATGCTAATGAGGCACTCAAGTGAAATAGCACATTCATGGAAACCGAAGGCAAAATTAACATTGCAAAAGTGACGTTTATCGGTGGACAGACAACACAGGTCAGACTTTTTATTAGGAAAAGTGACTGCTGCATCGTAAGCTTCAACAAGAGATCATAAACTATCCACACTATACTTTTGTTAGAGCATTATAAGCATGCGTTCACAGACAACTTTAAAATATATAAAAAAATGTGTAACACAAAACACCTTCAAAGCAGCAAGTTTCCTTCTCACGTGCAATTTACACATGGAACTTCCATGGCATCACACATATTCCTAGATATTTATCTTTTAATAATTCAAATTCAAAAATCAACCACAAGATCCTAAGAACGTAGTACCTGTAGTGTTTCTCTGCTAACATAAGCAATCTGCTGTTCTGAAAGTGGTCCAGTCACTGAAAGGAAAAAAAATAAATTCAAAATCAGGTAAGATACTGCCCTTTCAAACACACCTGTCTATCACTTCCATTCACACTGATGAGATCTTTCATTAGAAGTTTCAAGGTAAACGTGCTTAGACTTTCTCCTAGATTGAGCACCCCAAAGACCACTAAACAGATTTTAAACTGTGCAGTCCCCTTGCAATAGCAACTACTAACTCCCTACATTTATATATGTGAGAGTAACTAAGAGGAAAAAGAAATGGAAGCAACAATTTACCCACAACTCTTTCCCATACACAAAACCACCGTGTTGTTCTATGCAGGGCTGGATTTCCAAGCCAGTGACTCAGAGCTATTGCAAATTCTGCTCCGACCCCTTTGAGCCCTACAAGATTCCTTCTACGCTTGGGAAACTCCTCTCCACTTGGGAAACTCCTCTCCACTTGGGAAACTCCTCTCCACTTTTGTCCCTCCCATTGCAATGTGACCTGGTCTCTCTTTTCTGCAGCCATGAGATCTGGTCTCTCCAGGTTCTTAACTCTTTTCTGCATGAGCTACCAGCACTCTTGCTCTCAAGCCTGCCACATCATGAACCTTCCCAAACTCTCTCTCTGAGCCAGCTCAGGAGCTTCCCAAAGTAAGGAAGAGTCTTCCTCTGCCTTCAGGGTCCTACCTCACTCAAGTCTCTTAGAGGAAACCCATTACATTCTGAACAAATATGTAAACCAAACAGCAAGCAAGGAATGGCTTGTGACTTGTCCCCATTCACTGGACTTTGATCCTGAAATTAAAGGGTTTTAAGAACAGAAAATGCTGTTTTCTAGAAGGTTTCTGAGGTTTCACAGGGAAAACAAATATAAAAGTTGGATGTAGTTTCTGAAAGGGAACTGAAGGTGTAAAGGATAAGCAAAGACCATGAGTATGGCATTAACCTGTGAATTGGGCTTTATTGTAAATACATCTGAATTAAATATAAAAAGGTATCCAGGCTGTTTACGTACAGACGCATGTGAAGATGCTAATGTGTACTAATACTTAATGTAGTAATACTAATGTATTACTAATGTAATGTGATGGATTTCCTGTCTGAAAAACATTACCTAGAGAACCACAGAGACACTACACACAGTACACCCCCCTTTCCTAAGCAAATCTTAATTACTGGGCTATAAAATCCCTCACAACTGATTTTGTGTCCTGAAAACTAGGCATCAGTTGACCGATCCTCTCCTTATGCACTAGGTCAATATGGAGCCCTTGCTCCTTTGGCCATTTACTGCAGTTAAGCCTAAAGCAAATACGTAAGAAACTTGCTTTCCCTGCGTCATGCATAGGAAAAAAACCAAAACCAAACAAAAAACCTCAGTCATGCTACAGTTACACAAACAAACGAAAAAGATCAGTGTTGACAAAGGACAAGAGTATCCACGCTAATCAATTCACTTATCTGTAAGCATGTGATATAAACTACTAAAGCAAAGTTCCAAAGCTCAGAAAAAAAGAAGTTATGAACAAAGAGAGCACATCAGGACATCTGTTTTGTTTGGTTTTTTTTCTTTTTACAATAGATCTTAATTTACAGCCTTTGAAGTGCAGCAATGGGCATAAGAGCTACCAAGGAAGAAAATTTCTGCTGCTCAAAAAAACCAATGACCCACTACAGTTAATATTGTTTAAAAAAAAAACAAACTTGACATTCAATGGATTATTATGGATACCAAATATAGAATTCCTCCTCTCTGATTCCAAAACACTGTAATCATCTCATATTTTGAAAATAAAATTTACTTTAGATTCTTAAGAACTACAGTCTTAGCATACCATGATAAATGTCTTGTAGGGAGCCACCTCCACAAAACTCCATGCAAATCCATAATTTGTCTCGTCTAAAAAGTGGAAAAAAACATTCATTAGGTGTCACAGAATCTCTGAATAAAACATCAGCTATAAGCCAGAGGACTCAAACTTTAAAAGTCCAACATAACAAGTTCTGTATTATGAAAAAGATTTATTGACACTTCAATGTCAAAATAGGAACTAATTAAATACCAAAATATTTCAGCATTTATTGAAGTAATAGAAACAGTGAAACTTCATTTAATTTTCATTGTAGATCTTGAACATTTTTACTGAGAATAAAGACAAAACAGACATGGGTTCTTATTTTTTCCTCATTTGCACTTCTCCACTTTTTTCAGAATAGAGGAATTAACACAAACCAGAAAAAACAACCTAAAAAGAAACAAACCCCCAAAAACCCTAGGGATGTCTCAATTTCTTTCAAAACAAATGGAGTGAAACTCTAGTGCTTTAATCAAAGCTAAGCAGAGCAGAGCCCATACTGTGGTAAATACCACCTCAGATGGATTTGCTCCCCTCAAAAATACCTATGGATAATTTTGATTGCTACTGGCAGAGAAAGTTCTTTAGATTGCTTGTACTAACAAAATCAGTTCAGTTTGACTCACTATACACTCGTAAGAGGTGTTATCCAAGATTAGACAATGCTCTGGGAGATTCAAAGCTATCTTCTGTTATGGACTAACCTCTCTTTCACTGGTAAGGCAGAGGTATTACTTGTGGCCTCAGAAAGGCATTTTGGAGATCAGAAAAATCTAGGACTTGCCTAGTCATTCCTGGCCATCAAAACAGAAAGAAAAGGAAGTTTTGTACAACCACCTTAGGGCCTATCAGAACACAGGGCAACCAAAGACTGGTTGTTGTCCAGCTTTCCCATGAGCCCTGGTCTTCGGGTTCTAGCATTCAAAAGATTTTATCTAAACAGCTAGGCGCTGCTGCTGCAATGCTGACATTCCTGGAGGTGTTTTGCAAAGCAATGGTGTAAGTGCTGCAAACTGCAAGTATTTCTCATCAGCAGATAACAGACTAGTTGCTGTTCCAAGGATGTCTTTCTTGGATCTCCTCCCATTCCATGTTCATAGCCCACACAGTCCTCAAAACGACACCCTAGCTACTTTTCTCTAGTGGTGGGAAAGGTACTGTTGAGGGATTAATGAGGCTTTAAGTCCCTGGCTGTTAACTCCATACACTTCTAGTGGCTAATTAAAGCACTGCTTGAAATAATATGAAATAATTTCCACTGAAAATGACTGAACAAAGACACACACAGAAGACCTGTGAAACAAAACAGAATGAGCAATGGCAGCAGGAGTGAAAAAGCAGCACTGAAGAGACAGGCATCTAAAAGCTCCTTCTTTAATCCCAACAGTGATGCCAAAACATGGACAGGGACATTTCTGCAGGCACTGAGCTCACAAAAGCCACCCTTTCCCATCTAGCTGCTTCCTGTGCAATTGCATAGTAGGAAAAAGCCAGGACAATATAAATAAATAAAAAACAGGTTCCATATAAATATCAGAAGGAATTTCTTCCCAGTGAGGGTAATGGAGCATTGGAACAGGATGCCAAAGGGGGTTGTGAAGTCTCCTTCTCTGGAGACACTGAAGACCCACCTGGATATGTTCCTGTGTGACTTGACCTAGGTGATCCTGCTGTGGCAGGGGGACTGGACTAGATGATCTTTCAAGGTCTCTTCCAATCCCTAATGATGCTGTGATTCTAATGACATAGGTAAGTGCTGTAAATTCACACCTTTATTCTTCTAGATTTTTTTACAGTTGCTAAGTTACTTGAGACAGGTGAGGATCCCTGTAACCAAGTCACTGAGTACCAGCTGTCAGTGTCTGCTAACGTGGTCGGCAAAGCCGATGGTGAGCACAGCAAACAAAACACGGCAGGATCATCTATTAAGGTCTGTAACTTAATGCCCAGGCTATCAGCAAGGCAGAAATAAATCCACAACCAGGAGAAGAGTCTGAGGAGCAGCATGCTGGTTAAGTGCCATGTATGGGCCATTCGTATTTTCTTATTATTCTTAGCACTGAAAGATACTTTGAAAAACAAGGCTTGGCAAATAAGAGACCTCAAAGACAGCTATTTGACTGCCCAGACAAAAGATAAGCACTGCATCAAAGGAAGAGACAAAGCAAGACCAAAAGAGAGTCAAAATATATACTAAAATATATTTATATCTTATATATATATACATACACACACACATATATAAACAAATATGTATATATTTTATTTTTTAAAAAATAAACCACCATTGGCATGAATACAGCATCATCAGAAGTGGCACCATTTCAATCCAAAATCTTTAAGAAAGTTAAATGCAACAGGTTTTTCTTCTAAATATGTTTTTGATATGAAATCTTGAAGTCAGAAACAGCTTATTTTTTTTTAGCTACAGTAAACATAGTTCATACTATGGCTAGTTAAAATTGGCACCTGGTCAGGTGACCACATAGATTTGTCAGTGCTTCCACAGTGCAAACAATTTCACCTCCAGAAATAAATGCAAACAGAACCATGACATTCTCATCAGTTCACAGACGAGAAAAAAGCTCGGGGTAACTTCAACAGCACTGCAGAGCCCCAGCCCACCCTTCTCCCATTCCTCACTTTCTTCTACATTTGTCTGCTGCTAATTGTTCAATGATTTCAAGTCTGTGGAGCACGCCAGACAATGTCATACATCAAGAAAAATGTGGATACAACTTCCTTCCCAGTACCGCAGACTGGTACAGATAAAGACATCACGTGTGGCGAACACCTTAATGTACTAAAAGCGGACCTTCCCAAACAAAGGCAGGCTTTAAGGCTGGGAGGAAGACTGAGGAGCTTTAACAGGACAGTGGGACAATACATGGTCTCAGCCACACAACCTTCAGAATACATACTGTCCACTTAAGAATCTTAGCCACCATGCCACAGAGCTTCCAAATTCAGGAGACCACAAGATCCCTTGCCAACTTTGCCACCTGGCAGCCTGTGCACTGTTGTCAAACAAACTGTTAACAAATACTCAAAACAATTTTAATGTGGCTTTGAGATACGCAGCAGTATTAAGCATAGACTGCTCATGTGCACAAACAAGCCTTCCAGTACTGCACAGGATGATGTTACACACAGCCGTGGTTAACCTTCAAATTGACCTTAAACATTCACATCTGGAGAGCAGACACTCCTAGTTCGGAATACCAAGTCCCTATGTACACACACGCTCTACCTGCATGCACCCCTGCACGAAGCTATGATCAGCCCCCAATGCTAAAGCTTTCAGGCTGACAAGACAAGCGCCCATCAAGGTATGGGATGCCAGAGCAGCATGGCTTGTCGATTTTACCTTCAGACTTTGATCCCTTCCTGTACATGTATACGTAATAATGCAAGCAATACACAGTCACACACCCCCAGCCTTGCCTGGTGCGGCATGCAGGTGGGATTCATCTAGCAGGCTAGGCAACAGCTTGCTTTCATTCTCATACCTTCAGTGAGTTTCCATTTGATCTTATTCCAAAAATATATTTGCTCCTGCAAACTTCCTTCATGCTCCACACTGAACTATGTCCATGAAGTACTAATGTGACCAGCGTTTCCACTACACAATTTTGAAATCACTGAAAGCAAATCTAAGTCAAAACAGATTCTATTGAGTTGAATCACACCTGTCAGCATGCTTTCTCTCATCAGACCAAAGCTAACAAGATACTCGTACTAGGAAAGATGCAACCAACCCCACCAGTGGTAGAATACAGTTACAGTAAGCATCCAGAGCTATTTAGGATGCTGAAAACAAGAGGTAGGGAAAACACTCTCCTCAAGATAGCATCAGTCATATGAGTTTCTGTACAAAAACTCTTCTGCTCTAGCATCCATTACCAGGACTTTCTTTTCCGCCCTACTACCTCAAAGCTCCGGTACACCCAACCTGTCCAATTACAGCCTGCTTCAACTATGCTGACATTCATAAGCAAGGTCACTAAAAGCACCACAAAATGCTCCACACTTGTCTTTTCAGCATCCTGTCCTGGCTCATCACAGAGCAAAACAAGGAATGCTCAACAATGGCCAAACAAGTCAGGCAGCACATGTGACCTTAGAGGTCCTTTTCAAGCTAAATGATTCTATGATTCTGTATTTATACTTCCCAAAGTGTTGCAAATTTGAGAGAGGTTTTACAAAACATATTTGACTTGAAAGACACTAGATATACAGACCTTCCTCACAGTTGTCATGCTGCTGCTTAGTTTTCTATTCACATTTTGAATTCAAAGCTTTTGAAGGACAACTCATTTGCATGAAAACATGAGTACACAGTCACTGAAAGTTTTTTCTAAGAAAAGCTTGATTTGTAGAGAGACACTGTAGTAAAGAACAGATATTAAGGTGAATGAAAAAGATCATGTTATTCTTTAAATAATATAGCCTAAAGTCACCCTATAGACCTGTCCTTTACAAGGAGATAGAAAGCCATTTTTAAGCAAGCAGAAAAAACAAACTGTACCTGAGATAGCTGCCAAAATAAGCAACAATGTTTGGATGTTTACAGTCTTTCATCATAATGATTTCCTGCTGCACAACAGCAAAATCTTCTCCTGAAAAGCACAAGAATTAATGTTTTCATTGGCCTGGTACATACTCACATCCTGACTAGACTTTCACTGTGTGTTTACAAAAAGTATTTTTCGTAATTAAAACTAATTATCTGACAGTCTCACAGACTTGTGAAGGGCTGTAAATCAGTATTTATTAGCAAGCCTTAGCAATAAACAACTACATTCTTAAGTTTCATTCTGGGCCAGAAAGACCTCACATCTCTCCTTAGGACAGTAGCCATAGCTCTTTCTCAAATCTTTTTTTACACCAAGACTCTGCTGTGTCCATCTGCACATGCCCTGCCAATAGCCCAGGTTCTTAAACACACACCAAAACTTTGCTATTTTTGGCCACATGTTCAACACCCACTAGATCATCTTCCTGGGCAACAGGCACTCAATACATCATTGCTGCTGCAACTCGTCACTGAGCTCTCTAATCCCATACAGTCATCGGCTGTGAGCGGCGTGTCGAGGTAAAATACTAACACAGAGGTGATATTTATTCATCTTAGTATTTGGTACCTCAGTTGTCCCCATCTTCTTGTCAAATGTTCACACAGACAAAATCATGTATGAAATTGAAAACCAGAGACATTTTTCTTTCAGTAAGACAGTTTGTAAGCAAGTTGAAAACAGCCCAGAAAATCCAAAAGTGTGTCAAAATTCTCCTTTTAGTGTACTGCTGTACAGGGTAACTCAAAAGAGCTTGAAAATCAGAAGCCACCGATACCATGTAAGAAGTTGAATATAGATACGAAGCTCATTATTTATCAATTGTCACAACCCAAAATCGCTTCTCCGATACAACTCTCAATAAATTCCATCAAAACTGGCCAGCCCTATCACCTAAGGACGCATGCTTTAAGTTTCTCCAAAAACATCAATATACTGGTTACCTATACATTTGATTCTTTTTCACTAGAAATCAGACATTCACACGTATTCTCTTTTATTTACTGCAACTTTCAAATCACACACTGCAAGTTAGCATCACAGCAGACTGCTATCCGAGATGCATTGCTGATGACTTCCTGTACCCTGGCTAGATCTTTACACAGGCAAACACAGGAAAGCAAAGAAATTATTTCCACATATGGACAGGTATCTCTATGAAAGGACACAATTGCTCCAGTAATTTTCCAGTGTTTCACACTGCATCCAAAATATTAAACCTATTAACCCTTAAGACTTCGCTCACCCCTCCAATCTGCAAAACTTGCAAAGAAAGCCAGAGTCAGAATTCTGGAATGCAGATACTGTCCATCTGAAACTGTGAGTCAGGCCTCTACCACAACTGGAAGAAACAACCTCAACTACAGAGAGACAATGTGCTCACCAAGTGGAGTAGCTAAAGCGCATTATCGTGCACCACTCAGGTATCCAAAGGCTGCCAAAAATATTTGATCCGGCTACAAGATGCCACTTGTCTGCCCCTTCCTTCAGCACGGCACAAGGGCAAGTTTTGAGAGTGGCAGTTAGCTAGATAAAAGTTTCATTGTTCTAAAGGTTGACATCACCTGAGTCTGCTGCGTCTTATGGTTCTGCCTCCACTACAGAAGCCTCCTTCCCTGTGTTATCTTTACCGTTCTGCAAGGAAACACAGTACAGCTGCTTGTTTTAGCTGCTCTGGTAACCCATGTCACGCACAGCCATGCTCTCCGGCAATGGGAATAGCCACAAAAAGCCAATGCAGCAGAACCAGAAGACCACAGCTTTCAGTGTGAATAAACAAAATGGGACGAGCACACAATTTTAGAGCTATGTAGTAACATACTGTCCTGCATCAGATTTTTAAGTGTGTATACATGACACAAACAACATTTTTACTCGCTTACAAAATTTCAAGAGTTAAAAAAAATGAATGAACTTGCAACTTATTTCCCTTCTTGCACACACAGACCTTAAGGATGAAGCCAAGAAGTAGTTAATATATTATCGCCTTCTATACCTTCTCTAACAATTCATCTCAAAACGGGTCACCCTTACAAGTTAAACAAGCCTGGACTTTTTACTTCACAGGTTACTGTTCTCTCAGTCAATAAATTTGAGCATATTAACAGAAAAGTCCTAATATAGAACAGGCTGGTACCCGGAAATCACATCAGCACAGTTCAAGCATAAACCCAGTGTACTACCAATTGCAAATCAGTCTCCCAAAGAATTCCAGGAAATGTGCTCAATTCCAAGACTCTAATGCTCAACTACTAACTCGCTCTACCTTCTTTCTGCTTCTCCCTCTGTGCTTTTTCCAGACGAGTTCTTTTTTCTGCCTTGCTGGCTTCTGTTCGATGCAGCTTTTTGATCACTTGTGCTGAAAACATAGCAATTCCAATAAAACTCCCAACTCAGGAAATTTTAACCAGCTTTCCTTTAACTGCTCGCCAGTTACAGCTTTTCCTCTCACATCTGACTTGTTCTGCATGTTAAAAGCGATCATCACCCCTTTTTTCAATAAGTGGAGTCAAATTATTTTCTAGAGTTGTGTCTTAAACATGAAAATATTTAGTTCCCATGGCCTATTTCATTTAAGAAAAACTTACCTGGTTCTAGTTTTATTACTTTTATTGCTGCTAGTTCACTCGTGTTGACATTTCGAGCCTACAAAAAAACCAAAACAAACAAATTTAAGAGAGTGGAACACAGCACCAGCTCTGCATTCTCAGCTTGATCAAGCTAAAGAGGAGCTGAAATACACAAGTGTGTGTCTTAGAGGTCTTCATGGAGTTTTTTTGTCTTTATTTAGGGAAAAAGAACCCAAGAAGGAGCCAGCAAGTTAAAACGCCTTGTATGTTTAATTTCCAGGGCTAGGATTGGGTTTTTTTCCAAATGTACCAAATAGTCATTTTTTATTGTGCATAAGCATGTATCTTCATTAGATAAGCATCACTACTGAGTTCTGCTGCATTGAAACACTTATTTAAAGTCATTCATGTCTGAGCATAATGGCTGTGAACCAAACAACAGAAATTCTGCAGCTAGAAAGCTCTCTTCCAGAACACATTTGTAGGAATCAGTCTTCCAACAAGAATTCTCATCTTGGATTTATTTTCTAACAACAAAAAAAGACAGCAACAAAGGAGGCTGAAAGCATTCCCCTCCTATACATAGCAGCTCTGTGGCCAACTTCAGCGGCAATGTCTCAGCAGCTTAACTCCATTTTCAACAGAACCCACTCACAATGAAGCTTACCTTCCTCTGATCAAGAAAAGAAGCTAATTTTTTATAAGAAGCAACATACATTTTTCTAGTAATGATTTATCTTCTACAACTGTTATGTTTGCCTGCTAAGTGAAAAAGAAGAATGACTTGTTCCATACTTTTGGAACACTTGGAGCCCCCGCACCCAGCAATGAGGTGAGAGGGCAGCAAAGCTGGTCCCCAACACCAAAGCAAGTCTGAAAGATGCTCAGCTGCAGCCTCTCCTCCCCATGGGAATTCCTGGTATCTGGAGCTGCATGATGCTGGACCACCACTGCATGAAACACCATGTCTGCTCTCCCCTCTACACAGGACACAGCGGGTGAGGCTAGTTCCAGTTGAGCTTTTTCCTCACCCACTTGCAAATCAAAAAAGGCCAGAATTACAGAACTGAAAACTGCAAGTAAGTGCCTACACTTAAGTCACCTCAGGGGCTCAAAAGTTGGCAGATTTTCTTGAATGACCACAAGACTCACCTCATACTGTATAAGGTAATGACTCTCAACATAGAATCATAGAATGTCTTGGGTTGGAAGGGATCTTTAAAGGTCATGTAGTCCAAATCCTCTATGATGAGCAGGATCATCTTTAGATCAGGTTGCTCAGAGTCCCATCAGCTTAACTAACACTGCAGCTTAACAGCTGGTTGTGGAACCACAAGTGGAGGCAAAGTAAACCCCTAAGACTACAAGAAGTACCCAGGAATACAGCGTGGAAATAAACACACTGTGTGTTCCTGTGTTTAGAGGTCTACCCAGGCAGTTTCTAGCACAGATTATCTCCAACCTCTCACTGTGCCTTCATGTGACATTACAGGGAGTAAAGGCAATCACAAATAATTTGCAGGCAGATGGTTACGAATAGACCATGAAATCAATGAAAGACCTATAAAAATCAAAGAGTACCTCAAACTTGACGGACTAGAAAAAGTAATTAAAAGAATAAATTCTCTCTGGCAACTTTCCCTATAAGTCAGTACCTGTACACTTCAGTGATGGTAGCAGGGTTTCCACTCATCACTGTACGGTAGAACAGCAAAAATAACTCTTTTTATCTGCACTGCAGAATGAAGGCAGCACACAACAAAGCAGCACCACAGATGCACGGATCTAAGATTTTTGTTACTTCTTTTCCCAACAAATTCTTTTCACAGCAAGAAACAAACACTGAGGCAAGATGCTCATTAATCAAATGCCAGCTGTTTTTCAACCTTGAAGAGAAGCTACTGATGTTTTAATGAAGACCCAAGATTATCAGTGAGTGCCATTAATACCTGAAGACTTGCTTCAGGGCAACTTGTACTAGTAAGGTAAACAGTGAGACACGATTGTAGTGGATACAAGCGAGGAAATGCTTGAGTTATGCTTTCTGCATGCAGCTGGAATGTGCAAGCCAAGGTGGAAAAAATTCACAAGCTTCAGGGACACTGCCAGTCTACCAAAAAATGTCAGAAATTTGTTTCTCAGACTACAGTTCCACTAGTCACTCCGCAGGGCACCTGAAGTCAAGAAGGAGCTAGGAGCTAGACAATTTCAGAATAAATCAGATTAAAAAAGTCTTACACAACAATGTCATCAAAAAACTATCAGTACTATACAGACAAGTTTATAGACACATCTGGAGCAGGACATGCAAATTTCCTGCCTCAGGAACATGGTCAGAGCAGCAGGTAGCCTTGCCAAACCTGTACTCCTCACAATTCATGGGTGTCTTCGCTCCCTCCCACTGCTAAGGGATTTCTTCTTCAATGTCATGTCTTCAAAAAAACCCTACAAAACATCAAAATCATGGGTAAAAAAGAACAAACATGTCTTCTCAGCCTCAGCTCAGGCACTGCTTGCTTTCTTCAAAGCCAGCAGTACTGAAACTCTTTGGCCAGCTCCTCATTCTCTGGACCACTATCTGGGCTCGGGAAAGCCACAAAGAAGGAATAAAACCTTATTTAACACGAGTAACCAATGCCTTCAGGAGAAGCAAGCTACCAACTGCTTAAGGGCATAAATTGTCACTCAGGAAAACTCCACCGTCTCCCTAAGTCATCATTTTGCATCCTACTCCACTTGTGCTACTACTACTGAAGGTGTTGTCACAAGTAAGAATGTGGACTGTCTTTGTTAATCTCAAACCCACATGACTGCCCCAGGAGCTCATACAACTTTCCAAGCCAGCAGAAACCCACCTACTTTTCTTTTTTGGGTTAGTCGTCTTTGTCAAGTTAGCTAACCCTGCCAACCCAGGCACCATGCTGAGAGTCAGAAGTAACCTGAGATAAGCAGCAAGAGGGCCAGAAGCAGTGCAGACTATCTCCCCCTTTCAGCAACATGGGCTGCTGCATCAGTTCAGCCCCCTTAGTGAAGTCGCAGCTTCAATTAACAGGAAATGAACGACTAAGGATTATGCTAAAAATTAAGATCTGCCTTCTGGTAGGAGATGTGGTAACAAAAACTGACAGCAGCTATTTTAGATAGCAATACATTGGTAAAGATGACACATTACATTAATGACATATCAGACAGCAAATTAGGTTCAATGCACTAAACCAAAGCAATGATTCTCCCTCAGCTCAAGATATGCTGTGACAAAAATGTTACACACAACAGAAATTGACCTACAATCACCTCAGAACATACTTCAGATTTCTGTGTAGTTACTGCCCCACAACCAAAGGTTGAGGGCAAATAAGAATGGCACTGTCACAACAAAAGACACAGAAGTGCAACATGAAACACATAAACACAAAATACAGATACCTGAATAACAGCAAAGGTGGTTCCCACTCTAACAGGTGTCGTGAAACTCGTCTCTTGGACAAGACGATTTGACAGAAACAGAATGTGAAATTCAATAGTTTTACCAACATTTAATTGCAATCAAAAATCACCAATTTTTCTATCAATCTCTCAACTAGACCTTGGAAGAAGCTAAAATTACGTTTACTGAGACACAGAAAAGAAAACCGTATGAATGAGAAGTAGCAACACCCAAGAACACTCAACTCCAAAAAAACACTATTGTCTGTGTGTTGTTCCAGAAACATCAACCATCCAACAAAGCAGTAACTTGATTTCACTACTAGTGGAAGTCTTGTAAGACATCTCCGAACAAGGGAAGAGATTGTAAGTTCTGTACTTTACTTAAGCTTCTAAAGAAAAGTTTGTAATATTAACATTTTATCATGACAACACAGCTTCACTGCAAAAATGTTTAAAACTCAAGCATCATGTAACTTTCAGATCCTCATTGAAAACTGTTCTGTCTAGTGTTTATTTTCCTGATACACAGCAGGACTCACAGCAACAGGATCCTACCAGCTTGATCCATATCCTCATTCCCTTTTAGACTGCATAAGTCCACAACACAGGCTCTTACCTTAAGTACAAGACTAGAGATGCTATGTTCTTTTTTTTGGGGGGAACATAATTCTTTTTTCTTTTAAAGTCAAGTATTTAACTTGTGTCTTCTTGTATCTCAGTCCAACTGAAACAGAACAATGAAGTAGACAGATGACAGCCCGCTCTGTTTTCAGCTCCTAAGTGCTTTGCCGGGAAAGCAGGTTATAGAAAGGTCAGCCTTTGGCAAATGTCAGCGTAACAAGATCGTCATCTTATTAAGAGGCAATAATCCCTATCTATGACCAGCAGAAGTACCTCCCTACATGGCTTTCCCTCTTCTAATCAGGGAAACCCACAATTTACAAGGAGTAGTTTGAAGCTGCTTGGACCAGCTCTGTTGAAATCCCACCGAGAGGACCACTGTCACACAGCTCATTCCAACTTCATAAAATTATTTCATCAACGACAACACTCACCTATGGATGACAGGATGAAGCGAATGAAAGAGGCTTTATGAAACCCCTCACAAATACAAGATAAAGCCCTAGTATATTCATGTGCATAAAGCACTTCAGACTGTAGTGCTTCCTCTTTGTTGCATTAAAAGTAGCCATCTGCCATTATTTTTTGCTTTTGAAGGTATCCTGGACAAGACCATGCCTCAAAATGAAACAAGTGACAACCCATCCAGGAGGAAATAACGTCTCCTTTTCCTTCCACTGTCCACAACCTAATCAGAAAGCACTTACTCCTCTCTCATCTAAAAGAAATAATACCAACCTCTGGTATATACCAGAGTCCTGGTCCTTATAGATCACCTTCTGTCTCATCTATCACAGGCAGACTGTAAACTTAAGCAATTCCACGCTGAGAGAGGAAAAAACTTCTGTGTCTCAAACCAAAAGAAGTCACAAGCTGTACCAGACACTAGCCACTCACAAAGCCCCAACCCAGAGGCTAACACAGTCCAAGTAAGATAATCATCAGGAGAGCCTTGACAAATCCAAGGAAGCTTAAGAGGTTTCAAACGCACAGTGGTACCGCAAACACAACTTATGGTTGGGCTAACACCTTTAAAAACAAAGGACAGAGATGGATGACTTGGCTAATTTGCACCCATCAGAGAACTGAAAAAAATTAACAGACAAGACACCAGAGTCAATATGCCAGTTAAAAACCACAACAGAAACAGAGATGACCACCTCAACATAACAGTCTGCAGAAAAAACGAGAAAGCAGAGCATAAAGCAAGCAGGCTCAGATAATTAAAATGTTGACTCAAAGACAGCTGGCACAGTGCAGAAAACTCTTTCAATTAAACAATTAATAATGGAGGCAGTTGGTACACTATCAGTGTGCTAACAAGCAAATTTAGGTCCTGACACCTTTATAACATTTAGGCAAGCTGAGATTAAAGCAAAAATCACCCCAACCCAAGCAAGACTTCCTATGAAGTGCATTCCCTTGGAATCAAAGGCAGCATCAACTTTGTGCATCTCAAACGGTGGAAGGGCTCTAAATGTTTCCCTCAGTCCTGTCCACTCATACAAGTTTTCTTAGACACCACCCACCTGGTGGCAACAACAGCAGGGCAGGAGACACTTGGAAAGCACAATGACAGATGCAGTGATGCTTTCAACAGGCTATACATGTCAACTGTAGAATCACAGAACAGTTTAGGTTGGAAGGGACCTCACCCATCACCTAGTTCCAATGCCCTGCAATGGGTAGGAACACCTCTCACCAGACCAGGCTGCTCAGAGCGCCATCCAACCTGGCCTTGATTGACAAACTTCAGTTTTCCCCCCTGCTCTGCCAGCAAACAGGAGCATAAAGAACCAATATCGCCCTACCAGTGGCAGACCACCGATTCACAATAGGCAAAAGATCATACAGACACACAAGTCATGACACACACAGAGCAAAGCACCAAAATACAGTAAAAAGCCCTAAAAGTCAAACCTGTGTTCAGCTGTTGTGGGTTGAGCATTGCCTTTCCTACATTTCTGAAGTCAGGGCAGGCCCATGACAGCCTCTGATCCTAATGCTACAGCCTTGAAGAGAAAGACTTGGGAGTGTTGGTTGACTAGAAGCATACAGTGAGCCAGCAGTGTGCTCCTGCAGCCCAGTTGGTCAAACAGATGCTGGGATGCACCAAGAGAACTGTGGCCAGCAGAGCAAACGATGTAATTCCCCCCCTTTTACTCTGCTCTTACGAGACACCACCTCTAATACTCGGTCCAGTTCTAATGTCCTCAAAATAAAAAGGACAAAAAATTCTTGAAGCAAGTCCAGAAGAGACCATAAAGATGATCCAAGGGCTGGAGTACACCTACTATGAGGATAGGCTGAAGGAGCTGGGGTTATCCAGCCTACAGAAGAGAAGACTCCAGGGAAACCTTATAGCTACCTTGCAATACCTTAAGGGGATCTACAGGAAATCTGGACAGGGACTTTTCACAAGGATGTCTAGCAATAGCCTAACGGAAAACGATTTTAAACTGAAGGGGAGTAGGTTCAGACTAGATCTTATGAATAAGATCTTATGAATAAGATTCAGTACAAGGGTGGAGAGACTGGAATCGATGGCCTAAAGAGGCTATGGCTACCCCTTCCCTGGAAGTATTCCAGGCCGGCCTGGACGAAACCTTGAGCAACCAAGTCTAGTTGAGAGATGTTGCTGCCCATGGAAGGGAGGCTGGAGTAAATAATGTCTAAGGTCCCTTCCAACCCGGGCCATTCTATGAACCTCAGGAACACACTGCCAGGATGTCCAGCCGGGACAGTGGGAGGAGGGCAGAGGCACCGACAGCCCTGCCGACCTTCTAACGCGCGGTTTAAGAGGGCATCTGACTGGAAACCCGGCCTCCCGCTGACCCCATGCTCCAACCAAGAAACGGAGCCCCCATCCAGCACTAGGAGGCGGCGAGAGCAGGCTGTCGAGGCGGCTACAGGGCCGCAGCCCCGCATCGGTAGCGTCGCGCCTCCCTCCCGCCACGGACTGGTGGCAGGGAGCGGGAAAGGGCAGCCAGGGGAAGAGAGATGTGCGCCCACCCGTCTCACCGGGGCTGGGCAAGCGCGGCGGGGCACAGGAGGGGATGGAAGGGTGACGAACCCACTTCCTAGAGCGGCAGAGCCTCCTCAGGGACAGGATTAGGGGGTGGTGGTGGCGCCTGGCAACTGGATCTGACGAAAGAACAGACCCCGGCTGCGGGACAAGGGCAGCCCTCACTGAGGGAGGGAGGAAAGGGAAAGCCGCCTCTCGCCGGGCCGTGTCTACCTTGTAGACGTCGCCATAGGTGCCGCTGCCGATGCGCTGGATGAGCTCGAAGTCCTCCTGGGGGTTGCGCCGAGACAGGTCACACACCCGCCCTCCGCTGCCGCTCATGGCGCTGGGAGAAGATCCCGCTCAGCCGCGACCCCCCCAAGCCCGGAGAGCAGAGGGGAGGGAAACCGGCCCCACAAAGATCACCGCCAGCCCCCGGCCCGACCCGGCAACATGGCGCCGCGCCCAACCTCTGCGCAGGCGCAGGGCAGTAAAGCAGGGCGGAGCCCCGGGCGCAGGCGCAAAAGCAGCACCGAGTAGGGCAGCTGTTCTTGCGCGTGCGCGCGTGTCACCACCCCCCTGGTACCCCGCCTTCAGTTGACGTCTCCTGGTACCCCTAGCAGCTCTCGCAGCTGCAACGGCTGGGTCCCCGGTCGGTCTCACCCTTCGCCTGGGCGTGGCTGAGGCGCTCGGTACTGACCGCCGCTGCGGGACGGACCCGTGGCGGCACCGGCAGCGCTTGCGAGGGCGTCCGCTCGACACGCTCGCCGGGCTGTAGCGGATCCGCCCGTTACCTGAACGTCGGCCCGCCCTCGACAGCCCCTCCCGCAGCGTGAGGGGCGTTGCCGTCTCGGGACCTAGGGCGTGCAGTGCGGTCCCAGATTCCCTGCCCCTAAAGCACAAACTTGGAAGCTTTCTTGAGATCCCGACGTCGCTCGGTCGCCTGCAGCTTCCGATGCCGCCTCCAGGGGGAGATTCTGGGGCTCTCGCTGGCTCTGTGGCGGGTCTGCNGTTCCCACGGGAACCACGGGTAAGGGGTGTCCCCACGGTGCACCGTGTCCCCGAGCCATTGGCAGAGCGTCTGTGCTGCCCCAGCCAGGGCGCCTGGCGGCTTCCCCTCACTCGCGGGACCACTGCTGTCTGCCTCGGCAAGGGGATTGGCATGAGGGAACCCCATCTCCGCTGGGAAGGTGTGTGGGGACGGGGAGCTGGGCATGGTCCCATAGCAGATGGCCTTATAGCAGTATGATTATCGGAGAAACAGCGGCGGGGGGGCGCGAGCTCTGGCAGAAGCAATAGCGACAGCTGGGCAGTTGCGGAGTCTGCCAGTCTGCTTGTCCTTCCGACCACCCTGGGCTCTGCTTCCCTGTCCTTGGCTTCATTTTTGTGACTTTTGCTGTCACAAGTGAAACGGTCTTAAACCTGCTAGAAAAGGATGAAATTGAAATATTAAATATGTTTGAATGCTAATATTTACATTTCTTGCAAGCAGGTACCAAAGCATTAATGACTTAAGGAAAAGTACTTGCAAAAGCACATCAATCACCTGACAGTAAGCATCTGCAAAAGTACAGTTGCACACACCTGCAGTTTCTGTGGAGCATGTTAGTCCTATTGACTTTTTGCATTATGCCTATGAATATCATGGGTATCATAAAAACTGGCTTTTCTCTGTCTCTTGTCCAATTGCTTGAGATTGCAAGTAAGAACTTTACTTCAGTTTCAGCTCTAGGGATATTAATTTCTTTGGTCTCCTAACTATCTTTCCAATGCTGCCAACTGCATGCTTGAATTCCTGCAAGTAAGGAACCTCTGGTATGATGCACTTTACATTTTTTTGCAAATACTGTCGGGTTTGGTGGGGGCTAGAGAGAGGTTTGAAAGGCTTGTCTTTAGCCAGAGGCACCTAGCATGGGACTCAAGATTTTTTGCTCTGTAATTCACTGCAGTAAATAATTTTTCAGTTTTATTTCTTAGAGAAACAAACTGTAAACAAGCATGCACATTGTCTACCTGTGTATGAACATGCAATTTCATAATTAGAAATATTTACAAATCCCCAACACGTCAGACAAAATGTTCCATCAATACTCAGTTCACAATGGATGACGTATTTCAGGTTTACCGCTACAGGCTGCTGAAAACTGTCTTTCAAAAAGACAGTGGTTTAGGAACGATCCTAACAAGAGAATAGGAAACTCGAAATTTATAGAATAGTTCAGGTTGGAAGGGACCTTAAAGATCATCTAGTTTCAACCCTCATGCTGTGAGCAGGGACACCCCCCACTAGACCAGGTTGCTCAAGGCACCATCCAAACTAGCCTTGAACACTTCCAGGGAAGGGGCAGCCACAACCTCCCTGGACAACCTGTTCCAGTGTCTCAGCACCCTCATCGTGAAGAACTTCCTCCTTTCTTCCTTGACCTACTGTCACGCTTCTCTCAATTCAGCCCAGGACACGGTTGGCTTTCTGGGCCACAAGCAAACATTGCCGACTCACGTTGCATTTTTTGTCAGCCAACACCCCCAAGTCCTTCTTCTCAAGGCTGCTTTCAATCTGTTCACTACCCAGCCTGTATTTGTGCCTGGGAGCACCTCGACCCAGGGGCAGGACCTCGTACTTGGCCTCGCTGAGTCTCATGAGGTTGGCACTGGCCCACCTCTCGAGCCTGTCCAGGTCCCTCTGGACTGCATCCCTTCCCTCCAGTGTGCCCACCACCCCACACAGCTCGGTGTTATCGGCAAACTTGCTGAGGGGGCACTCAATACCACTGTTTGTATCACCGACAAAGATGTTAAACAGTGCTGGTCCCAGTACTGACCCTTGAGGGATGCCGTGCATCAATGCTCTCCATTTGGACTTTGAGCCGCCGACAACAACTCTTTGAGTGCAGCCATGCAGCCCATTCATGATCCAGCGAGTGGTCCATTCATCAAGTACATGATTTCTCGGTTTGGCGACCAGGATGTTGTGTGGGATTACATCAAACACTTTACACAAGTCCAGGTAGATGACGTCGGTTGCTCCTTCCTTGTCTACTTGTGCTATAATTATAGCAAGTTTTCTTCTAATTTTGTATTGGGCTATTTTAACACTTCAAGAAAAAGTAAAATTTTGTTTTTGCACATTAAGGTGCTTCTAAAAATGAATGCAGTAGTCCAGAGATGACACCACATGGCAGAGTGTGTTACACTAAAACAGTCATTATAGTGAACTGTCTTTTAAACCTTTACTTTCAGTGGTAAAACAGTTACAGACTGAAATAACTGTAACACAGTGCGTGAGAACTCTGAAGTTTTACGATTATGCAAGTCTCGTGAAGTATTACAGATTTAAGCAAGACTCCTGGAAGCCGTATAATGTAACGAAGCATTGGAACAGGCTGCCCAGGGGGGTTGTGGAGTCGCCTTCTCTGGAGACATTCAAGACACGCCTGGCTGTGTTCCTGTGTGACTTGGTCTGGGTGATCCTGCTGTGGCAGGGGGATTGGACTATATGATCTTTCAAGATCCCTTCCAATCCCTAAGGATTCTATGATTATTCAGTCATACAGTTGTCTGAAGAAAGAGTTACACATTCAGACAAGTTTTATTTTTCTTTTTCCAAACTTTATTAGGTAGACAGTACTAGTGACATTGCAAAACCCCTCTTATGCAAGTGTACAAACTCTACAATACGCATCTTCCCACAGTTCATGAAATCCACCCCCTGATATCTGAAAATCGATTCTGCAACAAATGGACAGCATTCAAATGCTGCTTTACATTCTTATGTCTCATCATGGCAAAGCACTTTTTCAGTTTGTTGGTATCAGGGGGTTGGGATATCAGTGTAAGGAAAAGGAATGGCTTTAAAGGAAATGAAGTACCGTAAGTTTTGACTTACAAACTTCACTCTCAATACAGACACCAGATTCATCAGAGTCTTTTAAATTAAACTGTCTACCGAGATCAGGATTGTATTTAGCAAAGTGAAACAGTACAGATACATATCTACTACTGAACACCAGTGAGGTAACATTTCGAAAATAAAAGTGTTAAAAAACTTGCTCACTTTCAAAAGGTCCTGTCCAGCAGGACAAACGTTGGCGGAACACCTTCCCTTGTATCCATGACTGTACACATACAAACTGTCTACTACAGCTTTTGAAAGAACAGGATTTTAGTTGCACAGCCATTGGGGCAAATTTAAAAATCAGACATGGTGACCGATTCAACAGTCAAGTGAATCATCTCTAGACCTCCTAAATTAAAAGGCACTCTGAAAAGCAAAGTGAGAAATAATCCTTACAAAACATTGACGCAAACTAAAACAGACACAAAGACAGTGCGCTCGACAGTGACTACTGGTACGCACTCAAGACACCAACTTAAAAACGGATTTGTAAAATATTGCCCAAGACTGTGAACACTTCTGTCAAGTTATCACAGTGTGAAGAGCACAGGCTATGC
This sequence comes from Upupa epops, assembly GCA_013397515.1. Lineage (NCBI taxonomy): Eukaryota > Metazoa > Chordata > Aves > Bucerotiformes > Upupidae > Upupa > Upupa epops. The sequence goes on along the minus strand of VZRI01012195.1, from coordinate 1,033,360 downwards.
AACAAAAAATGAAAAAGTATCAGCCTAAATGCAAGACAAACATACTGGAAAAACCATTCCAGTGTTTTGGGTTTGTGCCTTGTGGGTGTAAGGGAGAAGAATTGCATTTAAAGAAATAACTTTGTGAAACAAACAACAACTTGTAAGATTGAAGAAGTGTTTTGGTATATGGCACCTCCTGTTCAGCAGATTCTGAAGTAGATAATTCTGAAGTATGAAGGTATCTGTAAGAATGGTAATTCACTGTTGTTGCAATGTGGTTCTAAATGAAATTCCCTTTGGGTGTGCAAGCTGAATCCTGATTGAACACTTGAGTGTTCTGACCCTTCATGAAGAAGTAACACTGCAAGTGACAGTTGGATTACCCACTGAGAACTCCAGGGTTTAAAAAACAGCATTCCTCCTACTGTTCTGAAAAATTCAGGCATTTAAGAAGGTTCCAAGAGATAAACAGATCTCCTTCCTTCCTGCCTCCAATTTCCTTCATTAAGAATTTGGAACATAGTAAAATCATTTTATGATCATCAATCTACAAATAGATCTTCTAAGCAAAATTTTGTTTTTTAGCTCCCCTTACCTTATTAACTCAGTTTCCTTCTGGTAATTAACTTTTCATAACTTCAGCTTTTTAGACGGAAAATATCTCCTGGAAGCTTATATAATTCAGAACAATTTTGAAAAAAGCTCTTGGCACCTGAATTCCAAAAGACAGACAACAGCAGGAGCAATGTTAGTAAAAACAAAAGAGACATATTCTTTAAAAAAGTCTAGATCATGAAGGGTAAGATTTCATGATCTTTTGGGAAAAGAAGTAATCCCAGAAGAACAAACACTACAGTATCCATTCTGAAGATGGTAAAATGTACACTGCATTTTCAGATCGTACCTCCACCATACAGTGAAGAGCTGGGCAGTGATCCTACAGCTGCTCCACCAAGCTTCTTTCGCAGTTTAGTCCGTCAAGATACCCACCATTAATACTAGCTTACATTAACAACGCATGCCAGTTCAAGTTGGACACCCCTGAAACGAAATTAATCTTCTCTAAGGCCCAACCTAGCTACAGTGCACCATGGCCCTCAGTACCTCCATCTTCATGAGTTAGTGAGAAACAGGGCCTGTTTGAGCCCTATGAAGTTTAAACGTGACACATACCACAGCTTCTGGTCTATCCTAACTTCAGCTGCATACTCTTCTCCAAAAAGCTGCATTTCTTTTAAGTGGTTGAAAACTCATAACTGGTTATGCTGGAAGACCAAACTCAGTCTTAATAACAATGTAAGACACAATTTCTGCAGAAGTCTGAAGGGAGATGGGAGAGAAGTGAATAGTAAGTTTAAAAACTTAGAAATGAGATCCCAATCATAAACGTTAAAAATAGGGATGCCACGTTACTTTTACAATTCACAGAAAGATAACTTCTTCAGCAGCATTTTAAACTTTCTGAGCAAACCAGCATCAGTTACCTTAGCTGTAGGAGTCCACGAACAAAGAGTCCCATATTGCTCTATGGAGGTGAATGAACACCTTTCATTTGGTTCAAGCAATAAGGCACTTAAACATTTAATATTCCTCACTGTACAAAACACTTTGAACACTGAATTACATGGCTATTGCCCACCTCCAGTTTTTATAACTATTTTTATCTATTTGATCAAATAGATGCACTACAGAGATTCTAATCACTGATCACTCATTGGTGTATAGCCAAAACATGAGTTAGAAATTGCTTTCTTCATAAATTCAGTGTTTTGGCTGCTGCTCTAGTTGTGCCAGAAGCCCATATGCTAAAAAAGATGATTTATCATCTCACTACCCTCAACTCCTGCCATTCAAATTAAAGGAAATTCTTCACCTTAAAAGATAAATAAAAGAGATGGAAAGATGGGGTAGAGGAAGACTTATTGGAGAATTGTCATGAGCTTAAGATAAAGTTCAACTTAGATTACCTCCCTAGAAATCACATTTTCTTTTTCTCAGCTCCTGTAATTTTCCACAGTGTCAAGACTTCCTACTTAAAAAAGTTACTTGGAATCAGATGGTTAGTTATACAACTAAGACTGTGTTGCTCAATTACCTTTTTTAAAAATGCAAACTTAAAGCCCCAAAGAAAAGCAGATTGCAGCATTTTTGCATTAAAATAATTCACAACATCATTAATCTTTTGCTGGTATAGCTCAGCATAGCATTACCGAAATGACTTCTTAGAAGATCACACTGTGTACGTCTAACTTAAACTTCAGCCATTTTCACAAGTCTGTTTCAAATTACAAACTCTCACAGGAAAAGGAAGGCATTATAAATCAAGTGTGTTAGCAACAGAAATACGGCAAACGTTTTGTTGTGAGATGGTAAAGAGTGAAACGTTAAACTACCTGTCCTTGCAAGAGCTGGACATAAAGCAGCAGAATATAAATCGATGTTGAAGAACCCTTATGAGAACGTTTTTAATGCATAAAGATAGTCCGTGACTAAGGATTGAGCCCGCCTGCTTACCCAGAGCTTGCATAAGGCATGAAAATGTTTCTTGACTGCACGAGCACTTTTACAGGACAGGTTTAATGTAGCTGAACAGCTTGCTTGTCTTCATAAGCAGATTTTTCTGTCTAAAAATGAGGTAAATGTGGGATCGTATCAGTAACAGCAGGTTAACATTTCAACAATACTATTTCAGTTTGAAAATATTTCAGCAAAATGAACACTGGAGTTTTGCATGCAACTCTGTTGAAGCAGGAATGTGCAAACTCCGTGTTTATGCCAAACAGATCAACTATTTCAACCAATAAATTTCTCCCTTTTTGACTTCTCTTCATCCAGAACACTTTAATTTTTTCACATTCTGGTAAGCCAAATAAGCTCAAGGTTTTATTTTGTATGATACACATTTTTGTTAAAAATCAACTGCTGTTTACAGAATCAGAACGGTTTGGGTCGAGGACACCTCCAGAGGTTATCTAGTCAAGCCCCACAACAGTGAACTGGGCCCATCTCCAACTAGAGCAGGTTGCACAGAGCCCCACAGCCTGACATGCAACGTTTCCAAGGATGGGGTTTCTCCCACCTATCCAGGCGACCTGGGCCAATGTTTCACCACCCCCACTGTACAAAATTCCTTCTTTCTACCCAAGCTCCCTCCTTTTAGTTTAAAGCCATGTGTCCCCCTGTCCTGTTGCAATAAGCCCCGCAAAGAGGGCTGTTCCCTTTTTTCATATTGGTCCCTTTAAGTACTGAATGGCCAAAATAAGGTCTCCCCAAGAGCCTTCTCTTCTCCAGTCCTGTCTAAGTGTAACAAGTTGTATTTATTAGTTTTTTTTAAGAAAAAAAGTGAAGGAGCATTGTGTTGTAGCTCAAGCAGTACTTAAGTGAAAACACTGCTGGTCTTGTAGTTGAATCAAAGCTCATCTGTTTTTTCATGTAACAGTAGCAAGATAAGCCAAATATATCAGCAACCAAACTCTTTATAGGCTGTCTTCCCTCATTTTCAAGTTTATATGCCACGTCAGAAAAATACTGAGCAGCTGTAACTCCAATTCTCTTACATTGAAGAAAGCAGAACTTTAAAAACATTTCATTTAGCTCTGTTGATACCGTTTCGTATCTTTATGCACAAAGGTCTCAATTACACTGAACGCTGACACTCTTATTTTAACGACACTTGTCAGGGGAAGGAATGTTGTGTGGACATTCTTCCCTACTCCTTGCCCTCTCCTGTACTTATTGTCAAACAGCACTAGTATTGCTCTGAAAGGAAGACGACTGGCTCCACAGTAGGTTGCAATTCAGAAGTGCCAGATTTTCAAGTTGCAGCAAAATGACTATTAACATGCTTCCAAGTATTTTTAAAAGTATTTGAGACCAAATTCTATACTGGCATAAAAATGAGTACAACTTCTCTGTTTTAGTGGTGTTATGATGCGTGTCAGGAATGGAGCTGACCCACTGTAACTGTAAGACAGCAAAATGGAAAGAAACTAAACAAGTACCTAATGGTTTAAAGGTGGGACTCTTCATGTCAGCAAAATCAAAGATCTAACATCGACTACAACTAGCAGTGATCCATGGGGTTCCTATTCACATTATTCTTATTCATCTACACGATTATCATACCAACTACGAACAACGCAAAGTTTAAAAAAATGAATGAAGTTTAAAAAAAAAAACCTCTAAGTGTGCATGGCAAACTATTTGGCCATTGAATATTAAACAGTTTCTTATATCTAACTGGCAAGGGAAACCATTCCATTACAGAGGAATTTGTTTCCTGTAGCAGAATTATTGCCCTACCCGCACAGCATTTAACATCACACAAGCTGTGGCAGTCTTCGGAAAAATAGAAAATCTTGGCTGAAAAGAATGCCTGAGGGAGATCCAAAACACCTTCTAGTTAAATTGGCGAGAGTCCCTGAAAATTGATTTTGAATACAGTAAAGCTTTGCATTGAACAAACTTTCAGATCCAATAAATATGTCTATTGAAAAAAACCAAACCCTCTCCCATACCAGGAAGAATTATGAAGTCAGTAATGCGAAACCCAAGACCCCTCTCTTACGTATTTGCACCGGTGCAGAAGAAAACGGACTGTGCAAAGACCGCTGCATTTTATTAACATGTGAAAAGATAGGAATGTGCTGTTTATTATTCAGGTGGCAAGAACTGAAGTCCAACAGACTTTTTTGTACAAAACTGAAACTGATGGATCAGTTACAGCACGAGGCTACTCAAATGACACTTGTGCCTCCTCCTTGTTTTCCCACTCAGTTTCTTATTCTTATGGCTAGTAGGTTGACAGAAGGAAAACCACAACTGTTTTCCAGTCACAAGCTCCTAGATGGGCTCCGCAAATAAATTTAACTATGCTGCAGCAGTCAGCATCATCCTGCCACTGACAGGCCTGCACAACTCTAACACTTGACCCAATTATTACATACTACTTACTCCTAAGGGAGAAAGAGAAAGCAGCTCCCTTGGGACAGTCACGTCCTGACAGCTACCCCTAGCAGGAGTAGGACTAGGCACGAACAGCATGGCACTGCCAGGAGGGCACCAGCTCTGACCACACTTCTGTGAGGATGCCCAAGCAAAACCATTTCCAGGCAAGCTTGAACTAAAAAGGCTAGTGCAGAAGGGTGTTAATAATTTCCTAGCCTGAATACACATACCAGCAACAACTTTGCACAAGGATAAATAACTTTAATATTTAAACATGGTGAAAGTAAACCGGATAATCAGTGACAATCAGCATACAGTAGAGTGAAATCTGCTTTAGCAGAATAATTCAGCTGCCTGATGAAGTTTTCTGCTAATAAAGACCAAGTAGAATAGTCTGACGGTTTCTTTATAGTTATGAAACCAAAACACATTTACAGAATTAAAGAAAAACATTCTTGAATTTCTTTACAAAGTTCATTTAATTACTTCCAAACTGATAAATTAATGCTTTTAAAAAAAAGTGACATGACTTTGATCTACACAAAATTTCTTGTGGTATGAGAAAAGCTGTTTAAAAATAGGATTTTTTTTATGACCCACTCCTAATATTTCAGCTGGTTGTGTTTCATAGTACTGATGAAAACCTGTGTTTATGTACTAGTCAAGAGGAACTGTTTTTATATGGATGGAAAAAGACTTCCATATCCCTATGCTGCCTAGCTCTTACACTTATTTCCTCTTCTGCAAAAAAGGCAAAAATTGAATTTATTTTTTTTATACAGAGAAAACAAGATTACACCGTCACCTTTACGAGGCCAAAGATGCCTTATTTTACTATGTGTAGAAAATGAAGAAGCCATTTTCCTTTGATTTGTTTCGATAAAAATCAAAATGTCTGAGATGAAATAATGTCAGAGTTCAGATGTGTGTTCCTTTCCTCCTCCTACAATTACATGCTTTCTGAATATAAATAACTGCTGATCTATTATCTTCCCTTTTATGCTCTTTATTATAGCATCTTACTTTCAGATCTTATTGAACTCCCACCATAAACTGAAAATGGCAAACACAGCAGAGTGCAAACAGCTACACAGGCTCTAAGAATCACACATGTTCATAAAGAACCATAAAAAGAAAGGAAATTCATCCACTGCATAATTACAGATAATCTCAAATACTAAAATATTTGCGAGTGGATTAGTTTGACACCATATTACAGACTTCACTGCACACCCAAATCTACTTATCTGTGTTTCACTCTGAGGTCTGATGGTTTTTCTAAACATACAAAAATAATGTTAATTATTTGACATTTAAAGAAAGGAATAAAAATCCCTGAGTAAGCCAAAGACAGCCAATACAGTAAAGCCTCAGAAAGCACACTCAAAACCAAGACCTACTTTTAAGACAGCTTCTAACCTCAGGCAGAACACAAGAAGAAAACTGATGCATCACAGAAGAAATCTATCTACTGGGTAGATTTGCACTGACAACAGGCTTTGACCTTTGCTTCTAAAGGTCATTGTTTCCCCACCTAATTTTCAAATCCTAGAAAGATACCATTTTTCTCTTCAGGACAACAAGGTCTGCACACCTGTGATTGCAAATGGAAGTATTATTTGTTGCCTATTGTGGCATGCTTGCACACATAGTTTCAACAAGGGCAACTACCCAAGCAAACAGAGCAGAGGCTGACAGAAAACTAACCAGGAGCTGGGAGTGGTGTTTACAGGAAAACAAAAATTCATCGCTTTCTCCCAGGGAGGCTTTGAGTCGAAGTATGCATCTTGTCATGGTATTATGTTGGTGGGGCAGAATACTACTTCCTTTTAAATTACAGCCTCACTCGGATTTAATAATTTTCAAAGAAAGCAGCTCAAAGTACGTACTCTCAAATTACATGCTATTTGCGGGCCTAAGTTTTCCAAGTCTTTAGGACATTGTTCATTAACCTGTTTGCCCTCTCCCACAAATATGTACAAATATATTTATCTACCTTCCAATACACATACTGAAAAAAGTAACTTTTACAGGACAAATCCAATCTTTTCAGATCAGCTTTTAAAGTATGAAGCAGACAATTTTGTTATTCAGTTAATGTCCTTGTTGTTTCAGTGTTCTGCTTACACAAATTTTACTCCACTTCTTTGTTATATTTGTATTGTAAGTTTGGATTATAAGTAGAAGTGAAAAATTTCAGTAGCAGGTTCCCAACGCTGAATGATACTGCTTTTGCACAAATGCACCGAGAAATGTGGCAAACGGCGGTACTTTGAAGTGGAGGGGAAAAAGGGCAAGGATAGCTATTTTCTTCAGATGTGAAACACGACAAAGAAATATTTGAGGCAAAAAGAATGAATGAAATGATCTCTGAAGAATTTACAACCCTTCTCCTTAAACAAAATTCACAGATTTTTTCCCAATGAGACATCAATGGATGTTCTGAACACTTACATAGCCTACTTAAATAAATGAACAAACAAAGGTTATAAAATTTCAGCAAGTCCACCTTCAAATGACTGGTGTGTACAACGTGTACTCTACACTAAGTCAGAACAGAAGCGCAGGTTTTCCACTTCTCTGCAAACACACATCAGGGACATCCCAACACAGAACAGGCCTGACATTTCTTACTGTCTAAAGCCCTCAAGATTTTTTCTGTACCACGAAAGTTTCAAAATGCTGTACTCTTCCAACAAATCTGTCACCTCCCCGATCAATATTAACAGACAGTCACAAAAATACCAGAGCAAAACCAATTTCTAGGTATCACGGAGCTTCAGTCCTAAGGACATTTTCCTTTGAGGCACTGTGGTTTGGCAGTGGCAATCTGCATTCTACCCACTAGCAGGAGGGCCTTGAAGATAATTAACCGTCATGCTTTGGCATGTGATGGGGTTTTGGTGTGCTGAACAGAACGCTGTGATAGACGTTATTTACAGTAGTTTTTAATACCAAAAGTAGTATGCTCAGTACACAGTAGGAGTGCAAACAGTTCTAAGCATTTCCCCTTAAAGGCCAACACCAAAGCTAAACAGAGCACATGTTAGCAGTTAAATGCTTTCTTCACAGGCCAAATTGATAGTAGAGTTGTGGCTACCATAAAGACTTTGATTGTCTAGGTCAAAAACTTAGAGTCAAAAAACTCTCCAAACTAACAATTAAAAAAAAAAACCCAAACCCAAAACAAAACACAAAACATTTAAAAAGCAGCAGTCAGGGACTCATCTTGTTCAGAGTGCACCAGAGCAAAGAGGCTTTCCGGTCTGCAGTAGTGTTTTCATCCAAGCGAGAATGGCAGGAGATGCCACATTCTTCTTCCAGGATGGTGGCTTTGACGCTGTTACCAGCACTGTATTGCTCTGTTGCACAAAGCGTGCATAGCCCTTTCAGGCCCAGCTCAGTTCAGGTGAGTAAGGCTCATCCTTACCAGGGCATGCCTGTCCGTGACCTTTTCCTCTGCTTTTTACAAAGGCAGTAGATAGGAAACACAAATAAACCTGCCAAAAGGAAAAAAAAAAATAAGGAAATCATCATTCGATGCCATCATTTATGTGTGTAGTGTTCTGCCAAAGTACACAGCGTTCAGATGCAGCTTTCCATGTCTCAAGAGATTTTAGACAAGAAAATTGGGCATGCAGAAGTATCAGACAAGTCCAACAAATTAGTTCCTGAATGATGCTGCTCTATAATCAGAATTGTAAGCTTTTTAAAAAATTTCTTGTTTTTACAAACAGCCTCACCTACCGTACAGGAATACCAAGTACTTTATTTGTTCTTGCCTGGGTAGGGAACTATTTATTCTCAAGCGTCTATTGAGAGAAAGCAAGCTGTCAAAGGAGAAATCAGATGTATTCAAGTGGAAAGTGGTTTATCTTAAGTAGTACTATTTCAAACCCAAAGAAAAAGCATCTCTCCCTTCCTCTTGTCACCAGCTGACTGTGAGAGCAAAAGGTTTCCTTTTCAGATGTCACTACATATAATGGGAGAGTACCACAGTCACCAGGGTCCTTACTTTGCTCAATGTGCTTGTAAACAGTATAAAATATTTTCAGCTACAATACTGAGATGACTTAACAGCTGTGTTTGCAGTGAATACTGCTGGAGTTACCTCAAACTCAAATAATTTTATCTGGCCACACTAGGTAATATTGCAATTATTGCTCCTGTATTACTGCCAAACTCTTCATTTTTACTATAAGCAGAAGAGTGGGGGGCTTCCAGCACAGATAATATCAGACTGCTGAGCAAAATAAACTTTACTGGCATAAAGTCTTTATTGCCTATATTTTTAGAATTAAAATATCACTAAAATATATATTTATAATGGATATCTATATACAGGGATAGATATCAATCTTCAGTCAAATCTTCAGGAAAAAGAGATGTTATTCTTATCCTTAACACTGGAATTATTTAGCAATATGACTTACTTGATCAGAAGTACTCTAGCAAAGCTGTATGAGTATTTTGGTGATATGCTGATTGAACCTAACCAATCTTTTTGGTGTAACTATCCTGGTATAGTTTAGCTTTATTATATGAAAACAAAGGTGCTACATTCCCACATGCCTCAGGGCAGGGCATACACTTAAAATCTTCTATAAAGTACACACTTCAATAAAGTGTGCAGCATCCCCAGTTGCAGTATTACTGCCAACATCAATAGCTGATAGTGTTACATGAGAAAAATCATGCATTTATCTTTACAGCTTGTTTCATTTCCATGAGAGAAGTCAGTCAGGCCAGTCCAGAGCAGATTTGCTAGAATAACTACATCCACATTAATACAACCCCATTAACAAAGCCTTGATACTACATCAGATGAGTTCACAGTACTGCTCTTTAGGGGTTTTTTGTGATGGAATCCAGTTTGGCCGCCTATTCACTGCATGAGGTTTTGCTATTGACTCATCCTAATTTACTGCTTTGTTGTTATTGTCGAGATTTCAAGCTGGAAGGCTCTTAAGGCTACACCTAGTGCCCAAAAAATCTTGTCATGTGATCCACTGGGGTGACTGAACGGAGGGTCCAAGACACCCAGCTGACAGGACTGGCATTTTTACTTGTTCATACTGGTCAAAAATTTTGATTCAAAAAAACTAACTGTGGCTTGGAGAGGAGGCGATTCAAGACGGGACAGCATGGCTACGACAAAGGTGAGTCCTGCCCAACTAGCCTAGAAAGCTTTCTATGATAGTTGGCTACATCAGTCACCAAGGGAAAAGCTATGGAGGTCATCTATTTGGGTGTCTGCAAGGCCTTTAAAATGGTCACCCACAATAACCTTCTTGAATTTAGCAAGACCTGTTGTGCTAGGACAAAGGACAATGGTTTTAAACTGAAAAAGGAGAATTAGACTGAATACAAGTAAGAATTTTTTTCACAATGAGGTGGTGAAATACTCGCTAAGCTTGTCCAGAGAGGTGGTCAAGTCCTGTCCCTGGACATATTCAAGGACAGGTTGGACGGGGCTCTGAGCAACCTGTTCTAGTTGAACGTGGCCTAGTTCATTGCAGGGAGGGGCTGGACTAGATGATCTCTTAAAGTCCCTTCCAGCCCAAAGCATTCTAGGATTCTACTAACCACAAAATGCAAGGAAAGAAAAATATTCTAATGACAATTTCAAAAATAAAATGGTCATGTGTTTTACATTAAACAATATAGAAGAAATCTGTGCTTGGTTTCCATCTCTTTGAGATGAAAATACTGAATCACCATAGAGAGAGTCACTCATTCACATATGTAGCTCTTACCTATTACAACAGCTGTGGCTCCCAGTGCCAGTCCCAGAACCAGTATTAAGGGTGTTATGAGTAATTTTCCAGCTGAAATGCAAAATTTGTTAAATAATTCAAAGTAAGCATTTTCTTTTACTTTCTAACCAGTCACAAATATTTTGGTATTAGACTCCCAAAAAGCTGTCCCACTTTTTTTAATAGTTTACCAGGACTCCTATTTGTAAATGCACTCAAATCCAGCTTGGAGCTATCACCACCCAACCAGTACCATGCACATGTTGCTCTTTGCCCTTTCCATCCACCACAACTCTCGGCACAGCTCATTTTGTGTATTAACAGATTGCATTCGCTTGCTTCCATTCTAAAATCCCTCAGGCATTGACAGAAACATGATAGCTGCAACGCTACTACCTTTTGCTTTCTTCAGAATCCTACTGCACATCGATCACCATGGAAAGATGCCACACAAACCAGCATGCTTGACAGTTTAGCTCAAGTTGATGAGACCACCACTTCTAAATATGCTTCTGTTCACTTTAAAAGGCTACAGAGTCCTCGTGTACAGTTGTGATTTAGGTCTAAACCAAACCATTGCCGTATCTATTTTGGATCAACATTTCAAAGCAAACATTGCTGCTCTCATATGGGGAAGGCAGCAAGGCTGTGCAGCACACCAGACAGAGCATAAGACTCTAAGAACAAATAGAACATATTAATGTTATTTATTTCTGTGGCGTTTATGATCTTTAGAAATGCACAGAAGGAAGGCAGGGTTTCTTCTGAAACATCTAAGTTAAAACTGAACTTTGAATCCAAGTTATCTTTCAATGATTTCAATGGAATGGCAGAACCTCCCTGACTGTGTTGGCCAAGTGGATGGATTAAAGATACCACTTGTCTCAACTCTTTGAAAATGCATCAAGCATTTGAAATTAATCATGTGTTGGAAAGATCCGCTCTAGAAAAGGAGGAAAAACAACTTCATCACCTCTCTCTTCCCTTCCCTCTCTCAAATCTCTTGCATCAGATTTCAGTAAATGGACTGCTTCATTGAATAATTATGTTAAAAGTTCATCATAACCTGAGCCACTAATTTGGGCAGTCTGAATTAAAAAAATCAGATTCTGGAAGTATTTATAGAATCATAGAATCATTAGTGATAAGAAGGGACCTCGAAAGATCATCCAGTCCAATTCCCTTGCCACAGCAGGATCACCTAGGCCAAGTTGCACAGGAGCACAGCCAGGTGGGTCTTGAATGTCTCCAGGGAAGACTCCACAACCCCCTGGGCAGCCTGTTCCAGTGCTCCATTACCCTCACTGTGAAGAAGTTTCTTCTGATACTTATTTTTACAGTAGTTAAACAAATTGGTCCTTTTCAGGCTCTTTTGATATCTTTTAGATTTCAATTCCTAAAAGAAAAAAAGATTGGCAAACATCGGTACTAGTCTAGTGGTCAGGTGTCCTAATGGTAGACCTTCTCAGGACTCTACTGTTTTGCATTCTATACGCACAAAAGTTGTTGGATAAATTATTCAAGTTTAGACAAGAGAGGGAGGCAGAGTGATGAAAACTTGCAGTTGAGAAAACCCAAAATAAGTTTTTATAACAACATAATTGGAGTCTTTAACAATTTCAAAGTAAGGCTTGGAAAAGATTGTTTTAAGGTATTAACACTTATTAATAACCATGTTATTAGATGTTTGAAAATTAATGACACTTGATACCAAAATGGTAAAAAACTGAACCCACGGAACCAGAGCCAGTATTTCACTGGTATTGCACAAAATTTCGTTTTTAGAGTCTATCTAAATCTCTCCTCCTTCAGCTTAAAGCCATTATCCTTTGTCCTCTCATGACAGGCCCTGCTAAAAATAATGTCCCCAGCTTTCTTACATGCCCCCTTTAGGTACTGAAAAGCCAAAGCAAGGTCTTCCTGAACCTGGNCCTGAACCTGGTACCCTCTCCAGGCTGAACACTCCCAACTGCCTCACCCTGTTCCATCCCTCTGCAATGTTTGTGGTGCTCCATTGGACCCACTCCAGCAGGTCCATGTGTCTTTGTGTTGACAGCCCCAGAGCTGGACATAGTACTCCAAGTGGGGTCTCACTACAGCAGATGAGTGAAGAATTGCCTCTCTTACCCTGCTAGCTATGATTTTATTTTTTTTTGGTAATAAATAAGTCAAGCTTTTGGCCTCATTCCTGTGAGACTAATTAAGGTATAAATGGATTAGATGATGTTTTGATGTCCCTTCCAACTCCTAACATTCTGTCATCTTGTGATAAAGCCGTGTGTGATTTAAGCTGGATTTTACCTGAACCAAAGCTAACAGCTAAAAGCATCCACCTACTTAAATGGACAAATCTGAGTGTTTTTCGATGCCCAATCAGGTTCAAATCCAAAGCACCTTTTCTTCAAATGGACTGTAACACTGAGGTTCATTTCAAAAAATGGTTCCTGCCCTGATACTTTTCACTTGTATGCTTTTAGACTAATATTCACAGACAGCAACATGCACATGAGGAGTATTTTTCCAGTTTGCTTACATATTATTAGAGGGTTAGGAAACAGGAGCTATCAGAAGATGATACAATACACGGTCTATCAAAAGAGAAAGTAGGCATGTTACGTATTTACATACATTCAATAACACACCTTTTGCATAGCTGAACAGGCTCCCCATCTGATACTTTAAGCCACCAGTTTTTATTAAACTATTGTTGACTTCCCTACCTAATCAACTACCCACAAGCAACATTTATCCACTTACCACAGACAGAGCCTCGCACTAATCTCCTTAAATGTGGTCTCTCCGGGAGGTAGCGATATTTGCATCCAAAGATACTGAGGTTTGAGGTGTGATCTCCAAAGAACCGGAGCTGGCGGTATCTCTCCCCACAACGGTAACAGAAATTAGTGTTACACTGCGAACAGGTCATGTGGTCGCATCCTTCTGTTCTCTGTATGTGGATCTGTACGAGCGGTAGACAAAACCAGAAAATAGTATTTTTCCCCTCTCCCTAAGCACAGCAGAGTAGGCACTGCCCAATGCAGACCACATGCCAGATGAAAAGACACCAGAAGCATGTGTCACCTTAAGTCAGAATTTTCTGAGAACAGTTAAGTGCAGCTGTCCTAAGACAATCAGGTTTTTTTAAGGTTTGTCTCAGAGCATCAGGCATGAGTTATAGCTGTTTTCAGACCGTCATACACAATTTTCTATATTAATCCTCCTTTTTCATTTAAACACACTTCATATTAGATGAAAAACTTGTCCTTACTGAAAATTTGTTTCTATTACTTAAGTAGACACTACTACTAAGTAGTACCAAACCCTACTGAATTAAATATATTTACTGTGCTGCTTTTATGAACTCTTTGAAACAGATGCCACCAGTGGACCCACACCTCTTTCCCACTGCCCTTGCAAATTCATCTGGCATTTTGTAATAAAGAACAGAAAAGCTTTGCTGTGCGAATGAATTATTTCAGAAGCAGTTCAGTTGCTTTTGTTTTAAAGAAGGATTCCACAAGCCACATAAAATAATTACACCAAGCATTCCTAATGCCTGGAGTAGAGCACAAAGCTGAGCTGATTTGGTCCTACGACCATCTTTCTGCTGACTGCTACTTAAGTAGCTCCACTCCCATATCTCCAGTTACTCTGCAAAACCGGTACATTCACTTACTTGACACAGATTTGCTAAGGCTTCAGCTTTAGTTCACAGTTCTGAGAGTCTTAGGAGCTAGGGTAATCCTGGGCCAAGTACTAAATAAATTACAAATACACAGTTACTTCTAAAACTTGCCAACTAAAGAGACTCAAGCTCTTCAGGAAACCTGACAATGGCAGTCATACATCTCTAAGGCTATTTTCTTAAAGTTTTGGGTTAGGCATAATTGGTTCTATAACACTCAATGATAAGCATACATCAAACCACCTTCTTAGGATTTCAATCATGTTTCTTTTATACGCAGAGATTCTGCGGAATCAGTGCAGGAACCAGCAAGTAAAATATCTGACCTATTTTTTTTTCAGTGGGTCACTGACACAAATCCGCACAGCAAGCATAAATTCCATGTCCAATATCAAGCAGAAACGACAAAATTTTAATTACAAATAGACATTTCAATGGTTTGAAGCCACTACCTGCAGCAGCTCACCTTGCATTTTGGACACTTCTGGGCATTCCTCTGCCCGTGTTCAATTTCGCTGGCCCAGTGACGCAACAGCTTGTCTCCCTTCTTGTATTCTTTGCAGTTAACACCTTCATGCCAGGGAGAGTGGCACTTGAAACACCAGACAAATTGGCAAGATGGACACTGGATCTGTACAAATGAGAAAACACCGCATGTTTGCAAGCCAGGCACTGACCCAGCTGGAAAGTCTGTTTTGAACCCACTGCTCTTCAGTAGACAGTAGCTGCCCACCAAAAGTCTAATGTCTTCTGAAGGGTCTGTTTTAAAAACCACAAGGATTCGCGGTGGTTAGCTTGTTTCTTTTATAGAGATAAAATACAGAACTAAAACCAGAAAAGGCCCTGGGCAAACAATGCATAAGTAGCTCGGTTTAAGCATAGGAACTGCTTCACAAATTCACCATATGGCTCAAATGCCAAAGGCAAAATCCAGTAAGCTTAAATCAGTTGCCTCCAGTACACGGGTGTCAGTCTTCTAGTTATAAACTCCACTGGCACTGCCATTGCCATGGAGTACAGAGCCCAGAACAGGTTACAAAGCTGGTCGCGGGAAAAGGGGCCAAGAGAAGGGTCTCGACCAAGGGCCACAACTATTACCTGGAAGTCAGCAACTCATTTTGCTCTTGATGATGATAATAAGAGTGAGAGGAGGCTGTGGCAAATGGCGAGCTTGCCACAGACCGCATCCAATAGCGGATGCCACAAGCCAAGCTCCTTAAATTGAGCAAAGATACATTCTTCCTACTGCTAGCGTTTAAAATTATTACATCAAGCAAGTACTACTGTCATTGCAGTTCTTCCAGTGCATGGCAGTATTTTTGAAAAAAGCTATGACAGCTGCTGTGTTTGTAGTAGTAATAGAGGAACACTGCAGGAGCCTCTTCAATGAAAGATGGGCCTCCTACCTGGATTGTGACTAAAGCAAGAACTCTGAGACAATTAGACACAGGAACATCTAGGCTTCTGCGGTATCTTTACTTCTGCTGTTTGGCAGCAAAACATCTCTGTCTGAAAGATATCCCCCCAGGTGACTGTTGAACCCAGTCCACTAGCTCCAGTTACAGCCCATGCCTGCCACTGCCGCGGCTTTGTACTGCCTGGCTGATGGTCAGGAACAAGAAATTCCACCAGCTAGAATGAGGCTTTTTGGTTCTATCTGTGCCCAGATGTGGTTTGCCACCAAATCACAGACATGCCTGTCCTGGCCATGCGCTGTGTGTGATGCTGGTGCTTAGGAAACTACATGCTAGGGTGTGGTCACATGTGAGCCCCCAAAATGTACTTCTGAGGCCTCTCTTCCACTTACTGCCATGTGTTCTGCTCAGGCATACCAACTAGTCCTGCCTCAGCAAATACAAGCTAAAGCTACTACAGAGCTGATCTGTGAAATGAAGCCACATGCTGTCTGAATACCGTTCTTTCGACAAGTACTTTACCTTTAATAGTGAACTATACGATGCGCTGCTCAGTACAACACTTCAGCTTAGGTCTTTAACCAATCCACATATTGGCTTGCATCAGCAAGTGCAAGAATAGAAATTAATGGTCAAGAAAATTACTAATTTTACTTCCCATAACAAAGCGTTTCTCCCTCCAGTATGCTTTGCCCAGTGACAAGGGTTAGAACTGAGCCAACCATTAGACAAGTGAGAGATGCTTCTTTATTAACCCCTTCTCCTAAATGGGAGGAGAAAGGGAATAAGGGAGAGAGACTTAAGGATTGGAAAACTGAAAAAGCTTTAACGAAAAATTAAATGAAATGTATACAAAGCCAATAGTGAACTAAGCTCCCCAATGACAATTATATCACCACTGGTGCTGTGGACAGATGCTGAGGAAGTCACAGGCTGGATATGTGGCAGAAAGGAACTGGATTCAAGAACTGGATTACAGAACAGAATTCTGGAATGCACAGACGAGGACCAAAGGTAGAACAGCCAGACCCCTCCATGGATGCTGGCCATTCAAGAAGAGGGGTTGTCCCTTGTAATCTATATCAAAATACATCAGTTTCATATCAAGTACGATGTATAAGAAATGTAATTCTTTGTTGGTCAGTGTAGGGTCACCTGTCCCATCTGCTCTTCTCTAAAGATGTAACCTCTCACTGCATCACATGGGACACAAAATTTAGCTGCAACTTTGGTCTTCACTGAAGAAAGTCTAATGAAGAGGCCTTCCGCAGGCCAATCACTTGTAGGAGCAGACCCTGTCTGCACAAATATGCCATTAACTGCAGAAAGTGCCGTTATTGAGCAGAGACTGAACTGAAAAGTAAAAACCACTGAACAGAATTAGTTCTGTTCAAACCAGGACACCTGGGCATTAGACTGAGGCTCAAAGAGGTGCAGAAGTAGTAAGAAGCAGACAGATTTTTCTTATTACAACACATGAGCATTTCAGTAACTTACCATCTACGACTCCTCATCCTTGTAAAAACAAACAAACAAACAAAAAAAAGAGAGTATAACATTAACGTGGATGCCATTCTAGTACTCTGTGTCTGCTGCAAGTATGACTTACTGCTTCCTGTAGTGTAGAGTGATGTTTTTGTTAAGGCACATTGTAAGAATGACTCCAGTTGAAAAGGACATTTGAGATCATCTACTCCCAACATTCCTGCCATGGGCCCTGCCCAGTATCTCCATATCTTTCTTTCCTTCTCCACAGACCCTCTCCTCCCAAGCCCGAGCACTTTCAATTTATGACCTACTGCTGGAAAGCCAGATCACAGCAAGCACCACATGGTAATAGTCAGTATTTCTTATGGCTCAGACAAAGATTGTAGCTACATTAAATGTTCTGCAATCTGAAGGGTTTTATCAGTTCTAGTATTCAAGCATTTGAGTTAAAATACAAATGTGAAAAAACACAAACCCAAAACAGCAAATATGAGGAGCAGCAAGTTAAAGCTTCTTAAACAAAATGCCATCATTATTTAAAATAAGTTATGTGGACACGGTCTCGGGTTTAGATTTTTTTGTGAAAACCCAACAAATTCATTGCAGACTCTCTCTTTGTATTACAGCATGCATACAATTGCAAGAAATATGTATCAGGATACATATGTACTTGTGCAGGTACACTGGCATCAGTTGTGTCCAAATGCATCCTTAGAAAGCACTGACATGCAGGATTAGCCTGTAACCACATGAACTCAGAGTGGCGCCTGTCTACTCTGTTACCAAGCCTGCAGCTCCTAGTTTCCTCCCCTACCTGTCACCCCAACAGCAGCAGTCTCAAAATTGACTGCTAAATACTTCTAACATTTTCAATGGGGCACCTAACTTGTCTCCTGTTCAGTACTGTCTGAACATACATGAAAACCAAACATAAGTATGTTTTTTTAAGTACTTATGAACTTTTTTCTTCTTAGAACTAGTGGCCACAAAACAAAACCTTAAACCCACTCATTGCAGCATGATACTGTGGAACACAACGGTGCAACTACAGCTGTCTTTCACATTCTTATTTCACTCCTACTCTGCTTTGTAGAAAGAAAAATGTCAAATATTATTTGCTTTATGCTTCGGTATTAGTGCATGAAATCATAATGAGGACACAGAAGTACTCTCTACATATAATTTCAAGTAGTAAAATATATTATAGCACATCAAAGCAGGCAAACTGTATCTGAAAAAAAATAAACATTAAAATCTAGTGATTATTCAGGTATAATTTTCCTCACTTAACATTTATCCATTTATTTCATGGCTTCTGTTTCAGTTGATCAGAACCGAGAGGATGGATATATACACAAAATTCTATGTCATCTGAAGGTCATTCTTCCTTGAAACAGAAAAGATTATACCAACATCTCGTATTAACACTTTTGGTTCTCAGCTTTCCGAAACACTGACCTTTGCTGCAAGCCTTTTCCTCTTTATTGCAAAGTATTCTATCATCTCCCTCACTTCCCAGGAAAAGACCTTTCAGAATTGGTAGGTAACACAAAACCCTTCTCAATGCAACACAAAGATATGAAACTTGACTGCACATTAGAAATATTCTGTGATCCTGAAGCTGCAAAAAGCTTAGTAGGATCTTCTGCTGCATGGTGGAATGCTAGCTACAGAACTGGATGTAACTGAATTACAAATTAAATTAATTGCAACCTCTAGCTACAGTCACTCCAAAATAATAGGGGCTCCAGCCAAAACAGCTGTTGCCTTCAACCATCTGTCCCCTCGCTCCTACCAGCTGAAAACACGCAAAACCAAACCAAACCAATCTTGTATCCCATTGGATCTGATCTTTGATTTATCTCCCAGTCTGCTGCCTAATTTCCAAAAGAAGCAAACTGGCAGGATTGAACAACTGAGAGCAAAGAGGGAGAGCACAACAAAATCTTCAGGACCAGAACGGTTCAGACTCAAGGCAGACTGAAGTGATGTGTGAAGGTATCTGCTACTGAAGGTTCAAATCTGATCCACATATCTGTTCTATCATAGCACTTTGCAGGTACCACCTCTTACTAGTTCTTGAAAAATGAGTTTGAGTAGTTTCTGAGAAGTTCAAGCAAAATATAGCTCATATAACAGCACTGAAAAAAAAATACATTTCTGAAGCTAAGTACTTAAGCCCTTCTTGACAGAGGAGAACAGGAAAACATCATTATGAACCTCACAGGCTGATAAAACTGAAGGGTAGAAGAATGAATAAGTAGTTCTTCATGGCAGGTAGTAGATGAAAGAACTAACATTAAAGCAAGATGGAATGCAGGGCTTGGGGGGTAGGTGGGAAAACAAACCAAAACACCTAAACTTTCCCCTCCCCCCAAAAAAAATCCACTCACAGAAAATTCAACACACTTACTCTCTCATTAAAACCAGATCTATTCTGGACATAGAGCTACCAGTCTTTCCGTTTTTGCCCATTTTCTTTTGTACTTGGGCATAGCAGCTATGACCAAAGGTTTATTCGGGTCTTGTTTAAAACCAAATCTTACACTCTAATTTAAGTCATAAGAGAGAGAGAGTAGGGTTATTTCCTTACTTAAAGCTGGATCAATTTGTGACACAAGTATTTTATATAGGGAAATCAAATAGTAAGTTAGCTCTACCTAGGGTTTCAGTACCATTAAATACACCACCTGCTACCTTTTCATTTCCATACCAGGCTGAATATTATGCTGTGTAAACAGGGCTATCTAAACAGTCATCTAAACTCCTACTGAGGAGAACTGGTTTGTCCAGGAAAGGCCAGCTCAATCATGAAATTAACCACCAGAAATGTAATAACCAGATAGAAAACTAACACAGAGCACAGTACTGAACATGGAACTGAGAAGGACCTTCAACAAGTCAAAGCTTCTTCTAACTAATCACAGGATGTGCAAATCATCTACTAAAAATGCTGTATAAGCGATTACTTCTTATTTCCTCAAGTTTTCTGTACTGTGAGTGATGATACTACAGTAATCTATACCCTCTGCTAATGAGCTGAACAAATCTAAGAAACAAGTCAAAACCAAGAAGCAAGACAGGCAACAGCTCTAAGCAAAGAGCAAGCCAACAGCACAATACCATAAATGCCCATAATTCATTCATTCAGCTTCAGGAAATCTTTGCTAGAATTGTGTGTCTAACATTATCAGTTATAGCAATGACTTGCCTTATTAAGTATCCTCTGATCATGAACATATTGTTTGCACATCAAAGAGTATACTCTTTAGATGAAAATATGTGTCAGGGCAAAATTATGCCACCTGCCAAAGAAATAAGCGCAGAAGTTCAACTGTTAGAAATCAATGAAATAGTTAATCAATAATGTACTACAGATTCACATTTGTCATCACAGATTACACCCAGCGATGCAAGAAAGCTCATTTAATACCCACCAAATGCTGTCCTACTCTTGCAGTACCATCTAACAACAGCCTTGTCAAGCACACTCACTTTGTATTTGTTCTCCAATTTGGCAGGGGTAGGAATGTGGCCTCTCCTCCGGAAGGTTGTAAAGTGCTTGCACTGGGGACATGGCTTGGTGCTGGAGTCAATGCGGCCAAGTTCCAGGAAATACTTATACTTGATGATGTCATCATGGGGCAGATTATAGAGGACAGTTGTTTCATCAAGATGTTCACTGCACTCTGTAATTGGGCATTTTATATCCACTTGTCCCAGCTGCACCTGCATATGAAAAAAAACAGAGGTCTATATAACCTCTTGCTTGGAAAAGCATTTGCGAGTTTTGTAAGGAAGTTTTATTCCAAAGCTGTACTGCAACAATCCACAGACTGTCAAGCATTTAGTCTCATACTTTATTCAAAGCCAGCAGAAAACAGAATTCAAAGCATTCAAGAAATACTAAAATAAGTAAAAACAGGCACAAAAGCAAGCTCAAAGTTAACAGGAATAAAACTGTACTTGATCTAATGAGTCAAAATAGTCCCAAGACAATCCATATGGTCAGGTATTTGATGACATTTTCAAGCTTCTGGATTTGAGAACAACACTGGGACCCAACCCTGGGGTCCCTTTATGCCTAGCAGTCTTTTAACAGCTTGGAATGCATGGCAAAGGAACAGATCCTACTTGGTCTGGGTAAAGTAGCTTCATTTACTTGGGACTGAGCCCAAGGTAATAAAGACTTCTGGACTTGAGAGTCTGCAAGGGCCTGGCTTGAGCCTGATTATGTCTGCCTTAAATAATCTTGAATGTGCATTGACCATGCCGCAGACCGCCAGCCCAATCCTTTCCTTACTGAATACCTCCATGCAGAGAAAAAAGGGTTTAAATGGTACAACTAGTATCTCTTTCTAGCTTCAAGGTTGGCAAGTTTTATTTCTGTAGGCCGCTTATTCTGTAACATCTGCTATTACAGGAATCTGCCAAACAACATGCTAAATAGGACAAAAACACCTCAGATTTGAATTTATAACTTGCTGTTGCATAGCGGTACTAGAAGACATGCCAGACTCCACTAACGTAATATCTAAGCTAAGGAAAGAGGAAATTAAACATGCAACTGCCCCCCCCCCCCCCCCAAACCCTGTCATTACCGCCTCAGCAACGGAACCATACAGACTCTAACTCTAACTGAATGATAATTCTGTCAGGAGCCAGAGGATTAAGTGTTGTAACAAAATGCTTCACACTGACTTAAACAAACCCCCACTCTCATGGCACTGTCTTTGTTTTCTCTGCAATGTTGCTAAATCTAATCAGAGCAAAGAACTCGGGCTCCTGCCACTCTACTCAGCGTTGGTCAGACTACACCTTGAGTACTGCATTCAGTTTCAGTCCCTGCTATACAAAAAAGATGCAGATAGACTGGAGAGGGTCTAGAGAAGGGAGACCAGGATGACCAGGGAATTGGAAGACCTCCTGTATGAACAAAGGCCAAGAGAACTGCGTCTGTTTAGCCTTGAAAAGGGAAGGCTTAAGGGGGAACCTTATTGCTATGTTTCAGTACATCAAGGGTGGCTGCCAGGAGGATGGAAACTCCCTTTCCACAAAGGGTCATGTAGAAAAGACAAGAGGAAATGGTTGCAAGTTGTTTCAGGAGAGGTTCGTACTGGATTCAAGAGGAAAGTCTTCCATGCTGAGATCTGTTAGACAGTGGTATAGACTTCCAAGGGAAGTGGTGGATTACCCAACTTGATACAATTTTAAGGCTCAGATTGATAGGGTTCTGGGCTAGCTTACTTAAGCTGTACGCTGACTAGATGATCCCAGAGGTCCCTTCCAACATGCAAACCTCTGAAATTGCAAACCTGTGAAAGCAGAGTTAGGACGACAGCAGCCCATCCCAGACAGGCATCCCAGCACAGTAGGGAACACCTCAACAAGCAATTGCTGCTGTGGTGCCCAGAGCAACCCCGGTTCAGGGTACAAGACAGGTCAGGATGGATATAAATCTACCTGTGGTACAGAGGAGAGGCAGCTCCACAACAATACACCTACTCCTAGGAGGAAACTTCCCCAAATTTCATTTCCAGCTCTAAAACCTAAGGCAGAGCTGTACCACATAAAAACAAGGCTAGGCTCTAACAGTTTGTCTTTGATATGGACCAGTGTAAGTAGAAGAGGAGCATGTGCTCAAAAGGTATTTTAAAAGACTCTAAAGGAGATAGATACACGCACACACCGCCACACACCCCCCACCCCATGTACGGGGAATGACCATATTTTATACCCGTAGGACACCAGCTCACCTGGTGTGGTTTCAGAGTTTATTTTGAAAACATGGTTTATATCCACTTGAAGTAAATAATTATAGTCTCTGTAATAGTTTCAGCTTTTCAAGTTCAGCAAAGATTGAGCTTCTTCCTGTGTTTGGAACAGGACAGAAGTGAAAAGAGCTGATTTGCTTACTAGCAGTAACTTCATTGGAGTCCTGTCTTACCAACACAGTTCATTTTTGTCTGCGTACTAGCATCAGCAACTGATTAAGCTCAGCTTTAGAGGCAGCCTGTTAGGCTACCTACTGCTGCTGCAGAACCAGAAGGTGCTACAGAGTTGGAAATTAAAAAGAAAAAACCAAAAACCTCCTGTTAACATGGGTATAAATAACTGGGTTTATTATTTCCCTTAATATCTTTTTCATGTTGAAGAGCTTTATCCTTCAAAATCAGCTTATTCCAATGCTCAATGTCCAAAGTTTAATTTAAAAATGCCACTGCATTAAGAACTGCAGAACTCTCAGCATATGCAACAGCATGAGGAACAACTCAGATATGTCCAAAAGCAGATGTGCTGCAGTACTGTGTTAAATATCATGCAGCATCCAGTTCTTACACCCTGCTGTGCTTCACTTCGGTAAAACATCTCTGACAGAGCTTGGTCTGTTTGCAATTCATAAGAAAAAAGATGACTTTCACAACCTTCACACTACAGAAAAATTAACATTTAAACTATGAGAAAAGCAATGTGTGCTGCCTCCCCACATATTCCCTGACGTTTTATTAAAAAAAACGGAGGGGATGGTAATCATACTCTACACTCGTCCACTACCAGCAACAGAAACCAGAGACAGATGGCACAGTACTTTAAGTCAAGAAATTACTTCCACCCCATGAGCTTTGATTTTAAAGGAAATCTACAAAGAAAGCAAAGTTCAAGTGACACCAGAGAATCACCTACACCCTTGTCTACTTGTGCTGTAACACCATCATAAAAGGCCATCAAATCAGTTAGGCAGGATTGGTCTCTATGATCTTGCCAGGCACAGAGGTGAGGCTGAGGACACGAGGGACAAGCATAGTTTTTGCATAAAGGTTGTCAGAGCTCCCAGGCCTCTGCTGCAAAGTGCTGGTTTCCATCACCACATGCAGGCCTCCTCTGTTACCCTGCTCACAAAGTGTTAATCTCATTATTACAATATCCCCTTATCCTCATTTTTAGAGCTTAAGACGGGTAAGGAAAAAATAATCAGTAACTCTTCTGCTACTTGGGCAGGCATCTTCTAATGCAACGATCAATACAACAAGAACACAATCTTCTGTTACAGGCTTTCATGGTTTTTTACTTTCAAACTTCACAGCTGCTTAAACTTACCACTAAGAATATCTGTGTAATATTAGGACAAGGCTACAAAACTTGATGTTCAATATCAGCATCCTGAAATCACAGTAACACAGACTAGTCCAGAACTTCTCCAAGCCACAGGCCACAAGTAACAACATTTCCCATGACCCAGCAGGAAATGAAGAAATAAATACAAAAAGCTGTAATTTCCATGCTGCCACAGTTCAGCTGACCTTCCAGGAGTGGACACGGACAGCAAGGAATGGTGAAGCTGTAACTGATGTGTATGCACCACCAAGGTTCAACCTTTGCCTGAGCGTCTTAAGTTTATGCTGCAGTGATACCACCAGTGCAAAAAACACTAGACTAAAGGGACAATAACATCTGCTTTGAAAGCACCTCTAATGATTTTTTTGTCTCCTGGTCAATTATACATTATCAGGAAGAACAAGACAAACAGTCCATCAATAAGACAGATGAGTCCATAGCTGAGTAACAATTATTTTCTCAAATCAGCACACAGCAGATGCTAGAGTCCTTCCAGCACAAAACTTTCAGTTTAATGGGGCTGATAAATAATCTATAACATGTCCAATATAGTCTTTAGTGTTATGAGCCTCTACCATTCCAGAGCATGACTGCAAATAGAGTAAGCAAAAGGATGGCTTTGTAAAGGAAATGCCATTTTTAAAAAGCTCCCGACAGTGGGAAGGAAAAAAGAAAGCATGCAAAAGCTGATGGATTCTTTACAGCACTCACTCATTAGAAAAGCATATACCTTTTGAGGAAGCTCAACTTCCTGCCTAAATAAAGGGTTTATTACCCACTGAAAAGACACATTAGTGAGCCATTCACTTAAATGTGTTTGCCATTCACTTAAATGTGTTTGCCTTTTCTTATTTTCTTATTCCTTGGGCAGTACTTCTGCATTTTTTAAGTGTCTCAATAGAACATTACACAAGAAATACTATGAATTGACTTGTTCCAGATTAGGGCTTTTTTCTACCATGACTTGGATATATAAAGTAATAAAAAATATTTCTGAAAGGTATATGATTTTAATGTTTTAGTGCCTGCCCGTGTCCGCTTATATCAGTCTCTGCATTTGTGTAAGGTTTGTTCAAATACAAATTAAGCTTGTTGTGATCAGATGAGTACATAATAACTCCAGGCATCTCTGCTGTATGTAAAAAAAGCAATGCTTTTTTTCCCTTCACTCCATAAGAGCATGGCTTGTCCAGAAAGAAGTCATAGCTATCCAGGCAGAGCAGTCTTGCAGCCATTTCTACACTGGGAACAAGCATACAACACAAAACACCTGCAAGTTGATAGGGTATCTAGGCCTACAAAGACTATGACAAGTAGGCTGTACTACCATTCAAGAACATTGCTCAAAACTAGTTTTCTTTAAAAATAATTACAGTATTTCCAGAAATGCTTTATTTTGGAAAAGCTTTGTTCCAAACTGAACTTTAGGAGCAAACCAGATACATCAGCATGCATCCAAGAGGGACCAACAGCCAGCTCTTTGCCTAATCCACTTTAAAGGCTAATGTCTACAATCTAAAAGCTACTCAGGAGCCATTCTGAACCGTAACAGTATCCTCTGGGCAGCTGCCTATTCTGGCAGGAAAACTGCACATGTTGAGTGAACCCCACAGGCTTTCAGAAGCTGACTGCTGAAAGTGACAGTGAAGAAGTTCCTCTTGTAGCTCTGAGGCTGAGCATAGCTGATCGACCAGACCTACCTGCCCGTTCCTTTTACTCCAGAACACAATCACCTTCAGAGGCCGAAGTGGCTGGTTTGGTTTAGAAAGCCTGTGATCTAGCAGGTAATACATTAACTTATCCTCCTGCACCTCTCTTTCTCCTTTGGAAATCCCTGTGTTCTTGTAATGTCAGGAGGAAGATGATCATTCACATTGTCATTACCTCCCGGGAGACTATCTGCAGTTGTCTATCAACTCTATACCTAGCATTAGAGTATGCTCTAATTTACCTTTACAAACGCAGAGCTTCTCCCCCAGTGAATGACAGAGACTCTGAGCTCTGGTTTGACTCCAGGCTCAAGAAGCTCACTAACCATCAGATGATTCAGCACCTACATACTTGCTGGCTGTTTTGCAACCCCAACGAGATGACAGCTTTGAAGGGCCATCACTTATACAATACCATCAGGCACCTAAAGAGGCGTGCAGCTGTTAAGGCCCCCAGCTCTAAGCTGGCAGTAGTTTTAGATAATACAGACTCCTCCTAAATTCTCCTTTTTGCTATGTGGCTTGGTAATCACATTCCCCACATAAATCCTGACTCAACAGGTCTTTTAGAAAGAGATCATGAAAAGAAAGGAGTCAAAACCAAGTTCTAACCAAGAGGAAGGCTGATAACAGGTTCTAGGCAGAGGGAAGACAATGTCATTTGATGCTCAGGAGAAAACAGGACTTCAGTCCCAGCAAGACCAGCCATACACAAAATGCTGGGCCCCATCTCACCCTAAACAATCCCTCACCATTTACTCGTAGAGACTAACAATATTAAGAGTTCCTGTAATTAAAGCACAGTATTATCTGACAATGTATGGTTTTAAAATTAGTCCAATGAACATTCCTGAATACAAGAATGACTGCTGTAAGCAATTTACAAAATAAAGCATCACTAATGAACACAGGATCTAAACTGGATTATCCAGTTTCCTAATTTTCATGAAGAAAATGCAGACAGATCACCAAGATTTCTTTGTAAAATCTTCGCAGCCACTTTACAATATAAGTCAAACAAATACAATTACACACATATATATTCAAATATGAGTGAGATAACACATCATCGTCTATAGGTGTTAGGAAACTGCAAAAAGGATTCTGGTCTAGTCAATATTTGGCAAAAAGTCCAGAGTGAGATTGTTGTACTGTTGCCTGGTTTACAGATTAGGACGATGTGAAAACACATAGAAACCTTACCCTCTTTACCAGTCCGGGATATCTTAAACAAGAAAACCAAGTTAAAGTTTGTCTTCTCCCCCTCTTCTTAAAACTCTCCATTTTTTTTTTAAAGAAAATTTTAAAACACCTAAACTACTGTTCTCCAATCCAGACACACAAACTGATAAAAAAGAAAGACCAGATACGAATACTCCTTTCTGACTTTGACATCCTGCAGAACCAGGAGAGGTCAGGAAATTGACCACTCATTTAGCAAACCTGTGTGCACACTGCTGCTGAAATGACCTGGGTTTGCTGCCACCTTAAACGGAGAAGGACGACAGGAAGTGAAGGAGACAGGAATGCAACATTGTATCTGTGAGACCGAATGCCCCCGTTCCTCCAGCCCCATCCCCAGTTTACACGCGGGAAGACCACAGCTCCCAGCCAACAGGGTAATGGTTCCTCTACCCTTCTGACCCCACCTGGCAGATACAAGAGCCCACAGTGATGGCCTCCATGAGCATCATGGTTCTGGTAGAGTACCGACATTTCAAACACACTCTTCAACCTCACCTGTTCTATGTTCATGATTATGTGTAATAAAGACAGCTTTAGACTACAGCAATTCCTAGAGTTAGGGCTTGATGGGACCTGACACAGGATTTTATGTGACACAGAGCTAAGATGCAAGAGCCACAATCTCCTCATGATAGCCCATCACCCGTACCTAGCCCTCCTCCCTCAGTTTCTCTTGACCCAAGAGAAAAACGCCTAGCATTTTTTTGATGAACGGTAGATAGACCGGTCATAGTCACTGAAAAGCTCTGAGGCATCTGTGACTATTAGACCAGGAGAAAAAAAACACCAGATAAACTAAAGCAGAGGTAAAGTTATACAATTTACCAAAAATCAGGCTCCAGATCAGCCTTGGTGTCCTAGGCTTGCCTGCTAAGCTGCTGCTCCAGCCATTAAATCTTTGAAAGAGATTATGCAGTGATGTGCCAGTGAGAAGACTAGATTTGACCTCTAAGGACCTTCAGATGCAACATTCCTATATCAATTACCCTCATTTTCAAGCATGCCAGTGACACTAGGAAGGAACTCTACAACTAATGTATTTTCATCTGGATAATCTTTTTAACAATGCATAAAACCTCATCTGATTTTCACGTGTAAAGGTCTCCAAGGCAGAAATTTTGATGCTGTTCTGTTTGCATAGAAGAGGGCAGAGCACATTAACAAGGTTTTTACTTTGCTACTCAATCATCATTTCTGAGGTCACAATGTACCACTAGAAGCATTCTTTAGTTACTTTACCTACTGGATCACATAACTTCCATGACCGTAGCTTGTGGACATCTACCAAAGCTAGATAAGACTACCCTGATATTACACAACTTTGTAACTTCTGGCTTCAAAGCAAGACAATACTCTGACACATGACCTTAGCAGCAAATACAAAGGAGGCATGAACGCGTGCTAATGATACACTCCAAATACTGAGTTTCCATCAAGGTTCTGTGCACAGAGTCTCTGAAAAGCTTATTAAACATTCCTGAGTTTCAGCATTACAGGAGACATACAACACACAACTCTGCTTCTCCCATCCATCAATTCCATGTTAAGATCTTCTCTGTTAACTAAACTTAATTAAAGTACTCCATAAAAAGACTAGTGATTTCACTATTAGCCAGAACAAATGCTACCAACACTAGTAAATGCTTGGACGGGAGCTTCAGTCAGCACGTGTGATTTTCAAGCTCTGAAATGTATCCTGGTCAGAAGATCCCAACTATTTATAGTAGACGGGGTTAGCAGCAGCCATCCATCCTGACCCTACAGGGGAGGGCAGACCGCTCTAGCACAGCTCCCAGCCCCAACAGGCATAAAGATTCATTCTACCACTACACCAGCACATCTCCACTGAGCATGCCTCAAAAGCTTCTGTTGAATAAAAACACGAAGGTGGTAACCAAAAGGTTGATTTAGGTTTACTTTTTCCCCACATACTCATACTTCATTCACTGGTCTCTGGGCTTAGGGCATGCCTGCACGTACAGTAGCAGCAGAAACAACACGTATTTTCTGATGCTCAAATAGCAACTAAAACCATTAGAAGATGGAGCTCTGGTCTCAAGCTGCTGGTTTCGGTTTGAAGCTACAGTTCTGACTGAATAAACAATAAAAATATAAGCAGCCCTACATGTGAACAGCTACCTGCCCAGTGGAAAATTTTCTATGTTCTGTTGGTTTTTTTCTCCCGAAGTTCATGCTTACTGTTATAACTGTGATTCTTCACGAAAAATCAAACACCCCCACTATACAGCCCTACGTTCACAATCTCACATAACAACCCTAATACCAAATGCGGTGCCTTCCCAACAGGACAGGCCAAGTGGGGCTGCTAAGGCTCCCAAAGCTCCTCCTCCTGGCCCGTTGCACTCCCCTTGACACTGGTGCAGGGCACGTCCCGGACAAAGCTTGGGAATCCAAACAGCAAATCCTTCCTCAGATGATGGGAAGAGCCGTAAAAACAAGTAAGCAACGAAGGCTGCGTAACGAGGCGCAAACAAGCACTTCAGCAGCAGAAGGTCACTAATCCATTAAACCCGAGCTGCCATCACCCCCGCGCACCGCGACTGCTGAAGCTGCCCTGGCGCCCCTTGCCAGTTCCGGCGCTAGTCCCTACCTGGGAGCTGAGATAGCGCCGGAGACACTCCTCGCACACGGCCTTCTTGCAGCAGGGCAGGGGCTGGATGCGCTTCTCCTCAAGGCACACGCGGCAGCTCAGCACCAGCAGCGGCCCGAACTCGCCCGCTATCAGCCCGGAGAAGGGCTCAGTCAGCAGGTACAAGTCCACCACCTCGATGCTGCCGCCCGCCGACAGCGGGTCG